>PVJD01002884.1:0-183200 GCA_004026545.1 Mormoops blainvillei
GTAGGTACAAAATTGGGGGAGGTTAAGAAGAGTACAGGAAAGGGAGAAGCCAAAGAACTTGTGTGTACGACCCATGGACATGAACTAAGTGGGGGAATGCTGGTCGTGGGGAGGGGGTGGGTGCAGGTGCATGGTGGAGGGAAATAAAGGGGAGAAAGAAATGGGACAACTGTAATAGCATAACCAATAAAATATGTTTAAAAATAATATTAGTCACCTATTATTTAACCAGTGTAACATTTTTCAGTTCCCTCTAAGCGTCGTTTCTAAGGGACACTTCATTTTTTGAACATTTTAAGCCTATTACATATTATGAAAAGCTGTGCATTGGTTTCCTCGCAATATGTATAGGTATTTTTACAATTGTAATTAAGCACACACATTATAAAATGAGACTTAAGTAATAATTAATACTTAACGTTCTAATTGCTTGAAGACCAAATTCATAATACCGACTTTCCTGCACCTCTAATCAGTCTTAATTTAGTGTATATGGTGGGTGGTCCTCTGTGTTTTACCCTAAAACCGTGTTAGTTGGATCAAGAGTACCTACTGAGTTGTTTATTACCTATTCCCTTAACCATTTTTCATTGACACTGAGGTGCTATTAACTGTAAGATGAATCATTAGTTTATGCACCACCAAGAAAGAGAAAACATTATTTATTAAACTCTAAAACAGTGCTTTATATCCTAGACTTTTAAAAATCTTTATTGATAATTGCAAACTTAAAATTTGCAAGGACATCTACATATCCTTTTATTTAGATTCATCTATTTGCAATCTATCCTGTCTGTTTTATCATTGCTTGCTTTTCTCTTTATATATGTATATAGTTTTTTTTCTGACATTTGAAAATTGAACATCACTCTGAATTCCACAGTGTATATTTCTTAAGAAAAGAGATGTCTCTTACCTAATCAAAATACAAAGCTTTGATTATTTAACAGATGTAACTTTGATAGTCTTTTTAATAAACCATCCATACTTCATGTTTTGTTAGTTGATCACATAACATCTTATACTTTTAGCCTCCCTCTCCATTAGGATCCAATCTAGGGTCAGGTATGGAATTTACCTGTTGTGTTTACTTAGTGTCTTTTAATCTGAAATATTTTCACAGCCTTTCTTTTTCTTTTATGATGTTGATAAATTGAATAATACAATTGTTTAAAATACAGTATTCCTCATTTAAAAAAAAATAAAGATTAGGTTCAGGTTATAAACTTCTGATAAGAATTCTACATAGGTTATGTGTTTTTTCTCAGGGCATCATATCTGGAGTCCCCCAGTCTTCCTTTGGTTTTTATCATTGAGGATAATTTTCATTACTTGCTTAAGGTGTTTGATTTCTCCACTCTCTAGCTATTATTTTTACGCTTGTAATTTATAAACAATCTGTGAGGGGACACTTTGGAACCATGCAATTATCTTGTGGCTCAGCAAAATTTCTCCCTAGATTTTGCATCTGTGGATGATTGTTGCCTAAACAAATCTCTGTAATGACAGTTGTATACTGTTAATTTTTAAACTTGAGCCATTTCCTTCATATGTGCCAGTCAGACTTTGGCATTCTGCCATAAGCCTGAATCTTTAGTCCACCGTTGTTTGTTTATTTTTTTATTTATTATAGATATATATTCTTGGATTCCTATTTTTTTCTAGTCTATAATTTCTTATTGTCTTTAATTATCTTTTAAAAATTTTATTTATTTATAGCGGGGAAGGGAGGGAGAAAGAGAGCTAGAGAAACATCAGTGTGTGGTTGCCTCTCACATACCCCAACCCAGGACCTGACCTGCAACCCAGGCATGTGCCCTGACTGGGAATCAAACTGGCAACCTTTTGGTTCGCAGGGCGACACTTGATCCACTGAACCACATCAGTCAGGGGTTATTGTCCTTAATTATTTTGATGCTCAGATATTGATGTACTTCTGTAAATTCCAGCATAATTAGATGTCCCAGGGTAATCTTCTACCTATCTTGGAATGAACCACTTTTCTCAGGAACTTCGGTCCATTTGTGGGGCATGGTCTGAGAGACCAAGATTTGGGTGCTATGTGTTCTCATTATTCTGGAAATATCTTTGCTTCTGTGGTCCTTCAATTGACAGAGGAAGAAACATACACAAACATATATTTATATGTATAAATATGAATAGATGTCTCTATACTTATATGTACACATTGATACTTAATTTTATATATGCTTATATATATAAAATATATGTGTACACACATATACATTTTTTTAGAATTTAAGAATTCACACTGATATCCCCAAACTAGTCCATCCTGATAGGATTCTTGCTTATCTCTTCTATTCCTTATTTGTATATGTTCTCTACTATGAGAACCGTGGATTCCAAAATTATCTACATACCTCATATACTCAGTTCTAAAATACTGCTAAAATAGTTTTAGAATTGTTTTGCATATACTACCACACATACACAAAGCTCGCCTACTAAAAAGAAACAGAATTTGTTTGCAGTTCAACCTCTTAGTCTATCAGTGACTGAGGATATATATTTACAGTTGACCCTTGAACTGTCAGTTGGGACAGCGACTCCCCATGTAGTTGAAAATTCACGTAAAACTTTTGTCTCTTGAAAAATTTAACTATTAATAGCCTACTGTTGACAGGAAACCTTACCGAAAACATAAGCAGTCTATCAATACATATTTTGTGTGATCTATCTTATTAATGTATTTTTACAATAAAGTAAGCTAGGTAAAAGAAAATGTTATTAAGAAAACCATAGGATAAAATACATTTATAGTACTGTACTATATTTATCAATACCATAAGTTTGTCATCTGTTTACAAGATGAATTACCTGTCAGTACCTATATCAGTATATATCATCTTATATGATACAAAACACAGCATATGTTATATGTGCTATTAACACTAGACATTAAATGAAAAAGTAACATGAAGAATTTATATTTATTTATGGGCATAACAATTCATGCATTGATAATGAAGAATGAGCAATATGCTTGCTTTATGGTAGCCTAAGGTAATCAATACAGTTGCGTTATAGCAGCTTAGCCTACACACTAAGGAATAAGTAGTTATAAAATTTTTATGGCATACGGTAATACAGTCATAATCATAATACAGCATTGTAAACATTGTTTCACTAAAAAATACCTGTGATGATAGGCATTTTCTCCAATTACAAGAGAAAGGCATCCTATTCTTAATGTAATTCTTTGAAAGCAAAGTTATAAAAGCAGAAAACTAATTGTTAAATTTATATTAAGTATCACTCACTGTGTGCCTATGTAGAGATAGTCTGTCGACTTCATACAGTCTTGCACATGACGTTCCCATGACGCCTGCTTGGGCGACGATGATGGTGTTGATGACATGAAAACATCTCAAACAGTTCTTGCCTTGCAGTTATTAGATTTTCACACCAAGACAGTCACATACATACACACCAGATTAAATCGATTAACTGTACACCATGATGGTTCTTTACTGTTCATAGAGTGAAAGTGGATTATCCTAAAGGTCTTCATCTTTGTCATTTTCATATTGAGAGCGGGGAGAGAGGGATTGGTCTTGTTCTCTCAGGGTTGGCAGAAGAGGAAGAGGTAGAGGAGATTGAAGGGGATGCAGGAGAGGCAGGCACACTTGGTGTAACTTTATGAAAATACATCATAATTTCTGTCTTTTGCTTTTTCATATCTCTGACAGTGTTTCTATGTGGCACCAGTCCCCCTTCCTGTGCTTTAATTTCCGTGCTCATATCATAGAAGGGTCCATGTCATAAAAGAAGTCAAAGGCAGTCCTGAATAATTGGACACTTTTGCCAGATTATCTGATGTCATTTTGTTTTCTCGCACTGCGTTTATTAGGTCTTCTTCCTTATAACCTGGCAGTGGTTCTGAAGAACTCATCTCCATTAAGTTGTCTCCTGTTAGTTCCTCTGGTGAGGTGTCTGTTAGCTAGTACATTTCTCCAAGATCCGTGTCTTGAAACCCTTCACCCCCTGCCTTTATTTGTCATATCCACTATCTCTTTTATGATTTACTTGGTTGGTTCTGTTGTAAGTCCCGTGAAGTCATGCACAACATCTGGACACAGCTTTCTCCCACAGGTATTTGCTTTGGGCTTGATAGCTTTCATGGCTTTTTCTGTAACAATCATGGCACCTTCAAAAGTGTAATCCTTCCAGACTTTCATGATGTCCTCTCTACTGGGGTACTCTTCCATAGCGTTCACAAGCCTTCCCTTAAATTACTGTGGGTGATGAGCCTTAAAGTTTCTGAAGATCCCCTCATCTGGAGTCTGAAGTAGAGATGTGTTTGGGGCCAAGTAGATCACTTTGACACCTTCGGTGTTAAACTCATGGGGCTCTGGGTGGGTAGGTGTACTGTCCAATGTCAAAAGAACTTTAAAGGCAATCCCTTACTGGCAGGGTACTTCCTAACTTCAGGGACAAAACATTGATGGAACGGATCCAGAAAAAGGGCTCTCATTGTCTACACCTTGTTATTCAACCAAATGACTGCAAGTGGTTCCACATGTTGTGTTTGTGTACACAAGTGTTGATTATTTGAACTTTATATGATAGATTTATGTATATTTTATGGTAGTAAATGGTAAAATATACCAGTAACTGCATACATTTTATACTTTTATGACATACCTAACTTATTCTTTATTTTTTTGATATTTCTAGGCTATGCGGTGTGTCTCTGAACTTTTTCAAATTGTCGCAAATCTCCAAAATATTTCCTAATATATTTATTGAAAAAAATCTGCATGTAAGTGGACCCACACAGTTCAAATCCATGTTGTGCAAGGGTCAACTGTACAGTCAAATCCTGTGTTCATACATTACTTAGATTAGCTCTTTTTCTCTCTTCTGTCTGTATGATTATGGTATTAACTTGAACTGTAGTTGAAATCATAGTTTTGATTTTAGTTTCCCTCCTTGCTATCTTTCTTGATTTAATAAAAAATTAATGAATAATTGCAACATATTTTTTCTCAGTTGTAGGTAATCAGCTTTACTGTTTTCTGATTTGCCTTTCATTTGTTTATTTTTGTTAAGCAAAGCAGATATATGTATGTTTTCTAATTTTCTTACACAAAAGGTATCATATGATTTTCCCTCATAATTTTTTTTTTATTGTGGTAAAATATATACAACATAAAATTTGCCTTAACTATTTTTAAGCGTACAGTCCAGTGGTATTAAGTACATTTATATTGTGCAGTCATCACCACCTTCCATCTCCAGAACTTTTTATCAGGCAAAACTGAAACTATACCCATTGAAGGGTAACTCCACATTTCCCCCATCCCCCCATCACTGGGCAACCGCCATTCTGTCTCTATGATTTTGACTACTCTAAGTGCCTCATGTAAGTGGAATCACACAGTATTTGCCTTTCTGTGACTGGCTTATTTCACTTAGCATAATGTTCTCAAGGTTCATCTGTGGTGTCATACATTGTAGGATTTCCTTCCTTTTTAAAGCTGCATAATAATCATGGTGTGAATATACCACATTTAGCTTGTCCATTTGTCCATTGATATGACCCTTGGGTTGTTTCTACATTCTAGCTATTGTGAGTAATGCTGCTATGAACAAGGGAGTACAAGTATCTCTTTGAGACTGTGCTTTCAGTTCTTTGGGATACATACCCAGAAGTGGAATAGCTGGATCATGTGGCAACTCTAGTTTTAATTTTTTGAGGAACTGCCATACTGGTTTCCATAGTTGGCTACACCATTTTCCATTCTCCCCAACAGTGCTCAAGGGTTCTGATTTCTCCACATTCTCTCCAACACTTCTTATTTTCTGTGTTTTTGATAGTAGCCATCCTACTAGGTGTGAGGTGATAACATCATTATGCTTTTGATATGCATTTCCCTAGTGATTAGTCATTGAGCACCTTTCATGTACTTGTTGGCCATTTGTACATTATTTGGAGAAATGTTTATTCATATCCTTTGCCTGTTTTTGAATTGGGTTGTTTGTTGTTGAGTTTTAGGAGTTCTCTATAAATTTTAGCTATTAATCCCTTCTTAGATATGATTCTCAACTATTTTGTCCCATTCTGTGGGTTGCTCTGTTTAATAGTATATTTTACTCTGTTGATAGTGTCTTTTGATGCACAAAATTTAAAGATTTTCATGAAGTCTAGTTTGTCTATTTTTCCTTTTGTTGCCTGTGCCGTTAGTGTCATGTTTAAGAAATCATTGCCAAATCCAGTGTTGTGAAGCTTTTGCCCTATGTTTTCTTCTAAGAGTTTTATACTTTTAGGTCTGACAGTTAGATCTTTGATCCATTTTGAGTTAATTTTTTAAATGGTATAAGGTAAGGGTCTACATTCTCATTTTATTTTTATTTTTTTGGCATGTGGATATCCACTTTTCTGAGCACCATTTTTGGAAAGAGCGTACTTTTTCCTTTGAATGGTCTTGGTACCAACATATGCTCTTTTGAACTTTACTATTTTCATTTTATAGTTTCTCATGGAAATCACATTGTATCATTGTGTCATTGTAATGAGATCTTCCCCATTTTTTACAGCTACATAGTTTTTTTTTTTTTTAGGATTTCTTTATTGTTATTCTGTTACAGTTGTCCCAATTTTTCCCCCTTTGCACTCCTCTGCCCATACCACTGCCCCCTCCCCCCACTCCCACAGTCAATCCCCACAATGTTGTCCATGTCCATGGGTCATTCATACATGTCCTTTGACTAGTTCCTTCCTCTTCTTTCCACCATTATTCCCCCCTGCCTCACCTCTGGCCACTGTCTGTTCCGTGTTTCCATGTCTCTGGTTCTGTTTTGCTCATTAGTTTATTTTGTTCATTAGATTCCTGTTATAAAGTGAGATCATACTTTATATGTCTTTTCACCAACTGGCTTATTTCACTTAGCTTTTTCTTTCTTTCTTTCTTTTTTTTGTATGTTTATGTGCCATCGTTTGTTCAACCAATGTTGGACATTTAGATAGTTTTTCAATATTTCAAAATAACTCTAATAAGTAACATCGTTCAAATTTATTTTTCTATGTTTGGAGGTGTATCTCCAGGTTATATTCATAAAAGTAGAATAGCTGGGTAGAAGTGTAAAGGCATTTGTAGTTCTGTTAGATAATTAGAAAATACTCACCTGCATGTGGGTTGAGCCATTTAGCATCCCTGATAGCATTATATCGAAGTGCCTGTTTACTCACAGTGTGTATTGTCAAGCTGTCGAAGTTTTTGCTAGTCTGATGGGTGAGAAATGGTATTTCACCATAGTTTTAATTTGTACCCATTAACAATTACTTCTTGTTCCACCTTTCGTTCAGCCCCTGGTGACTACTAATCTACTTTGCCTCCATTATTCACTAGTATTTAACATTTAATTTATAAACTTGGTTGTCTAGTTTTCTTTCCTTAGCACATGTGAAAAAATACACTAGAGAGATATTGAGAATGCTTTACACGGGTTTAATGTTAGCAGATGTGACAGCTGAGAATGTAACAGTATGGAGGATCCAGAATAAAAAAACAAAAACAAGAAAACCCCTGCAGCGTAGTAGCAATATGACTAATGAATGAATCTGTCATTAAGAAAAAGATACAGTTTTTTTTTAAAGAGCCACGTAATTCTGCATTTCTTGTTAGAAAGCAAATACTGAAAATAAAAAAGGGCAAATAAAATCAGGAAGAGTACTTTTTTCTACCTCTTAAAAGATGTTACTGTCTACTTTTCAGGGATGTTAACATTTATTGAAACCGTGTCAGTAAGAGATATACACTATTAGTTTATTCAGAAAAAGTTCATGTAAATTCTTCTTTTAGATAAATAAATGTACAATTTAGCCTTATCCTTGATTTTGAAAAAGATTTCCAAACCATCTGTATAATTTCCTCTTGGAAGATTCTAAGATTTGGTAAAACTTGGATTGTAATTTCAAATTTGGAAATAATTGTTTTGTAATAAAATATTGCAGCAGCCATAGTCTCCAAAGTGGGATGCTTAAGATGACTCATTAACGTACACAAAGAAGGTGTTAGAATATATATTTATTTTCTTAATGAGTAATACAATAAAATATAAGGAACAATTTAACCTTACAGTGGTACCCCTCATTTTCTGTCAGATGGTCGAGTTAGATTAATAGCTGTGGCACCTTGAGGAAGCCTACATCAGGTGATAAGAAACCTCACCCATGTGCTTCCTTTCTGTTTGTTGTGATGTGTTTACTTGTGCCTGGGTAAGTGGCTTTAAAGATATTATTTTGAATAATAAACTTTTAACAATATCTTGTGATGAGATGAGTAATTATAAAATTTAAGAGGTGGGGCAGTGGGGGGTGGGGAGAGAGAGAGAGAGAGAGAGAAGGAGAAAGATTGATTGGTTGCTTCCCATATGTGCTCTGACTGGGAATTGAACCTGAAACCTAGGCTTGTGCCTTGACTGGGAATCAAACCCCCAGCCTTTTTGCTTATAGGATGATGCTCTGACCAGAGAACCGCAATGACCAGGACACAAAACTTTTTTAATAATCGAAGGTTCACTAGTTTTATATGGCATGATAGATTAAGTTTAAAGATAAGCTAGACATTTTTTCTACTGCTACTTTCTACTACTATAGGAAAGATCTAAACTTATCTTTTCTAAGTAACAATCAGTGATATTTTTATAAATATAAACTAGCCTGTCCTTTGATGTTTAAAGGTAGCATTTTAGCTATGAGTGAGAAAGAACTTTTTTGAATAAAATTTGTCCTGAGAAAATGAATGGTTGGAAACATTTACATTATTTTTTGATTTTGTTGTTGAAAAGCATGTGTCTCTTATAAAAATGGTTATATTTTGAAAAACACTAGAAAAACACAGGAGCATAATTTTCTAATCCATTTTTTAATCCTCACCTGGGGATAATGTTTATTGCTTATGGAGAGAGGAAGGGAGAGCGAGGAAAAAAAATCGACCTGAGAGGGGAACATCAACCTGTTGCCTTCTGTACCCCAACTGGGGACCGAACCCACAACCTAGGTATGTGCCTTGACCTGGGATCGAACCCTTAACCTTTTGGAGTATGGGACGATGCTCCAACCAACTGAGCCACCTGACCAGGGCTGCCTTGCTTCTTTACTTCTGTCCAGTGCATGTACCATTCAGGGGTTAGTCAGACTTGATGAGTTAACTTATCAGAGCTTTGGTTTAGCTTCAGTTTAGCTGGTTTGAGTCTGTCATACGTAGTTCAGGGATGCGTCTGAGACTTGTGCATGTTCGTTGAGAGTGTTTGCCCCATGACTCCTGAAATACGCTGTTGCCTATCCCAGATTGGCCTGACAGGAGGGGTTTCTATTGGTGTTTCAGCTGCTACTTTCATTCCTCCACTGTGCAGCTCCCTCAGGGCAGAGTCAAAGCATGCTTTTTTAAAAAAATTGATTTTAGAGAGAGAGGAAAGGAGAGTGGAGGGTGGGAGGGAGGAAGGGGGATGGGGGAGAGAGAGAGAAAAAAAGAGAGAAAGAGAGAAACATTTATTTGTGGTTTCACTTATTAATGTTCCTGTTGGTTAATTCTTGTATGTGCCCTGACAGGGGAGCCAACCCGCAGCCTTGGCATATTGGGCTAATGCTCTAACCCCAGGGTGCTCAACCCCCAGGCCAAGGACTGGTACCAGTCCGTGGCCTTTAGGAACTGGGCCACACAGTAAGAGGTGAGCTGACCTTCACCTCCTGTCTCCACTGCGCCCCCTCACCGTCCTGTCCAAAAAAAAGTTGTCTTCCACAAACGTGGTCCCTGGTGCCAAAAAGGTTGGGAACTGCTGCTAACCAACTGAGCTACCTGGACAGGGAGAAGCTTGCCTTTAAACATTACTGTGGTGGATATAGTATAGCTCATAGGATTAATTTAATAATACCAATAACGCTTGATCCTTTTGGAGTCTCTCCTCTAAGTCTTGAATGTTCAAGATCTTTCTACTTTGAACAGAATTCAGACTTTTCCCAGCCCTGTGTGAACTGTGAGGATTTTTTTTAATCTTACTAAATTTACTGAGGTGATATTGGTTAATTGGGTCATATAGATTTCAAGTGTAGATTTCTATGATACATGGTATGTATATTGCACAGTGTGCCTAGCACCCAAAGTCAAATCATCTTCTGTCACTATATATAGGATTGAATCATTTTTTTTCTGTAGAATTTCTCGCAGTCTGGATTATTTTCTGTAAGTTGATCAAGGCTTGAGTAGATTCTGATTCAAGTTTTTTGTTGTGAGGAGTCATTATTGGCAGGCTGTGCACTTGTCACATGCCATCAGAAAGCATGTAATTAATTTATCTCTTTCTGTGATGTTAGGGTCCTTGGTGTGAGATTATTAATCCAGTGGGTTTAGGCATTGTTAGCTTGATCCATGTATCTTTAAGCTCCCTCGAAACTGTTATTTTTTTACCAAATGGTGTTAGCAGTCATTAATAATCATTACTTAAGCCCATTATAGCATCAGGAGTTCCAAACATTGATGTTTTAAATCTATCATTTTCTGCATTCATTAACTGGAATTTTCTATTATGAAGAACTTTTTGTGTGTGTGAAACTTTATTTTTTATTAGAATGTCACAAAACCAACAATTTGGTTACCTGCAGGAAAACACAGGATAAATGCTTGATTCTTGCTCTTGTTTTCCGTTTTTCATAATAACGAATTGGTTTCTTAAAGGAAATTGAGTAATAGCTTACTTGGCAAAAATTTACACAAATTTTCATTCAGATATCTTTTTATCTTGTGTTTCACCACAAAGTTATGAAAACAGAAGTATTAGAGATTTTTACTCTACATTATAAAAAGTATTGATTTTACACATTTTGCCTCTTTTGAGATACGTAGAACAAAAAGATTAGACTTGATACATTTTTAAAAATTACAATTTTTTGTCCTCTTAAGTTTACTACTCCTAACACTATAAGAAGATACTTGATCTAACTATTAACTTACAGAAAGTGAGTCCATGTAATCTGAACCAAGAGACAATGTGACACTGAAGTGCTTCAGTGAGAGTATATTGCCATTGGATGAAATTTCAGGTAGGAAATAACTGCATTGTTTGGTGTCAGGTAGTCAAGTTAGTATAAACCACCTGATTGCTTTCAGAAAATGAACTTTTATTTTATACAAGGAGGCAGAGTAGCTAGCAAAAAATTGCTTTAGTCTTACAGTACTTGTTTTCCTTTGAATGGGAAATGCCTTTTATTTTTAAATGCACATTAGAGAAAATGTGAAACGTTTTTTTGCATTTCTTATGGCTACTTCATTTTATTTTTTTAATAGAAAATCTGTTGGTGACTACTGCAGAGTGTCAGCTTATGTTACTTTCAGAGTCGCCAAACCTGTCTAAGCTTCTGGTTCATCTTGTTAAATACTGATATATTGTTTTATTTTTTCCCCCAGTTTGAGACTTGACTTCCGTTTAACTCCTTCACAGTGTTTATTTTATGTTTGTCATTGAGAATAAGTTTTTAGCTCTTAACCTTGTTATTTGTTGAAGCTATTTGAATACTTAAATGTTATTTATGTTTATTTAAACCATTTGCTAGCTTTTTAGAATACATGTACAATATTTGAAATTTTCAAAGCAAGTTTTATAATCAGGTCTTTACCAAGGAGCCTGGTTTTTAAAAGCTATTGCAAAGATTGATTCTATACATATTACTCCAAATGCCTGTGAGATCGTGCTCATTTGTTTCACTTTTGTAATGTTGATGTTTTATAAGGTGCTTATAAGAGAATCTAGAAAAATATTATGCTGTAAACTTCTAATTATTTTCTCAGTAATTTTAATGGTTAGGAGGTACATTATGCCAGTGTAATATAAGTCTGTCTGTTGTTAATCTTAGTCTAATCACATTTATATTGGGCTGGCAAAAAAGACTATATGATTTTTCCTATAAAATAGAAGGCACATTTTCCATTTTCACCAATAACTTTATTGATTTGGGTATTTTGAGCCTGTTGGCGCTCTCCCGCTATTGGTTTCTGGTGGGTAGAGACCAGGGTGCCGCTAAACATCTTCCAATGCATCAGACAGGCCACAGCGAGGAATGATGTGACCAAAATGTCAATAGGACCAAGAAACTTCACAAATGACTTTTGACATCAGTCATAGCACCTTCTCCATATATTGCACAAATCTTTTTTTGTGTTTTGGTTGCATTTTTACCTTTCTTGAAATAATAAAATATAATACAGTGAAAATGTTGCTTATTTTCTTCCATCTTCAGTATTAAAATGGCTACACAAAAATTCATCAGTTTTGGTAAGTTTTCTTTTAAATGCACGCTGATATGATGGCTGTCACAATACAGTCCAACAGAATTGTTTCGAAGGAAGTTAAAGTCAAATAAGACTACTAGAGCCATTGTATGGAAGAAACCAAATGAACTTTTTGGCCAACCCAATATGTTTCTTCTCTGATCTGGTTTTTGGCTAACATAAAATCATTGATTTGCTTCAAGTCTTCAGATGAATGATATTTTAAATGTACCTCAATTTTGACCTTTAACATAAACTTCAGATTGTATCTCTGTTTTTTCTAACGTGTAAATTCTTTTCCCTTTCCTCTTTGGGTCAAACCAGTAACACTTGTAAAATAGGAGATGAAATTAAGAGCTCTTAATTTTTTACTTGCTGTGGCTATTTGCTAAATAAATTTCAGTATATCTTATGATTAGAAAGAATGATATTTTGTTATCGAGGTACTTACTGAAAGCATTCTCCTGGTTCCCTGACTTTTATTTTTTGGAAGTAGATTTTAGTAAAACATGAGGAAACAAGTGTATTTCTGGACTGTTACCCTTGTGCCAACTATCCCTTTTGCAGTTATTGAGCTTTTATCAAGCTTTGTATTGAGTTGGGAAAAGCGAATATAGCCTGGATTGAGGTAGGTGGACTTGTTCAGAGATAACATCGTGAAGAGGCTCAGACCCCTGCAGTTGCCTGACTGGCCTGACTCACAGCACAGCCCTACCGTAGAAACAATCACTGTTGCTGACCGTACGTGATATTCTGACTGCCTACGCTGTGTCTCATGCCCTCTGTGGAATTGGACACCATAACTGGTGTCTCCTACAAGGGCTATATGAAGTAAAAGAGTTCCCCAAAGAATCAGAGGAAGGGAATGTGAAAGCAGTGCTTCCCCAAGAAAGGTGGTCGTGACTATAATTAACACATCACTTTTGAGGGCTGCTGCAAAGATGAAGGAAGTGAGCACACTTTGAAAATATGCTCTGTGCTGTAGAGCACAGTTGTGTGTGTTTAGAGAGATAGTATCTAGTGTGGCATCAGAATCAGGTAGACTTAGTTTTGACTCCTGTCACTCCTTAGATTTGTGAGCTCAGGCAAGCTCTATAATCTTTCTGATCCAGTTTTTGTATTTGTAAAATGGGACTAATAGTACCAACCTCAGACAATTGTTAGAATCTTTGAAAATGAGGCCTAATGCACATGTACAATAGTTCCTTCTACAATTTTCCTTTTCATGAGTTTACAGTCTGATGGAGACCACAGTCGTATAAAGATAACTAACAGTTCGAGGCAGGTGTATGACTTGCAATACACAAACTTTTAATAATTCAGAGTGGGGAAGCATTTACTTCCTTTTTGGTTTTATGTGGAAATGCCTTTCTGTAGAGGAGAGATTTGAGGTAAACTTTGAATTTTAGGAAAAGAGAACAAAGACAAGGAAGTAGAATTTTAAAGTTGCTTCTTGGTATAATTGGATGGATCAGTAAGATTGTATGGGGACAAGATGGGAGGCGAGGCGTTTTGAGTTTCCGTGGAGTAGACCGAGTGACTGGAAATTTATTCTGTGGTAATGAGGAGCCATGATGATTTTTGTAGCAGGGTTACATGTGATTAAAATGCTCTTGGGAAGCTTATGCGGTGGTAATGACATGATATTCTTAGCTAATTGGAGTTATTTTTCAGTGAGGAAAAGTTTTATGTGTTTAGTGTGTTACCGATTTTAAGTTCTACTCATCCAAATTAAAGCAGGCTTTTACTAAAAATCGTTATGTAGTTGATATTTTAGTTTTACTAAGTGAGTAGTAGATCTCAGATAACTAATAGGAGCTAGGTAAAGGCTTATGTTTCTGTGTTGTTTAGATCTCAAGGCCATGAGCTTGTCTCTGTCCTCGGCCTGGGATTTCTGATGGCAAGATACTGAGGGAGTCATTTAAATATTAATTCTTACCAAAGCTGTCTCATTTTAACCCTACATTTTGTACCTCCATTTGTTCATGCTGATAGGCAACACAGTAATAGATGTTTTGGCAAATACAGGTTCTTTGGCTTTAATGTGCTTTTCTGGGAAAACCTGTTACCTCTGCCAAATACTTCAACTTCTAGCCCCATTTACCTCCCTGGTTTTACATTGTGTTAAACTACTTAGAAGAATCTTGATTTGTTGGTTAGCCAGTTTGAACAGTTAAGACTGAAATACCAACCTAAGAGCAAGGAAAGGCTTAGCACTTCTGAGAATAAGCTACAGAAATGCCACTTGGATGTTTTACTTTTGATGCATTTATTTTGTAAGAGCTGATTCATTAAATTTTCCTTCCTTACCCATCTTTTACGACAGTCTCCAC
Source organism: Mormoops blainvillei (assembly GCA_004026545.1). Taxonomy (NCBI): domain Eukaryota; kingdom Metazoa; phylum Chordata; class Mammalia; order Chiroptera; family Mormoopidae; genus Mormoops; species Mormoops blainvillei. The sequence continues at coordinate 14,627 of PVJD01002884.1, forward strand.
ATAGCTTTTCCATTTCTTTGGGGGGCTAAACACTCCGCATAATGCTCAAACAAAACAGAAGATGAAGATGGTCCATGTGTTAAAGACTGTCTTTTTTATTAACACTAACTTGTTAGTTGACTGTAGTATTTGGTCCAGTGTTAGTGATCTGTGGGACAGTATCTTTTCAGAATTTTCTGGGCTGTCAAATAGCTGACTTTTTTGGTCTTTGTTTAATGTTTTATATAGGTAATACACTAGCATTTTGAAAATAAAGAAAATATAATGATAGATCCCCCACCTCTGTCTCCCGTTTTCAGCACACCTTATCCCTGCCAAATCATCTCCCACCCAAAATTAATTCAGTCAGTGCTAAAGAAAACCTGAAAAATAACTATTATTAGCATCGTATGTATTCTTTGAATTTTCCTTAGGTTTTTATAAACAAATGTAAAATACAAGTTTTACCTCTTTTTAATTGTGTATTTTTAAGTTTACCTGTGCAGAATTGGAAAAAGCAGTCTCAGAAATATTTCAGTGTTCAACCCACATATGGTTTTCATTTTTCTTATTTTTAGAATCTATTTTATTGTGGTAAGAACACTTAACATGAGATCTACCCTCATTTTTTTCCAGTGTAAAATAGAGTGTTATTACCTATAGCAGATCTCTAGAACTTACCTTGTATAACTGAGCTTTAAGACCATTCATTAGCAACTACCCATTTCCCCCTCCCTCTAGTCCTTGGCAACTATTGTTCTCTCTGATTGTATGACTTACTATTTTAGATCCTTCATATAAGTGAGTCATACAGTATTTGTCTTTCTGTGACTCTCTTATTTTACTTAGCATAGTGTCTTCAAGTTTCCTTGATGTTGTCAAGTATTACAGGATTATCTTTTTTTTTCACAGCTGAATTATATTCCATTGATTTATATACCACATTTTTTTTTATCTACTTATTTACTGATGGACATTTAGATTGTTTCCAGATCTTGGCTATTTGAATTGCTGAAAAGAACATTAGAGTGCTAATATAGTAGACTCCTGTTATTCATAGTATTGCTTTCCACAGTTTCAGTTACCCATGGTCAACTAGGTACTGAAAATATTAAATGAAAAGTTCCAGAAATAAACAGTGTATAAGTTTTAAATTGCAGACCATTCTGAGTAGTGTCATGAAACCTTGTACCATCCCACCCGGGATGTGTACCATGCATATCCATCTTGTATCATGTAGATATTCCTGTCTGTGGTGGTATGTCAGTACTTGTGTTCAAGTAACCCTCAGAGTAGCCCTAAAACTGCATCATAAAGCCTGTCATTCACCTCACTTCACCTCACCATGTGAGCATTGTGTCATCTAACTTGATCACAAGAAAAAAAAGGGTGACTACAGTACAATAAGATATTTTGAGAGAAACCACATTCACATAACTTTTATTACGGTATATTGTTACAATTGTTTTATTATTCATTATTGTTGTTAATCTCTTACTGTGCCTAATTTGTAAATTAAACTTTTTAATGGGTATGTATAGGAAAAAGCATATGTAGGCTTTGGAACTGTCTGCCGTTTCAGGCATCCACGGGTGTCATGGAACATACTCTGAATAAGGGGGACTACTGTATCTCTACTAGAATCTGATTACAGTTCTTTTGGATAAATACTCGTAAGTGAGATGGAGAGATAATATGGTAGTTCTATTTTTAATTAAAAATTAAAAAAAACGATTTAATTTATTGTTTAGAGAGAAGGGAAGGGAGGCAGAAAGAGAGGAAGAGAAACATTGATATGAGAGAGAAACATTGATTGGATGCCTCTCATATGCCCCTGATCAGGGACTGAACCTGCAGCCTAGACATGTACCCTGACTGGGAATCAAACCAGCGATCTTTTGCCTTGCAGAACAGTGGCCCATCCAACTGGACCACACTGGTCAGGGCTATTTTTATTTGTAGGAAACTTCCATATCATTTTCCATAGTGGCTTCACCATTTTATATTTCCATCTACAGTGTACAGGGTTCCAGTTTTTCCATATCTTTGCCCATACTTACTGTCTTTTTATTTATTTTTTGGACAATTGTATTCTTATAGGTGTGAGGTAATATACCTTTGTGGTTTTCATTTGCGTTCCCCTGATGGTTAATGACTTGACCATCTTTTCTTACAACCGTTGACCATTTGTATATTTTCTTTGGAGAAATGTCTTTTCAGTCTTTATATTATTTTTAAAATTATATTTTATTGATTATCCTATTAGGGTTATCCTGATTTTGTTCCCCTTTGCCCCCCTCCACCCAGCAACCCCACTTTCTCAGGCAGTCCCCACACCATTGTTCATGTCCATGGGTCATGTGTGTAGGTTCTTTGGCTACGCCATTTCCTATATTGTACTTTATATCCCCATGGCTATTCTGTAACTACCTAATTATATTTCTTAATCTCCTCAACACTTCACCCACTCCGCCATGTCCTCCTCTCATCTGGCAGCCATCAAAACACTCTCCATGTCCACGATTCTCTCTCTGTTCATCTTTGCTTCAGTTGTTGGTAGATGTGTCTTCCCGCCCTCCCTCCCTCCCACCCTCCCTCCCTCCCCCCTACCCTCCCTCCCTCCCTCCTTCCTTTTCTCCCTTCCTTCCTTCCTTTCCATTTTATTGTTCATAGTTTCGATCTTCTTTTTCTTAAATAAGTCCCTAACATTTCGTATAATAATGGTTTGGTGACGATGAACTCCTTTAGTTTTTTCTTGTCTGGGAAGTTTTTTATCTGTCCTTCGATTCCAAATGGTAGCTTTCCTGGGTAGAGCAATCTTGGCTTTAGATCCCTGCTTTTCATGACTTTGAATATTTCTTGCCAATCCCTTCTAGCCTGCAAAGTTACTTTTGAGATTCAGCCGACAGCCTTATGGGAACTCCCCTGTAGGTAACTAACTTTCTCTTGGTGTGTTTAAGATTCTCTCTTTATCTTTAACCTTTGGCATTTTAATTAAGATGTGTCTTGGAGTGGGCCTCTTTGCATACATTGTGTTTGGGACTCTGTGTGTTTCCTGGGCTTGCATGTCTATTTTCTTCACCAAATTAGAGAAATTTTCTTTCATTATTTTTTCAAATACATTTCCAATTTCCAATGAGGGAACTACCCTCATTCCCTTAAGCATTTCCTCCTCCTCTTAGTTCATGTTCACAGATTGTGCATGTAAGTTCTTTGGCTTCTCCATCTCCGATACAATTCTTAACCTCCCCCGTCTATTTTGTACCTACCAATTATGCTTCTTATTCCCTGTACCTTTTCCCCCATTCTCTCCCCCTCCCCCTCCCCACTAACCTTCCACATAATCTCCATTTCTGTGATTCAGTTCCTGTTCTAGTTCTTTGCTTAGCTTGTTTTTATTTTTGTTTTTTAGGTTCAGTTGTTGATAGTTGTACTGTTCATAATTTTGATCTTCTTCTTAGATAAGTCCCTTTAATATTTCATATAGTAAGGGCTTAGTGATGATGAACTCTTTTAACTTGACCTTATCTGGGAAGCACTTTATCTTCTCTCCATTCTAAATGATAGCTTTGCTGCATAGAGTAATCTTGGATGTAGGTCCTTGGCTTTCATGACTTTGAATACTTCTTCCCAGCCCCTTCTTGCCTGTAAGGTTTCTTTTGAGAAATCAACTGACAGTCTTATGGAAACTCCTTTATAGGTAGGTAACTCCATCCTTTTCTCTTGCTGCTTTTAAGATTCTCTCCTTATCTTTAATCGTGTGTAATGTAATTATGATGTGTCTTTGTGTGTTCCTTCTTGAGTCCAACTTCACTGGGACTCTCTGAGCTTCCTGGATTTGCATGTCTATTTCTTTCACCAGATTGGGGAAGTTTTCTTTCATTATTTCTTCAAATAGTTTTCCACTTTTGTGCTCCACCTTTTCTCCTTATGGTACCCCTATGATTGGGATGTTGGAATGTTTAAAGTTGTCCCAGAAGTTCCTAAGCCTCTCCTCATTTTTTGCATTCTTGTTTCTTCATTCTATTCTGGTTGAATGTTTATTTCTTCCTTCTGCTCCAAATCGTTGATTTGAGTCTGGGCTTCTCTCCTTTCACTTTGGTTCGCTGTATATTTTTCTTTATTTCACTTTCTTAGTTTTCACTTTTTCCTCTATTTTGCATCTGTACTCAGTCATTTCTGTGAGCATCCTGATTATCAGTGTTTTGAACTTTGCACCTGTTAGGTTGGCTATCTCCTTGTCACGTAGTTCTTTTTCTGGAGTTTTGATCTGTTTTCTCATTTGGGCCATTTTTCTTTCTCTTGGTGCACCTGTTATGTTGTAAAGGGCAGAACCTTAAAGTATATGCCAGGGTGGTATAACTGATGTTGCTGTGTTGTGGTGCTGTATGTGGGGGAGGGGTCAGAGAGGTGACAGTGCTGCTTGCTGGGCCCCTGCCCGGCTTTCAGTCACTTCCCCTGCTACCTACAAGTGAATTGGGCCCTTCTGGTGCTGATTCCTGGGTGGGACGGTTTGTGTATGATCTAGGACCCTGTTGGCCCCTCTGTCTCCTATGAGGCTCAGAGTTTCTTAAGCCACTGCTACCGCCACAGGCTTTTACTGCCAGAGGTTTTGAGGCTTTAGTTTCCTGTGCTGGAACCCTGGGTTGCCCAGTCTGTCTTGCTTCCCAGTTGTTCCTCCCAGTTTATCCTCATGCAAATGTGGGAGTGCCCTGTCTGCCAACTACTGCCTTGCCCTCCTGGTCAGCCACCTGCCGTCTTGCTGGGTGTCCTCTCCACCCCAGCTGCCCGTCTCTGCCCCTCTTACCGTCTGGATGAATGTTTCTTCTTTAACTCCTTGGTTGTCAGACTTCCATATGGTTCATTTTCTGGCATTTCTTTTTTTTTTTTTTTAAATTGGTTGTTATCCTTTTGGTTGTGAAAGGGAGTGAAGTGTATCTACCTACACCTCCATCCTGGCCAGAAGCTCTCCACATATGATTGATTCACTGGAAAAAATACGTGATATGATTTTAGACTTCTTAAATTTTTTAAGACTTGCTTTGTGACCTAACAGAGTGTTCTGTGTGTGCTTGAGAAGATTGCTTATTGCGGTGCCATTGGATGGAATGTTCTTTATCTGTGTGTTAGGTTCATTTTCTCTAAAGTGGAGTTCAGGTTTAGTGTTTCCTTATTGGTTTTTTTGTTCAAACTTGGTTTTATTGGGAACTTTACCAAGAGTTAAGAATAGTGTCTCACTTGAATACAATGTAGTATACGAGTATCTAATACACTTCTTAATCAGTGTGCTTTGCTGTTGGCACACACGTTCATATAGATTCTTTTTGTAGGTGGTCATTTACAGGGATTTATATATTGAAAAACATTTTAAATTATTTTTGTTTCTCCTTTATTTTGGTTAGAGCACTGTGTTGCCTTTTTAGAAACTTTTCATTGAATATATTGGCATGATATTGGTTAATAAAATTATATAGGTTTCAGATGTACAATTCTATAATATACTGTTACTCTGTAGCTTTTTTAAATTGTTTCTTGGCCAGCCTTATGTATTACATTTTATCAAATCTAAGATATCATCAGTTGTATCTCTGACATTGTTTTATTCAAAATTAAGAAACAACTGCCAACTTAAATTTATGATGCCATTGATCTAAGACACATTCTGATTTTTGAGGTTTTTTTTTAAAGAATTGATGAAATTCAGTATATAAATTTTATTCAGGTAGTATAGGGGTGTAACAAATTATTTTTAATAGAAGGGCATGTCTAATGCAGTTATATTCTTGATAGGGAAGCATGAATGAAAATGAAAAACTTCATTTAAAAAAAATGGCTGCATTGTATTCAGTTGTACGTATGTGCTCCAATTCAGCTAATTTCCTGTTTTTGAAATCAGACTGATTTTGGTTGCAAGAGATAGAACTTACTTCAAACTGGCTTAAGTATAAGGAGCATTGATTGGTCTGTAGACCAGGATAGATCAATGACTGAAAATGCGAGAACTAGGGTACTCCGGGAGCAGGTGCTGGGAGAAGGGAGTTGATGCCACCAGAATGGGCTTTCTCCATTTGTGCTGTGGATTGGTTTCTCTCTGCACACACCAGGGAAGATGTGCTGTAAGCCACCAATTTGCATACTATTTTGGCTTTACCCGAAAGACCAAAAGCCCTTCTTTTTCCCCTCCTAATTAAAAAAAGTCTTTGTAATGACTTTTATTGGTCTGATTTAGGTTGCATTTTCACTTCTGGATTAACCACTGTGAGCAACATGTGCCAGGCCTGAATTACATGTCCTCTCCATGGCCTGGGTGTGAGGTACTATGATTTTACTGCCTGAAAAATGCCAGGAATGGAATGGGGGATTAGAGGAAGGGTGAGTGCAGTACAGACAAAAACAGATGGACATTACAGTGGACATGTAGATTGTTTCCAGTTTGTTCCTGTTGTTCATACAGTTTCTTTTTCATGTCTGATAAATCTCCTTATGTGTTTTGGTGTGAAATTACTGTAAGGATCTAAAAGTGTATCTCTTGTGGAGGAAAGTTAGTAATATAAATCTTTGATGTATTCTAAATTTTGCAATTCCTCAAAATAGGATTTGTGAGTCTTCAAATTATAAACTGAAATTTAACAATGTATTTTAACGTAGTTTGGAAGCATTGAGAGAATGATAATATGATAGAGCTAGGTTGTGAAAGTAATGAGGGTTCTTAAAGTGTATGTGATTCTATAAAGTTATATGTAAACATATAATCAAACTCAAATACTATAATAATTGATTCAGTTATGGAATGCATGGCATTTTGCTATCTCTTTTATATCCTACGATGTTTTGATTCCGAGTAATGTAAGTTCAGTGGACTTCTGACTGGTTGTCACACAGTGACAGATTTCTGATTTTTAAAATATGTCATTGCTATAAATCATTGGTTTGCTAGATTGAACTAGCAAGCTATTAAAGAACATGGCAGTATTTACTGTAGATAAATGCAAATTTAAAAAGGTTCTATGTATGAAGGTTTAAATGATTTATTAGCCTTCAGTGCACACATGAATTTGAAGTTATGTAATGGATTTAGAAAATTTCATTTCCTGTTTGAAGGTTCAAATTTGCATATTTATTCTATAATGCAAGGATTTGATCTGAGTCAATAGGATACATAGTTAAACTCTATGTGATATCAATAAATGCTTAATCATTTTTTTGGTATTTTATATGGCAAACCTTTTTTTAGGTGTGGGGCAAGTGATTAAATACACCTGCATTTTTTACTCCCTGGCCTGGGTGGGGAAGGAGGGAGAACTGAAGAAACTGGGACTTGTATGTCTTTAGATGGCTCAGAAATTGTTCTCAGGAGGGTTTCCTTGCCCTTTAATTTGGCTTTTATATCCTGCTGATGATGAGAGATTCACCTAAGTTAATATAGTTTTCTTTTCAATGGGAAATAATCAGAACAATTCTATGAACAAAGTCCCAACTCACATCAGTTACTTATTTTTTTAAATTAAACGTTTTATTTTGAGCCCTGGCTGATGCAGCTGAGTGGATTGAGTACCAGCCTGTGAACCAAAGAGCTGCCAGTTCAATTCCCCAGTCAGGGCACATGCCTGTGTTCCCAGCCAGGTCCCCAGTAGGGGGTGCTCGAGAGGCAACTACACATTGATGTTTCTCTTTCTCCCTCCTTTCCCTTCTCTCTAAATAGAATTAAAATCTTAAAAAAAATAGAATATCTAGTTGGATATAGTAAAAAAAAAACTTTTTATTTTGAGATAATTGTAGATTCACATACAGTTGTAATAAATAAATAATACAGAGATCCCTTGTAACCTTTTCTCAGTTTCCCTCAGTAGGAAAATCTTACAAACGAATAGTACAGTATTGACATTGATACAATCAAGATATAGGACATTTTATCATAACATAAGGATCCCTGCTGTTGACGTTTTATAGTCACATCTACTTTCCTCCTTCTGCACCTCCCTTTTACCCTGGCAACCTCCAGTATGCTCTCCAGGTCTATAATTTTGCCTGTCTAAGAGCTTTATTTAAATTGAATCATATGCTATATGACCTTTTATTTTGTTTTGTTTTGGCACAATTCTCTGGAGATGCATCTAGATTGTTGTGTTTATCAATAGGCTTTTCTTTTTTTATTGTTGAGTTGTATTCTGTGGTATGAATATACCAGTTAATTTAACCATTTACCTGTTGGACAACTGAGTTGTTTCTGTTTTTTGGCTATGATGAATAAAGCTGCTATAAACATCTGTGTACAGGTTTTTGTGTGAACAAAAGTTTTCATTTTTCTGGGAAAAATGCCAGAAGTGCATTTGCTAGATCGTATAGTAGTTGCATATTTAGTTGTTTTAAAACACTGCCAGACTGTTTTCCAGAGGGACTGTCATCTTACAGTAATCTTTCTGTGTCTGTAAGAATCCTGCTAGCAGTGTATGAGTGCTTTAGTTTCTTGTATCCTAGCTAACATCTGGTGGTGTCACTTTAATTTTTTTTTGCTATTCTGATAGATGTGTAGTGATGCCTGATTGTGGTTTTAATTTTGCATTTCTCTAATGGCTAATGATATCTTTTCATGTGCTTACTTGTCATCTATATATCCTGTTAAGTGAAATGTTTGTTCTTATCTTTTGACCATAGGATACTTTTGTTTTATAATTGGATTTATTTATTTTATTTTTGCTATTGAATTTTGAGACTTCTTTATTTTAGACATTTTCCTTTGTGCAATATGTACTTTGCAGAAACTTTCTTCTGACTGTAGCTTGTCACTTCAACCTCTTTAACAGCGTCTTTGGAGAGCAAATTTAAAGATTTTGATAAGGTCCAATTTACCAGTTATTCCTTGTATCAGTCTTACTTATGATGTCAAGTTTAAGAACTCTCTTTGCCTAATTCTAAGTCCTGAAGATTTTCTTCTGTGTTTTTACATTTAAACCATTATCTATATTGAATTAATTTTTGTGTAAGGTATGATACTTAGATAAAGGTTCATTTTTCATCTATGGCAGTGGTTTTTAACCTTTTTCATCATGGCAGACATAAGCTAATTACTAAAATTCTGTGGCACACCAAAAAAAATACATTTTTTGTCAATCTGATAAAAAAAATGTATAATCACCTACTCTTCTTACTCCAAAGTGACTTTAAAAAAATCAGGTGCCTATACATAAGTATCAGGATGCCTGGTACCAAGAATTAACCAATCAGGCACAACCTAATTATGTGATGTGACCAATAACATGTGATGTGACCAATAACTATTATATGACCTATGTATGGTTCATGACAGGGAATTCACCCCGAATGGCTGTTGTTGTGTTGGCTGTTGTCATTTAAAAAAATTTGACAGCGTAAGGGAAAAGAGGTCAGTACCCTTGACTAAAGAGTCAGGTATTGCGCGTTTAAAAACCCTTATGGCACACTGGTGGAAAATCACTGATCAATGGATATCTACTGGTGCTAATTGCTCTAGCACCATTTGTTGTATTTTCCATTGAATTGCTTTTATCCCTTTGTCAAAACTCAGTGGGGCATATTTGTGAGGGTCTACTTCTGTGTTCTCTGTCTTGTTGATTTATGTGTCTATCCTTCTGGCAGTACCTTATAGTGTTGATTACTATAGCAATATAAATCTTGAAATTGGGTAGACAAATTCTTTCCACTTTATCTTTTTTTTTCCAGATAGCTTTTGCTATGCTAGATCCTTTGCTTTTTCCTATAAATTTTAGAATAATCTTTCTATGTCTGTAAGAATCTTTCTGAGATTAGGAAAGGAATTGTGTTAAATCTAAATTATCAATTTGGGGAACACTGACATCTGTACTATGAATGCAGTATATCTCTACATTTATTTAGATCTCTTATTTCTTCAGTCACCATTTTGTTGTTTTCAGTATCAAAGTCCTGTTAGTGTTTTGTTGGATACATCTAAGTATTTCAAAGTTTTTTGAGCAATTGTAAATAGTACTGTATTTTTAACTTCATTGCCAGTTCCTTCTGACCTGCAAAGTTTCTGTTGAGCAATCAGTCTTATGGGAGCTCCCTTGTGGGTAACTATTTTTCTCTTGCTGCTTTTAAGATTCTTTGTCTTTAATCTTTTACATTTTAATTGGGATGTGTCTAGATATGGACCTCTTTGGGTTCATCTTTTAAAAAAAATTGTTTATTTTTAGAGAGAGGGGAAGGGAGGGGTAAAGAGGGATAGAAACATCGATGTGCAAGAGAAACAGTGATCCGTTGCCTCTTGCATGTCCCCAACCAGGGACCTGACCAGCAACCCAGGCATGTGCCCTGGCTGGGAATCGAGGGCGGGAGAGAGCCTAAGCAAATCCATCCGCGGACCTTTTAAGTCAAACTGCCTGGGCCTTTAGAAGCCCTCTGTCTCCCTCAGCCACAATCCCCACTGATTTTTACAGTCAGAAGTTATGGGGACTTCTCTTCCTGACACTGGAACCCTGGGCTGGGGGATCTGGTGTGGCGCTGGGAGCCCTCACTCCTTAGGCGGGGCCTTGCAGCCAAGATAACCCTTCTGGTTTATCTTTCAAGAAAACCATCATTAACAGTCTGGTGAATATTCTTCAGGTGTTTTCTATAGAAGTACTGTCATACATAATGCATATTTGTATGCTAGAGGCATTGTATATCAAATAGACCTTTGGCTGTTCAGGAAAGTCCTTATGAGGCAAAACCAGATATTACCACCTTAGAAGGAACTTAAGAGATACAAGAGTATGTGTAAAATTTTATTGAAAATTGTAATTTTTACTGAAATTTTCTTATTGAACATCTTAGTAAATTGTTGCATGTTTCATATTCTAATTCAGTGAATACTTTCTTGGCATTGTTAAATATTGTAGGACACTGTTCTTGGGGTCACTGGATGGCACATTTCAAGGCCTAAATAGCTTTTCTTTCAACTGATATTGATAGAGGAATAAGATGTTTTGGCCAACTCCCTTAGTAAAGGGGTTGATGTAAAGTAGAGGCTGATGGTTTTGTTACCACCAACATACTGAATGTTCTTTCTTCTATACTAGTAACTAACTAAGGCAAAGTCTTGTTGCATTTTGTTTTATGTTAGGGATGATCTTAAAAGATATGCACACTAATGAAATTACAACATTTAATCACTTACTGTTCTGTATATTATTTATATACAGTGAATCTCTGCAATAATACGTGTGGAGTCTAAAAATTAAGTTGTGTAAAATTCAGGATTCAGCTATTTCTGTTTCTAAGCTTATCAGGGCACGCCGCTGTCTCCAAAAAGTAGGTCAAGACAGACACTGTTGGGGAGTTAACACCTGATATAGCATGAGAGGTGGGGATGGGGTAATGTCACTTGAGAAAGTTATAAATATATATGTATTTTTCAACTTCTGAGAAAATGCAACTAATAGTATTAGCAAATGTATAAGTCAGGCTATAAGTTTTAAGCTGATGTGATAGAGAGGCCCCAAATGACAGTGGCTTAAACAAGGCTGAGGTATATTTGTCCTTCAGGTGAAAGTTTGGGTAATTAAATGGTCCAGGGCTGCTTAGCCAGTTCTGTAATTATCAGGATCCATAGATCTTTCTGCTTGATTATCTTCAACAGGAAAGTTACAGCATAGATTCCTAGATGGCTATTCTGACTCTTGCCAGTATTTCAGCATCTTGTGTAAGTGGAAGAAGGAGAGTTGCAAAGAGAAGTCATGTTACCTTCCTTCTAAGAGTTATACTCAGAAATTGCACGTATTACTGTCCTCCTTGGCCGGAATTTGGTCACATGGCTGGAAACTTGAGGGAAAGCTGGGAAGCGAGATCTTTTGTCTGGATCCCATGTACCAAATTAGAAACTCTTTATTATTGTGGAAGAAGAAGAAAATTTCAGTTAGGAGTTATTATAGTCCATGCTGCAGCATTGTAATTTTTCCTCAGCTTCTCCCTATAAGTAAGTTTCTAGTGACTATAAACATGTATAGAGTCACTTTCACTTAGGAATAGATTAATTGGGATAAATTGGGAGATTGGTACTTTTAAAAAGTAATTACATTTTTGAAGTGTATAGGTAAATAAAAGACGCTCACTCTTAGCTCATTTTACAAAATGAGTGGACAGATCCAGAGAAGAAAGTGATTTGTCACGAGACAGAGTATCTAGTTAGGAGCATAAGCTGTTATTGTACTTTGTCCGGTTTTTCTTTTATACCTTATTCCTATCATATCTTTGAGGTAAATTTTAACAAGTTTCCAGGGAAAACATTGCTTCACTTTGAAGGATTAGAATTTTCTATGTTTGCAATCTTTTCAGTTTCATAAATGTTTTGAAGAGAAGATTATTTTTGGTTTATATGCATATAGCATTTCTTGATTTTCTGAAAAGACATGTGACTTAGGTTAATTACTAATTTCAGCTTAAATCACTTTATTAATATAACCAGTGGAAAGAAAATAATCATCATGCCCAATTTAAGTTCTGTTATAAAACTTGTGAAGGTTTATTTTAATTCTTTGAATAATATGCTTTAAAATTTCTGTAATCTTATACATTAAACTGTAATCTACAGAAAGCATGCTATGCCACCCTGAAGGTTGCTATAAAAATTGTTTATGAAGTTCAGGCCAAGACTAAAACATGTTGAAATAGAGAGTTTTGAAAAATGTTCTATGTAGCAGAGGAGATCAAATCATGCTAAAATGCAGAAAAAGACTATACATCAGTTTTCAGGCTACATTATTCAAAAAAAATACAACCATAAAAAAGGTAATAAGATTACATTTTCACATTTCATGGCTAGTAAAGTGCATTAGGCTGCTCAGATATTCATAACTTACTGTGACATTTGGGAAGATTACATTTTGTAGTGCAGAGCCATTACTACAGCTCAGATAATGACTAGCCAATGCCTGGACTTAGATTATGATCCCTGTCATTGGAAACAAATTTGTGTTTTGAAGGTTGATCAGTTTCAAATAACTATTAGAAAGGGTTAACATGACATACTCTAGACCCTGTGTATGTTTTTTAGGTATAATAGGTATGCATACATATAGTATATCAAATGTGCCACACATCTGTATGTAGCAATTTCTGCCATCAATTTTCTCCTTGAAAGGCATATTTTATAATATTTAAAGCAGTGGTGGAATATTTAAAACACCTGTCTGGATACTGCTTTCACAATATAAACTCAGTTTAAAAGCTGGTGAAATATTTGGGTTTTTTTTTTTGAAATTAGTTTTAAAAATTCTGTAATTTCTTGGAAGGGTGGTTACTGATAGTAATAAACAGATCAAAATGAAAATCGATATAAGTAATATTAAGGTGAAGCTAAGGTCTCTTAAGTTAGCTGTAACTAGGTTTTTTTTCTTTTTCAAAAATTTTATTTATTCATTTCTAGAGAGGGGGGAAGGGAAGGATAGAAACATCAATGTTGGGAGAGAAACACTGATCCGTTGCCTTTCGCATGCCCGGAAATGGGGACCTGGCCTGCAGCCCAGGCATGTGCCCCGCCCAGGGAATTGAACTGGCAACCTTTCAGTTCCCAGGCTTGCACTCAGTCCACTGAGCCACACCAGCCAGGGCATAACTAGGTTTTGACCTATTTAGATCTGTGTGGAGGAGGACCCGGAGTGTATATACTAGAGACTTTCCCTTTGCCTGCTTTTCCTAAAGTGTTCTTTTCAGAGGCATTTACTATTTAGTTTCTTATGTATAATCTTAGGTATATGATTATATGTATATGTTTTACTCCCAAATAGTAGCCTACTATTCACGCTTTTCCACTTTGATTTTCTTGCATAATGTGTTTTAGAGATCTTTACCTGTCAAATGGAGCTGTCTCCTTTTTTTCAATGGCTGCGTTATATTCCATTATGTAGTTATACACAACTTTGCTAGTCATTACCTTACAGTGTTTTCTTTGGGAGATTGTTTCTTTTATTTTCTATTCAAAAAATGCTAAAGTGAAGTTCTTATATCTGACATCATTACTTAAATGTTCTAGAGATACATCTTTTGAGATTGATTCATACTGTTAACTGTATCAGTAGTTCTGTTACCAAATACTTTTCTACAGTATAGTAATTTTTCAGTTGAAGCTGTTTTTCCAGATATAGATTATATCATCTGAAAATAATTGTAATTTTAATCCCTCCACTCATATATATACATGTTGCTGTCCTTTGACTAAATGTGACTTCTGTGTCACTAGAATAATATCAAGTGATAGTGAAGGTATTGTATCCTAGTCTCGTTTCTAACTTTCATGAGAATTATTTCAATTTTCCTATTTGATCGTGATGCTGGCTTTTCAGGTGTGATTGGTGTATTTTATTATTAAAGGAGTTTTTTTTTCTATTGATAAATGTAGGAAGGATGATGGAAATATAAAATTACCATTTATCAATGCCACAGTAAGAACAGTTGCAGATAAGATTCATCAGTGGAGTCTTAAAAGTATGACAAGAAATAAAATATTTGTATAGTCTGAAAGGATTTTCCACAGGATGCTTAAAATTTTTTTAATGAAAGATAGTAACCTGGAAGTGGAAAAAGTCTGACAGACACCACCTTAAACGGGTTAATCCAAGCTAAGGTCACCATTTGTGAGACATATCGACATCAGATACCATGCGAAATGATACTCTGAGAAGGACACACATCACTTCTGGGTTTTTATTTTTTGTTGTTTGCTTTTTTAACCAAAAAATGCATAATCTGAATTTAAACATGAAGGAAACATTCAGATTGGAAGGCAGTCCATAAAATACCTGGCAAATATGCCTCTATAGTTCAAAATCATGGAGCCAATAATGCCTGTGCAGGTGTCTCAGGTTGGAGAGGACCAAGGGATGCTGACCCTGGATCAGAAAAAGGGCATTAGTGTGACAGGTGGCAACATTTGAGTAATATCTGTAGATATGTAAATGGTATCGAATCAACGGTTTATTTCCTGGTTTTAATGATGGTACTATGATTATCAAATATATGCACATTAGGGTAAGCTGGGTATAGGTTGTACAGGAAGTGTGCTATTTTGCAACTTTTTGAACCTTTGAAATTATTTCAGAATAAAGACAAAAAAGCAAATTATATTCATAAAACAAAACAAAAAAAACTTGTATTAGGGTTCTTACGTAGCTTACAGAATTTTCGTGGCCTAGTGGATCACATAGCCAAGACTGTACAGCTGGGAGAATTGGCCCAATCACACCAAGGGACTTTTAGAAGAAACCCAGCTGTCATCTCCTTATGCTGCTTGTTACTGATGATACGAGAATTGTACACTGACATCTCTGCCAGAGCTTTCCTAGAAGAACCAAATGCTTTTGGCACTATGCTCGCCAGGAATTCTTATCTGCCTGTATGCAGACACTGCCTTAACGTTGTTCATTTTGCCGGTTTTTCTTTCTCATGCCAGTATATATCTTTGGCAGAACCTATTGATCCCGGGTTGCAAGGAGCTTTAATTGACTTCCTAATTCTCAGCCTTCCTTGCTTTTCTGGAATGAACTCTATTTGATTATGTCTATTACTGTTGTATGAGCTGTTGGATTTCATGTCATAAAGTTCACTTTCTCCTAATTCTCACCCACCTTTTGGGTTTAGGAATACCTAATGAAAAACCAAGAAGTGTTCAGAAGGACAAGAGTATAGGTGATCTTTTAAAAATCTAGTTTAAAAGGATAGGTCTGCAAAGGTAATTGTAAAAGCATTTTAGTTCTTTTAAATAGTTGAGATTTGGGAAAATTTAAAAAGTCTCTGGGAGGCTGCTGTGGATGAGATAGCAGGGTGGGGAGGGATAGGTCAGTAGAGTTTTCTCTGGATGGATTTTCTGATAGTCATGTCAGCGAAATAAATTCTCATGATGACTGGCTTTGGGTATGTGAACTACTTAATGTTTAAATTATCCTGATTATTGAGAGGGAAGGAGTGGGATCAAAATGCATAGGCGTAGTAAACCTGGAATTCGACAAATATAAAAAGTTTTGTGTTCACTCTGAGCCATTTTCAGTTTTTCGGTTTTGCTGTGAGCTTATTTGTGATATGGTAGCAAAGGACTTTTAGGTTGCTGTGGATAGTTCACAGAGTTTATAATTCGTAAATGAAATATTGAATTAGAAGCAGTTACCAAAGACATGGCATATTTTTGTTGAAAAATATTTCCATTTCTATATTCTAAGTCTTGCTTAACTTTGTGCTATCTTAACTTGAAGGTTTCTTTGAGATTTTTAGAGTTGTGGTTTTGTTTTTTTGGTTTGTTTTTAAAATAAAGACCCTTTTAATGTAGGGGGTAGAGAAGAATGTACAGGTAGTTATTGCCAATCTAAGGCTTATGAACATGCTCGAGTTATAGTGAGTGAAGAGGCACTAATGTTTGTAATTTGCTTTTTTCCGGAAGTTGGTAGGAGGCCAGTTTGACTTGGAAATGAATTTCATTATTCAAGAAGGTGAGAGTATCATCTGCATGGTGGACCTACTAGAAAAATGTGACATCACTTGCCAAGCAGAAGTTTGGAGCATGTTTACAGCCATTCTGAAGAAAAGCATAAGAAATCTTCAAGTCTGCACTGAAGTAGGCCTCGTTGAAAAAGTGCTTGGTAAAATTGAAAAGGTCGACAATATGATAGCAGGTATGACTTTTTCTATAGTCCCGTGGATATGAAGAAATAAAGTTTAATTATTAAGTACTGTATTTTTCTTATTTAGTAATATTGATTTAAGAAATATTTGAGCTTCTAACATGTACCTGGAACTTTTGTGTGTGAACTCTTAAGCATTGTATATTTTAATCCTTCAAGAAATATAAGTAGCTTAATTATTTTATTGTTTCCTTTGTTTCTAGATCTTTTAGTGGACATGCTGGGAGTGCTGGCTAGCTACAATTTGACAGTTCGAGAACTAAAACTATTCTTCAGTAAACTTCAAGGAGATAAAGGACAATGGGTAAAAAAGAACCTAAATACTTTTTTTATTTGAAAGTATACAGAGGGGTCAGATGTCAAATTGAGGGGAAGAGATCAACTAAAATAGCATTTAGGGCTATACAGATACTTTTGTTATGACCTGACACAGGTGTGGACTAAGAGAAGTGGGTGTTCCACACAGTAATTTGATCCTTCTTCAAATTGTTATTCTTCACTGTACATTCAACATTTTTTTGAGAAAAAGGGTAAGGACAGAAAAGTAAAAAGTTTTAGGTAGCAACTCCTAGCTTTTCTTTCTCTTGACCCAAGTAGTTTACCAGTCTCCCTTAAATGCAAATAAGTGGGTGATTCTGATGTAAATAACCCACACAGGGAACAAAAGCTCTGCAGGTAATTGGATCCACCTCCTTAGATGCAATTTAGTGGTCCTTTGCTTTGGGTGATGGTGGTGGTCAACTTATTTATTCCTTTAAGGAATACTGGCAAATAGCTTTTTGCTTTTTTGGTACCATTTCTAGGCTTATTTTAGTGCACTTTAGAGATCGCACACAGCAACTACTCAGCCAGCTAATCCTTAATCTAGCTCTGTTTAACTATATCGAAATTTGTGCTCTGCAGTTATACACTAATTTATTGTGTTAAAATGGTTTTGCCCTGGCTGGTGTAGCTCAGTGGATTGAGCGTTGGCCTGCGAATTAAAGGGTCACCGGTTCGATTCCCCAGTCAGGGCACTTGCCTGGGTTGCAGGCCAGGTCCCTGGTAGGGGGCACGTGAGAGGCAACCACACATTGATGTTTCTCTCTCTCCCTCTCTTTTTCCCTTTCCTCCCCATTGTCTAAAAATAAAATAAATAAAATCTTAAAAAAAATAATTACTCTTTATCTTGTTTGTATCAAACTCTAGTTCTCTAGCTACTTTTAGGATTTCGTCACTGATTTTCAGCAATTTTTGTTTCTTCATATGGTTTACCTTGTGTTTATCCTTGTTAAAGTTCTTGAACCTGTGGGTTATAATATAATTGTCATCAAATTGGGAAATATTTGGGTCATTATTCAATTTTTTTGCCCCTTCTCCCCTCCTTCTAGTACTGCAATTATTTGTAGCCCCCTTGATAGTATTCCACGGTCACCGAGATCTCTTCACCTTTTTACCCCAATCTTTTCTGTTTATCCTTCACTTTAGATTGCTTTAATTGCTATATTTTTGAGAGAACTTTTCTTCTGTACTGTGTTTATTCCATCCATTAAAAATTTCAGATTATTTTTTATTTCTCTAAATTTTAGATTTCAGATATTTATATCTATAAATTTGGTTCTTTTTAATATCTTTCATTTTACATCATTATGTTCGTTCATGTTTTCCTTTTAATCTTTGGGAATATGTGGCATATTTTAATAGTTACATTAGTGTTTTCACATATAGAAATACTGCATCCGTGGGCATAAACCTTTTAAAAAATTCTTGAAACATGAGTACTAAATTATGTTGTGAAAGGCTTTCCCAGTATACAATGCCTCAGCATTGTATGTGGAGGAATGTGTTTATCTCAATGTGTTTTTTTGTTGATTGATTTATAGAAAAGGGAATTTTGAGGAAAGGGAATTTTGAGGAATGATTTCTCTAAACAAATGCTACAATACTGTATTTTTATTTTAGATGCGGAGTTATTTTTCATTATTTCATTTTAGAATTTATTTAAAAAAGTCAGTGTGATGTAGTTACATGTTATTACATTTTTAAAATATGCAGCGCGATTACTTGAAAATTTCTTGATCACGTAAAAGTGAAGCTTCCCACTCTTTTGGACAGTTAGTAATAACTTAGAGCAGCTACCAAGTAAGATGAAGGGAAGCCAGTGATTTCACTTATCATTTAACATGGTTTTGAACTTTTAACAAAGGGGACTGTAATGTACTTTATCTTATTTTCTGATAAAATGATTAAAATGATAATGTATATCTGATTGTCCTTTGCTTTTCCTTGTAAATGTAGATGAGTTTCATTTTAGCTGTTAGTTATTTAATGCATTAGAGAAGATTATGAGTCAAAGAGGCATTCATCAAATAAATGTAATGTTACAACTTTTATAACATGCTATATAGTAGAGGAATATTGGAGAATGAAATACGATAGGGCAGTGTCATATAGTCTCAGAGGTCAGGGAGGACTGCCCTGAGGACTTGAGCACTAAGATGAGCTCTGAAGGATGGGTAAGATTCGCATAGTTACAGGGAAGGGAAGTAGGGTTAGTGAGAACATTTTAGCACAAGGAATAGCTTGTGTTCAGGTCCTTTTGTGGGAAGGAGACAGACAGGCATTGTGGATGGAGTGCAGAGAGAAGGGGAGATGGAAATGCAAAATGAGGCTAATGAGGTAGGTGGAGGTATTGTAGATAAACTATCTTGCAGGCCATGCTTGGCGTTTTGGCCTTTATTTTAAAGGCAATGGGAAGCTACAGGAAAGAGATAGTATAGAGGTAAAAAGTGCCCTGGTTAAAAGCATGGACTCTGGAGTCAGACTGAATTCTGATCCCACCCTTGTCACCTGTATGACCTTGGACACATTCCTGTGCTTCAGATTCCTTCTTTGTAAAGTGGGCTAGTAATTCCTAGTGTGGTTATAAGGTTATAATATTTTATTTTTAAAGTGCCCGTAAAGGTAGAACACAGTAAGCATTACTTACTTATGAAAAAAGGGTTTTAAAGAGGGATGGGTGGTGGGTTGATTTACTCTGTGAGGTTAAAATATCATCTTTGCTGCAACGTGGAGAAGAGTTTCAAGTGTCAAATGATACCGGCGCATATTTACTGAACACCTCATACTTCTTACGACATTTCCAAAAAAAATGGCATGGAGTGTTTTTTTTTTAAGATGAAAATAACCTTTTTCTGGTTATTTTATACACTTTAACTTATAGCATTATTTGGTTGTTCTTGCATATATCAAAGTCTGACTACATGAAAGATAGGTGTTTTTGTTTTATGGTGAATCATATGGTTAATGAATTGTTGGTTATTTTCGCAGCCTCCACATGCTGGGAAGTTGCTGTCTGTGTTGAAGCACGTGCCTCAGAAGTATGGGCCTGATGCCTTCTTCAACTTCCCAGGAAAGAGTGCTGCAGTAAGTGAATCTTAGGAAATCACTTGGAGTTCTTCCTTTTGCTTCCTCAAAGTACAGCCCTGTAAACACCTCTGACAGGTTCTGTATTAGATAGAAACTTCTTTGTACTACCTTAATCCTCATAGCAATTGTTCATGTTACTTTTTACTAAATAGTTTTAAGGTGAAGAAATAGAGGCTCAAAAAACTTAGAAAGCTGCCAATTCCCATCTTAGGGCAGAAATGGAGTAGGAGCCCGATTCTTTTTAACATAGTCATGGTGTCTTATGGATTTCTCTCTGCGCTTCAGATATTTGTGTGTAACACTTTCACTTTTATCTTTATTTAGTGTTACAGTTCTCTATTCCTGTTTCTTTTACACCTGTTGTGCAGGATGAGAGTAACTCTTTGAAACTTTCTAGCCAAGTTTTCCTGACTTCTGAGTTTCCATATGGTATCAGTCTCAGCATTCTTATAAACCATTGATAAGTTTATAAATAAGATAATTATGTATGCTAATAAGTTTCAAAATATTATGAGTATATTATATCATGTATATATGTTATTTATGGAAGCTTTTTTTTTTAAACCTCATTGTATTGCTCTGCCTGTTACAAGCAAACTTTCTTTTGAAGATATTTCATCTTGTTCTTTTTCTGGATTTACCTTTTATTCATTTTTTTATTTTAGTTCTCTCAGTATCTTGTTTGTTTGTTAGATTCTAAGAGAAGTGTTTTGAAAGGGTAATGTTTCAGTGTTTTACGTACAATACACAACTTTCTTTGGAAAGTTTTATTGCGATTATTGTTTTTCCTTTATATTTCGGTAATAAGCATTTTAGATTTGAAGCTTTCCAGAATACTTTGACTCTGTTGACATTGAATTTATGTGTTCTGAACACAAAAAATGTATATGCATGAGATTAATCTTTTTTTTAATGCATGTTATAATTTCACTATTTATAATTCTCTGAGACTGTAATGTGTCCATTCCACTTCCTTGCTTGTGCCTTGGGCAGTTGGGCAGAAAGTTGGGCAGTTAACCTAAAAAGTTACTGGAACTTACAGAGAATAGATTTTCTTTTTAATCATCACCTGAAGATGTGTTCACTGACTTTTAGAGAGAGAGAGAGGAAGGAAGGAAGGGTGGGGGAGAGAGCAAGCGAGAGCGAGAGTGTGTGACAGAGAGAGGGGGAGCGAGAGAAACGCTGACCTGTTGGTTGCCTCTTGTATGCTCCTTGACTGGGGAGCGAACCCTTAACCTAGGCACGTGCTCTGACTGGGAATTGAAGCCGTAACCTTTTGGTGTGTGGGATGACACTCCAACCAACTAAGCCACCCAGCCAAGGTGGGAAGAGATGTTTTAAGTGTATTTAGTTACTCATTATCTTTCCTTAAACATAGCTTTTAAAGGGAAGTTACGCCCTGGCTGACATGGCTTAGTGGATTGAGCGCCAACCTGTGAATTTAAAGGTTACCAGTTCAATTCCCAGTCAGGGCACAGGCCTGGGTTGTGGGCCTGGCCCCTGGTCGGGGACATGCAAGAGGCAGCTTATCGATGTTTCTTTCCCTCTTTCCCTCACTTCCTCCACTCTCTTTAAAAAAAAAAAAATTAAAAAGGGAAGTTGAAGTATTCACGGATAAATTATTTTTACAAAATTTTCATATATTCATTTTTTTTTGGTGAGAATATATATATATACACCGAATATGTATTCTTATATTTTTTTTCTTATTGCAATATTCATTTGAAATCAACCTCTTGAAATCTTAATAGTATTATTACATAAATTTGGCTCTCATATTTTCATGTTTTATGGAATATCTTATACATGTAAAAGAATATATGTGTGTATATGATATATATAAGTCGTATATATGATAAACAAAAGCTTGTGTAATATGATCTTTTTTAAACAGTTTTATTGAGCTATACTTGACATACCATATAATTCACTGATTTAAAGTGTACAATTAAATGGTTTAGTGGGTTCACAGAGTTGTGCAGCCATCATTACAGTAAATTTTAGAACATTTCATCGCCCCCCAAAGAAAACCAGTATTCATAAACAGTCACTGCCCATTTTCCCCCAAACCCCCAGGCCTAGGTAGCCACTGCTCTACTTTCTGTCTTTATGGATTTTTCTATTCTGGACAGTTCATACAAATGGAATCATACAATATCTTTGTGATTTAGGTTTTTTTTTTTCACTTAGGATACTGTTTTCATGGTCCGTCCATGTTGTAGCATGTAGCAGTGCCTCATTCCTTTTTATGACTAATATTCTTATGTAGGAATATAACACATTTTGTTTAATCATTCATTAATTAAAGGACATTTGAGTTTATTTCACTTTTTTGGAAATGTTGCAATGGACTTTTGTGTACAAGGTTTTGTGTGGAAATAATGTTTTTACTTGTGTATATACCTAGGAGTGGAATTGCTGGATCATACTGTCTATGTTTAACCATTTGAGGAACTTCGAGATTGTTTTCCAGAGTGGCAGAATCACTTTACATTCCCAGCAGCAATTTGTGAGGGTTCCAGTTTCTTCACATGCTTGTCAACACTTATTAATGTTTGTCTTCTTGATTATAGCCATCATAGCGGGTGTGAACTAGCATCTGACTGTGGTTTTGATTTGCATTTTCTTAGTGGCTAATGATATTGAGCATCACTATATGTCTTTATTGGCAATTTGCATATCTTCTTTGGAGACAGGCCTACAGGTCTTTTGTACATTTTAAAATTCCACTTGTCTTTTTATTGTGAGAATTTTTATACTATGTTCTGATATATGTTCCTTACCAGTACATGATTTGCAAATATTTTCTTTCATTATTTGGCCTTGTCTTCTCACTTTCTTGATGGTATCTTTTAAAGCATAAAAATTTTTAATATTAGTGAAGTATAGTTCATATATTTTTTCTTTTGTTGCTTGTGCTTTTGGTGGTATAATTAAGAAGGATTTGCCTACCCCAGTGTCATGGAGATTTATACCCACCCCTTTTTTTTTTTTTTGTGAGTGTTGGTCAACTTCGTACTTTGCTTATAGATATTAAGTTATCCCAGCACATTTCTTTAAAAAATTATTTGTTCCTTTTGAGTTGTCTTGACACTGTGTTGAAAATCAATTGACCATATATAAGGTTTATTTTTGGGTTCTCAGTTCTGTTCCAATGATCTGTATCTCTATCTTTATTCCAGTACCACACAGTCTTCATTAAGGGAGCTTTGTGTTTTAGGTTTTGAATTCGGTGGTAGGAGCCCTGTAGCTTTCTTCTTCTTTTTCAAGATTGTTTTGGCTATTCTGTTTCCCTTGCATTACTAAGATCTTTTAAATAAAAATTTAAATCAAGTGGTAGAGTCATTTATATAGTGATTTCTGAATACAATTTAAAATGTAGTGAAAAAAGTTATGAACTAATTCTCTTCAACTTTATATTTGCTGTTAAAAATATCATATTCCAAGCTTTTTTCTTTCCCTCTTTGTCCATCTTTCTCTATTCTGTTACCTTAACATTTTAACAACGAAGGTTCCAATTTGATATCACTACCTTTCCCTTTTAATTGGAATCTTTTTGATATGTCATTGTATGAAATAAAGCAAACAATTTAGTGTGTCCAGCAGGTCACAGGGAATGTTTCTGTTGTTTATTTAAATATAATTGTTGTATGTTTTGGAATATTTAGAAATTATTCCTCCAGATAGAGGCGTCTTCTAGGTATTTTAATCATAATGTAGAATAATATGCAGAGTTGTAAAATCTCATTTTCATGATTTCAGTAATAAAGATTTTCATGTGTGTCCGTAACTCCAAGTTTTTTCCTTTAGGCTATTGCATTACCGCCTATAGCCAAATGGCCGTACCAGAATGGTTTTACATTTCACACCTGGCTCAGAATGGATCCTGTAAATAACATCAATGTGGATAAGGATAAACCATATTTGTATTGGTATGTATTTCTGTTCCTTAGTGTTATTATCTTACTTTGAAAACGAGAAGAATATTTAGAGGTAAAATGCAACCTGTTCTCTATAGTTTCAGAACCAGCAAAGGTCTTGGTTATTCTGCTCACTTTGTTGGGGGCTGTTTAATTATAACCTCAATAAAGTCAAAAGGAAAAGGCTTTCAACACTGTGTGAAATTTGATTTCAAGCCACAAAAGGTACGTGATCTTACTGAGTTATAGTTATGTAAAAAAGCTATGCTGGCCTTCTCAAGATGTTTTGTTTTAATATTATTGACATAATGTGGTGTAAATCACAACTCTATACTGCTTCAGAAAATAAAGTATAAATCACTGGACAGTTGTTAACCTCTCTGATTTGGATAATAAGAATAGTGGATATTTATTTAGAGAGTTCAAAGGAAATACAAGGTGAAAATATCAATGGCAGTTATTTTAGTATTATTACTACTAGTAATAATATGTATTTTCTTTTGTACTTTAAAACTTATAGATTAATTAATGGTTGATCAACAAACTGTATCTACATACATAAATAGGTGGCTATGTAGATAGATAAGACAAATATGACAAAATGTTGACAGTTGTGAAGCCTAGGTGGTGAGAAAGAGGGTGTTTGTACTACACTTTAAACTTTTATATGGTTTGTTTGAAAATTTTTATAATAAAACATTGGAAAATAATTTCATGATTAAGTTCTTACCTCTTGAAAGGTTCCTTAAAAATATTGTTTCAGAGGTTAAATATTGAATTTAATAAAGTTAATCATTTTATTTTTAATCATAATTTATTATTTAATTTTTACTTGTTATCATCAATGTGTTTGAGTTATTGGAAGGGTCATTCTCCTCTCTCTCTTTTTAACTGTTCTTGCTTGTGCAGTGGTATATGGTAACTATAGTGCACATTTATAACCGATGGAAGAACAGTGAGCTTCGGTGTTATGTGAACGGTGAACTCGCTTCCTATGGAGAGATAACGTGGTTTGTCAACACCAGTGATGTAAGTAGTTTGAAAATGTTCAAATGAAAAAATTATTTTAAAGGCATGAAGTTTTCAAATAAAAGATATTTCACATTGAATATAAATTTTGGAATACCACAGTGGTATGTTTTCATAGTCACAGCTTGTCTACCATGTTAATGTGTTAATAGAATAGAACTGTGTTAATGTGTCATATAAGCAATTACTCTGTCCTTTTTTATAAAATTATTCTGGATAGGGTAGAGATAAGGATTTATAGGTAACTGTGGGTTTATCTTGGAAGTGTGTGTCATTGGTCCATTGATCAAATTAAACTTGTGAGGTCTAGTACAGATAATTTTTATGAACGAGTTAAGATGATGCATGCTTACAAATTTTTATATATAACTTGTAGCTGTTGTAGATAACTTATGTTATTATGTTTTCAGGATTTGAAAAGAGATCCAGGGATTAGAATTAAATTTGAATAGTCTCCCCACCCCCACCAATTACATTTTCTATAGAAAGCTTAAAAAATACACATCAGGAAAATGGATACAAACTGTATCACCCATTCACCATTAACTCCTTCCTTTATGTATAGCGTGTGCTGTATGTATTTATACATTGTATAATGCCAATCTCAGGAGCTCCGGTTGTTGTAACAGATAGATTTGGTTTGTGTATCAGTTCTTTGAATATCTGTCACTTAATGACTATATGACTTTAATCTATTAGGCTTCAATTTCCTTTACCTAAAAATGGGCATAAAATAATACCTGTCTCAGAAGGTTAATGTGATAAATAAATAAGATACTGTTCAAAAGTCCACTAGCAGACTGCTTAATAACTGTCCTCATTATTGTATTGCTTTTGTAACATGTTTTTCCCTTAAATTAACCTTTATTGAGTGCCTCTCATATTCCAGGCATTGTAATAATACATTTATTTTCTGAAAGTCCTAATCTTGCAAGATAAGCACTGTTATAATCTCCATTTTACAGATGAGAATGAAGCACAGGGAGGCTAAGTAACTTGCCAAGATTCAGCAGCATGTGAAACACTGATTTGACCTATGTGGTTTGTCTTTAGAACCCAAGTGTTAACAACTTTTCTATGTTCCCTAATGTCAATATATATTTTCAACATTTTTTCTAATGGTTTCTAGGTATAAAATGATACTTTCAGAGAGATATGAATAACTTCTTTCTCACTTCGTTGTACACATGGGATTTTAAAATGTGATCTTTGCAACCTGGATGTTGTTAAAAGAAATATTTTTTTTTTTGAAATGTTAGAAGAATAACATATACCTGCTTTTCTGGATTTATACATTTCTTTTGAGGGATTGCAACTACTCCCATGGCTTTAGTCTTCATCTGTGTCTTGATGTCTGCAAAAACCTGTCTTGACAATTTTATTTAATATTAAAAATATGCATAAACCAATATTTTATATATAAATTACCTTCCCCCCAGTGAGAACCTTAAAATTTTCTTGTGTTAGAACACTAATGTAGTGCAAAGCTTTGTATTTTGTTAAAAAAAAAACAAACAAAAAGCCACAGTTATTTAGTGCAAAAAAATCTGTGTTTACAGTTTTAACTTCTCACTGAACCTATGGGACCCATTGGCAGTTGCTTCTCCATCCACATTAGCTCACAGACAAGGCAGATTCGTTGTGTTCCAAACGTATGATTTTCCTCCTTGCGCCAAAGCTTGTTCTCCTGTCTGGTTCTACAGCGCCCAGTTATGAACCTTTAGAGTCTGTAATGATTTCTTTGACTGAGGTTCCTACATTTACTTTTTCATCAAGTTTCGATTTTTGTACTTTGGAAAACGTGTCTTATCTCCTTTTCTGTGATATCTTTCCTCATCACTGCAACAGATGGAAGTGAACGAAGTGTAATGGCTAAATGAATTACTTTAATCCTTCAGATTATATTTTAGAATGGACAGAATATTTATACCAATATAGATTGTTATTTCTGGAGAAGATAAGCTTTTTTTTCCTCTATTAAAATCTTCTGTTTTCTTTCATAGACCTTCGACAAATGTTTTCTGGGCTCATCAGAAACAGCAGATGCTAATAGGGTATTCTGTGGTCAGATGACTGCAGTTTACCTTTTTAGTGAAGCTCTTAATGCAGCTCAGATTTTTGCTATTTATCAGCTGGGCCTAGGATACAAGGTACTTTACTTGTCGACTGCCTACCCAGTGTTAGTTGAGCGTGATTTAAATGTGGCGATGCATTGGGCAGCTTACCTGGGTTATAGGCTGTATGTCAGAGTAATCAAGAGCACCCCAGGGAAGTCACAGGAGTCCAAAGGGTCCTTTAATTTTTTGAGGGAAATACACTATACTTGTCGTGTGTGGGACACCAGCTCAGATTTCAACTTTGGTTCATGCTGCATTTCTTTTGATGATGTTATACCTTTGCACAGCTAAGTTTTCAGTCGTTGCTGTGATAAAAAACAAGTACCATGGGGAAATCAGTGTGAAGCAGAAGTGAGGATGAAATATGAAATCTGATTCCAAAGTTGGAGAACCTGTGCAGTGACCAAGATGCATGTACATACCATTAATAATTAATGTAGTGAGGGAAATGCGTTTTTTTTTCAACTTGTGCATTAGTTTTTTCAAATAGCTACTAAATTGTTAAAATCTGAACGAAAATGTTCAGTATTTATTTTGGTCTAGAGCACCATGAAAAAATTGCTGAGATGCTAAGATCGTCATGAAGCAAGAAAATTTGGGAAAATTAGGTTATGCTGTTGTTGGTCTACTTTGGTTTTAGTGAGTCATTTAATGTCTGCTATGTTCCTTTGAAAACTGAATCAACTTTGATTAGATTTACTTATAATTATAGTCAATAAAGTATACATATATAAAATTATATGATTGAGCACTCATCTGTGTATATATCCAAAATAATTGAAAGCAGGATCTGGAAGAGATATTTGTAACGCCCATGTTCATTGCTGCATTATTCATGATAGCCAAGAACTTGAAGCCCCCTAATTGTCCATGGACAGATGAATAAGGAAAATGTGGCATATATGTACAATGGAGTATTATTCAGCTTTAAAAAAGAAGGAAATCTGTCATATGCAGCAACATGAGTAAATCTTAAGGACAGTATACCAGTCACAAAAAGACAAACACTCTATGATTCCACTTAAATGTGTTACATAAAGTATCAAACTCATAGAATCAGAAACTAGAATGTAGTTGCCAGGAAGTGGGGGGAGGTGGAAATGAGATGTTCAGTGGGTATTGAATTTCAGGTTGGCAAGATGTAAAAGGTCTAGAGATTTGTTGTATGATATTCATATAGTTAACACTATTGTACTGTACACTTAAAATATTTAAGGTGGTAAATTTTATGTGCTTTTACCACAATTTAAGTAAAGAAACAATAAAGAAAATCCAGTGAAAAAAGAGACAATACATTCTGTGGAGAAGACACTAAATTTCACATTTTTTAAGTGCAAGATTTTATTGTCAAGCTGACTTGTTTTCCATTATATTTTTAACATGAGTTCAGTCCACTCCAGAAGGAATTAAATGTGCAGAGCTTTTCACTTTTCCTAGTTGATAGTGTTAGGAAAGTGATCAGGGACATGTCTCCTTAAATTTTTATATCTGTGATGATTTGTGTCTAGATTTTCTTTTTGTGGCATTCTATCTTAACTTCTGCTTTTTATTCTTAGGGTACATTTAAATTCAAAGCAGAAAGTGACCTGTTCCTTGCTGAGCATCACAAACTTTTGTTGTATGATGGCAAACTTTCCAGCGCCATCGCATTCACATATAATCCACGTGCTACAGATGCCCAGCTTTGCCTCGAATCATCTCCTAAGGACAACCCTTCCATTTTTGTTCATTCACCACATGCACTCATGCTCCAGGTACTAGCTAGGATCTTTTAAGAATACTTTTAATGGTAAATTTTGATGTATTATTGATGTGTTTTTGGTAGCATCTACTAAATATGTGCAGTGTAACATTTTATTGTTCCTGTTATGCTTTATTTTTAATTGTTTTGGAAAATGAATCATTGGAATCATTATGATATCTTCTGTTTTTATAAGGATGTCAAGGCAGTTTTAACACATTCCATCCAAAGTGCTATGCATTCAATTGGAGGAGTACAAGTGCTATTTCCGCTTTTCGCACAGTTGGATTATAGGCAGTACTTGTCTGAGGAGGTTGACTTGACTATATGGTGAGTGCCTTTATTTTTGTCTTTAATTTGATATGAATTATTGTCATCATCATTGTGCCGCACAGTAATTTAAAGAAATTTGTGAACTACAAATGTTATTACAAATCCATATCGATAATAATAGTATGAATTTAAATTCTTTATCAGTAGGAAATATAGAAGCTCTAAAAATGTTGTTTTTGTAAAGTTAGAAATAGTGATAATGGATTTATCAGAAATATGCATTTTTGTCTAACATTCTAACTAAAAAAAAATTTAAATTGTAATTTGGCAGTGATTTATTATGGGAATTTAGCTTTTCGTATTTATTGATTGCATGTAATTGAAATCTAAAAATTCTGATGATGCTGTATAATAGGTGATTCAGTCTTTTTCATTAGACTGTCTATTTGGCACATTTGTCTGTGTTGTAGCATTGAGTCTAAAAAAGGCAGAGACTTATGAATCTAGGACAAGTTATAAAACTTTGGAGAGGATGTCTAAGTGAACTTTTCTTGGTTCTATTGTAAAACTATTTATAGTAAAATAATTACATTTATTATTTGAGTAATTTAAGGGAATTCTGCATTCCCTCCTTTTGAAATACTCTCTGATTGCTGCTTTTATATATAATTTGAGGTCACCTTCCAGTGTATGTATTTAATAATGTAATAATGTTCTCCAGATTATTTTTAGAGCATAATATGAATTTTTAAAGGAATAAAGTATCAAATCTTGTTTTTATTGATTTTAAGAATGAGAGTGATCCTTGACATATTACTAACTTAATATTTTTTGCATACTGGTCTGAAATCTTTGTTACAGGGCTTAGTTATTTTTTTTCCTTTTATTTATTTTTTCTTTTTTAAAACTTTCCACATTTTTATTGGAATTGCTGATAGTTAAAAGCAATTTTGACTGCCAGTCATGTTTCTTTGTGGGAAACTCTTAGGGCCTTTGAGAAGGAGACCTTATTTCATTCCATTGCAGGCATCTCTAAAAATTGTGAGGATGGAATCATGGCCGTTCAATTCTAAGAGTCTTCTTGACTGACTGTTGAATTCTGATTTTCCTGTTGGGATAACGAACACAGTTCTTAACTTAGTGTTTGAGGATTTTACTTTGTCTTCAACTTTACTTTCTTATCTTCCCCTTCATGAACCCTTTGCTCTACTCAAAGTAGGCCAGCCTGGAACCCTAACACATTTTGAGGATTTCTAGCCTAGTCTCTTTGCTCCACATATATTCTTCCTCTATTTGGCGTATTATCCTTCAAAATTGAATACCCTGGCTGATCTAAGTTTGATCATTCTTTAATGCCTTTCTTTATATACTTATGTTAGCCATTTTATTACTTATTTTTGGTCATTGCTTATTTTTCTCTATTTGTGCATGTTTGTCATAATGTTTCTAAGTAATTCACTAACATGTTTGTGATAAGGTACAGGAAATAAATATTTGAGTAAATCCTAATCTTACGATAAAATTCTAGTCCTGGAATAGTGTTGAGGCAGTTTGAGCAGAACTTCAGTTTCCTTGAAATAGAGAACTTTTATTAAGATAAATGATAGACATCATCTGTCTTTTTTTAAAAAAGATTTTGTTTATTGATTTTAGAGAGAGAGAGGATGGGGGAGAGAATGAGAAACGTCAATTTGTTGTTCCTCTTATTTATGCATTCATTGGTTGATTTCTTGTGTGTGCCATGACTGTGGATCAAACCTGCAACGTTGGCATATGGGGATGATGCTTTAACTAACTGAGCTATGTGGCCAGGGCCTGCCTTACTTTCTGTTTTTTTAAATACAGATGCTTTTTAAAAAAAAAAAAAACCCAACAAAAACCATAGTCTTTTTTTCTTATTCCAGTTCAACTTTGCTGGCTTTTATCATGGAGTTGTTGAAGAATTCAATTGCCATGCAGGAACAGATGCTTGCCTGCAAGGGCTTTTTGGTAATAGGATATAGTCTTGAAAAGGTAAAGTATGAAATGCTTTTTGCGTGTTTGATTCTTAATTTGCAGGCTATGGACTCGGTCTCCTAAGTGGCTGAAAAATTCTGTCTGCAAGTGTCTCCTTGGTCATGTAAAATCATCTAAATTACAATAACCTTTTGTTGTTTACCTTGCCCCCATTGCTTTATTAGAGAAAAGTGCTTAAGTCTTACAGCATCTTTAACTTTGAGCATAGCCAACATTTTTCTGATATTGACAACCTTTAATTTACTTACCTTGCTTTGTGATGTTAGTGACCTTTGAAATACCTTTCTTTGCAGTCTTCCAAATCCCACGTCAGCAGAGCAGTGCTTGAACTTTGCCTTGCATTTTCAAAATACCTGAGTAATCTGCAGAATGGGATGCCCCTACTCAAGCAATTGTGTGACCACATTCTACTTAACCCAGCTATATGGATTCATACCCCAGCCAAGGTAATATGCACATTGATTTTGTTTTAGTGTCTTCAAGTTTTTGTACTTGATTGATAATTGAGGAATTTTTTTTATCCTTTTGTGTGCTATTATGTAAGATTTCAGCGGATTGAGTTTTTTTTAAGCATTTTTTTTAAAGGTAAATTTGCAAGTCAGTATATCTTTTATTTCTTTTTTCGTAGAGCAGTGTAAGTATTTTTTAAAAGCAGCTATAGTCTTTATTTTCTGTTGTTAAATTAAATACAATTTTATTTCAGAGAGACTTTGATTTACTAAATATGAATCAAAGTTGGACACTTCCAATGTAAATATAATGTTTCTATAACTGTAGTTCTGTTCTGTTGCAAAGAACATATATATATGTGTATATATTTTCATTCCTTAACTCACTGTGCTCTTTCCCTCTTTACACACATATACCTTCTGCCATCATGATGAATTTCTGAGTTTAATTCTTAAGAGGCAGCTGAAATGTCACCCTTTCATGCAGACTTCCATGATATACTGTCTCATTTAATCATTTTAATTTCACATTAATTCAAACAATTAAATACAATTATATTTGTACACAATTCGTTTAGTACTGTAACAAACCAGCTACTTCTAAGTGAACATGAGTGAATTTGTGATAAAGTATATAAATAAAACCTTTGATAAACCTAATGTATTAAATTGTCCTAAAAATATTAATAGTGGTATTGTTAAGCGGAACTCGAAACAGAAGTTTTTATTAAATTGCATAATTGCATCTGTCTTTTATCTATAGTTTTTATTAGGAGTTGTATTATTTAAAACTCATTAATTGCCTCCCCACCCCTCCCTGTCTCCCTTTTGGTCCACTTGCAATGTTTCTCATTGTTTAGAATAGCACATACTTATTCTAGTTGTCAGAAAAAAATGCCTACAGACTTTTTGTGTTTCTAGAGTCATAGTATCTTATTTTCAGCTGGTCTTTTCAAATGTTAAGGAGAAAAACAGCTGCTGACTCTGATTGCCATTTGGAAATAATCAAAGGAGACAGCTGGAGGTTGTAGCTTTTTATCTGCGGGTTCAAATTTGACCTCTTTCTCTTCTGTGACCCTCAGTCTTATTTCTTTTCAAGGATTGTTTCAAGTTACGTTTTAAACCTTTTACTAGACACTTCTTTGTCTTACTAAACAGCATATTTGTAAGGCTTGGGGTCTCTTTTGATGTGGTCAAAAAGCCTCTTATTAATACTTAGTTGTAGGGAAATGTTTTAAAAATTTTATTGTATCATTTCCTTTAGTTCCTAGTAGTATTACACTCAATTTCTTACCTTTTCCTTGTTAATAATTTTCTTTAATTTCCTCTTTAGAATTTGCAGTTGATTTGGTAATACTAAACTTTCCTTCTGTTTTAGCCGTCTGCTTTGTATATATCCATGAGGAGTTATACCCACTTTTATTTTATTGAAAAGGTAGTTATAACAAAGGGCAGATCCAAAGTTTCTTTGATTTGAAGGTCATACAATTGTGGGAGGGAGGAGCATTTTAAGAAAAAGAATATGACAAAATGCATATAAAATTAGCTTTACAGTCTTGAAGGATGAGTGGCATAAAGTTTAAACTTCATTAGCTTTTTGGTAAATTGACCTCTGTTACTAAAGTTGAGGGTATGGATGTGTGAATCAACCTTTGCTTTTGGAAAAGGGTACTCACAGTGATTTAGAATATGCATTTATCTTTGATCTGCTCAGCTACAGTCTTTTTGGTGATCTCGCAAGAGAGATGAATTGTCTTGTATGCAGTCGTCCCTCATTTGAGTGGCTACTTCCTGCTGGGCATATAGTATCAGTGATGAACAAGAAAGATCTAATTCCTGCCCTCATAGTGTTTAGGTCTAATGGGAAAGACAGTCGTTAATACATAATTTGTGTGGGTATTAGATTACATAATGAGTGAATGAGGAAAGGTTTATTCATAATTAGTGTATGAATAATCTTGAGGTCTCCATTCTTATCTCAATGTTGCTATTAAATCCTTTCTAGTTTTCCATATTTTTACCAATTTTTGGCCAGAATTACTGCGTGTTTTAAACATATCATTCTCATCAGATCATTTCTGATCCTTTAAACTTGTAGTGGTTTTTGCCCTGTTTTCGGTATAAAGTAGTCCCTTTGCTAGCATTACGTTTTCATGCTAATTCTCCTTCTTAACTTTATTCTCCTTTAAGTTAGGATTTCTGACTTAAAAACTCAATTATCTTCAAAGGCTAGGCAGGTACCAAAAGGTAATCCCAGAGCAGTGGTTCTCAATCTTGGCCGCTGATAGAATCAGGAAAGGTTTTTAAAATCAAAACCAAGAACGGACCCCCAACCCCTGCACCCTGGATTCTGATTTAATTGGTGGGGACAGGGCCCAGGCGTCAGTGTTCGTAGTGTATGCGCTGCGAAGCGAGCACCAGGCATCGGTAGTTTTCAAAAATGTTTCAGGTATTTTAATGCACAGTCAGGAATGAGGACCGTTGTTCTAGATCTAGGGAAACCTTTTGTATCATTTACCATTATTTTTTGTTTGAAATTTCCCTTTCTGTTCTGTCTACCTATCCTACTACTCAGCTTCAAAGCCTACCTTAATACCTGCTCTGTTAGTGAAGATTTTTGTGACTATTTTAGCTTACCCTATAATAATCTCTCTATTCCCTGAATTCATAGTATTAAATAGCTCTGTACCGCTCATTTTGCAATTAATTACATATTGCCTCATGAACTTTCTTGTTTCAGTAGCTGTCTTTATCACCTTTGTTATTTTCACTGAAATTTGTGTGTATTTTTAAAAATCTTAACTGGCTTTCAGCTACTGAGGGACAGTGTGTATACCATCATATTTCCATAGCGGAGTGCTGTGCATATAGGTGGATGTAACTATTTTCTGGATGACTGAAATAGCATGGTTATGAATTTGAAATGAACGTGTCACAGAAAGTGTTAAATAACCTTAATGACAAGGAAACTGGGCCTATTCATTTGAACAGCAGTACCTACATTAAAAGAACGTTATCTTCAAGTCAGTGGATTACAGTGTGTTATATTTTGAAGTTAATAAGTCCTTGTGTGTTTATTTAGACTATTTATTTAGAAATAAGATTAGTAGAATCCTTTCCTAATTAGAGGAGAAGGATGATGAACATGTTTATAGACTGTGGTGTTATGATTATAGTCTTTGTAGTAATGAGCAATTGTAATAGAATTCTATTTTTTCTAACAAATATTTCTTATAATAGGCTTTACATGTTTCTGTATGGGTTTGTTTCATTTGACTTATTTCTATGTTTTTTTGTATTTCATTTTAAAGATTTTATTTATTTATTTTTAGACAGAAGGGAAGGGAGGGAGAAAGAGGGAGAGAAATATCAATGTGTGGCTGCCTCTCGTGTGCCCCCTACCGGGGTTCTGGCCTGCAACCCAGGCATGTGCCCTGATTGGGAATCGAACTGGTGACCCTTTGGTTCACATGCTGGCGCTCAGTCCACTGAGCCACACCAGCTAGAGCTATTTCTGTTTATTTTCAGCTTCCCCTTCTTTTCTTTTTTTTTTTTTTGAAGTTTCCCTAGCTTCTAATTTTCTCCAAAACAAGGAAATTTTCTAAAACCACTATGATAGCATTAGTAATTTTATAAAGTTACACATGTTCATGAATAATTGCTGATGGCTGAGTAAGAATCAGTTGTTTTTCCATAGATTACTAGTGCTGCAAACATTTGATATACTTAGGCATGTTTATTTTATAATGCTACTGTAAAAGATGACTTTACCTGGTTGTGTTTAAAAAGCAGTGTGTGTGTTTGTGTGTGGGTATCAGTGGATATGTGTTATTTATTAACATGGGAGTTATTATCAAGCTCAGCATCTTTTTGGAACAAAAAGTACCAGTAAAGCAGCCTGAGGGTATTACTTGAAACGAGTAAAATGCTGGTCTGCTCCTTTGATTTAAGCTCCTCATTTTGATTCTCTAGGTTCAGTTGACACTCTATACTTACCTGTCCACTGAATTCATCGGTACTGTCAACATATATAATGCCATCCGGAGAGTTGGGACAGTGCTTCTCATCATGCATACCCTGAAGTACTATTACTGGGCAGTGAATCCTCAGGATCGAAGTGGTATCACCCCAAAAGGATTAGGTATGTTTTCTATGTCCGTGTATTATGTTATATATATGGCAAATCAGGATTTTCTTTTCTTTTTTTAACTAATACTTTTACAGTATTCTGGAAGTTTTTCTAAATTTCATCATGGCAAATTTTTGTTTTAATCTGTTGATTATATTGATATTTGTCCTACACTTTGGTCGCCAAAGGTTAATAACTTGCTACTTTTATGAAAGAATGCTACTTTTGCTGGTATGAATTGTTTTGGGAGCAACTGTGACCAGAATTATTGTTTCAAGTCACTGAAAATGAGAAGAAAGTCTACATTAGTAACTAGCATTGATGCTGATGCTGATTTTCACATTGAGATCATTGAAAACAGTGGTTTTTGGGAGATGGAGTTTTCTTGCAGAAGTAGGGAATGTCTGCTTCTAATAGTATAATGAAACCACAACATTTGAGTAATTATTTTCCTGTATAATCAGAAAGCTAAATTACTTGAAGGATAATATTCATTCATAATGTAAGGAGTTCATGAAGGGGTCAAAATAAAATTTTTGACAGTTGGTGGCTCTTTTGATTGTAAGTATCGCAAAACTTGCTTCAAACTTGCTTACATCATAAGAGGGTGTTAATCAGCTTGAGTAATCTGGTAGTTTATACCACTAAAACTTGGTGCAGGGTTCAGAATAGGACCCTTGGAAACAATTTGTCTCTTTCCATTTCCTGGGTCTTCTCTGTTGGCTTTTCCATGTTTTTTTCCCTTTGCAGTACTACCCAAAAAAGTCTTTTTGTGTTTTCGTTGCTCACTGGCCCTGATTGCGTTAGTGCCCATCTGTGTGGCAGGTATTCGTCAGCTTGCGCAGACATTGAGACCCTTCCCATCTCTGAAACACATGATCTGAGAGTGAGGATGGGTTTAGTCCCTTGGTAAAAATTGTGGGCTGCTGCTTGAAATTGGGGAATGGATACTGGAGAGTCAAACAATATATATTCTGACTGTACTCAAAGGCTTTGACTGTTCAGTGATTTACAAAGATAAGGTTTCATATTTGTACAGTACTTTTTTAAATCCCTTTCAAAATAAACTTGATTTATTCTCAGAGAATATGCTGTGTACAATTTAGAAAGCTGTGAGGACACACACAAGTAATATGATCTCTTTGAGCTGGCAAGGTTGTGGTAGATCTAGAACTACGTAATAATTTCCTGATGACTGTTTCATGGTGTTGTAGATGTGTCATGTACTGCCCTGGGCACTGGTGTTATATTCTGGCCTTGATTTTATAACTGATTAGTGACCTTGGGAAGGTCTCAGACTTCAAGTGAGAGAGATGGACAAACTTTATGATTCTATTGTAACTCTGTAACCTATTCTTTGTCTAGGAATTGTCATGTGGAACAGATTTTAAACAATTTTCTTCCTCTTTTAATTGATCTGTTCAAGGTCATGGTGGTCTTATGCTTTGGTGGTCTAGGAACTAGTTGTAAATAATGATTACTGGGGGAAAAATTGTAGAAAACAGGTACTCACTTAGGATCTTAGAACAATGGGTGTTTGGTTTCAAAAGCTTTCTGGGAATTATATGTTTGAGACATGAAAATTGACTTTAATGTGAGCCATGTGTGACCAAGGACTTGCTCAAGAAGAGAAGTCAGAGGTAGTCAACATAATGTTTCACTTCTTCATGAATGATACTGTGTTGAGTTGTACTTTTGGAAATTTTTGTATTAGCTTACGACAATGGTAACAGTAGAGAGTAAGGTTTTTCCATACTAAACTCACATATAAGTTTGGATTTTTCTTTTCCTGGTAAACTTATGTTGCCCTAGTATCATTCTGAGAGTCTTTTAAAACAAAATACAAGTGCATATTATTATTGAACACAAATTTTGTTACCTGACTTTTATGTTTTGAAATTCCTTTGGTATTATTTAAGGACTTCTTTATGGTGGTTTCAGCAGAACCCATTTTGTGTAATTGGAGCATTATATATACAATTGTGTATGCGATTGAATTGTTTTGTCTTTCTAGAGGCAGAAAACTCTTTAGGGTACTGACTTTTATATTTCTCATGAATAAGTGGAAAAACTATTGGGAATGCAAATTTTATACTTAGCTTTGAAGCCTCTGAAATACTAAGTATGTGTGTATATACATTTTTTTTTTTTTTGAAGATGGACCACGACCTACTCAAAAAGAAATACTTTCCCTAAGAGCATTCTTACTGATGTTCATTAAGCAGTTAGTGATGAGGGTGAGTTCATCTTTATTATCCTATAGCCCGTGTGTATTGTAATTTCAGATAAAACACAGTCTTGGTTTACTTGATATGTTACTAGGGTTACACATTGGAAAATATGTT
This sequence comes from Mormoops blainvillei, assembly GCA_004026545.1. Lineage (NCBI taxonomy): Eukaryota > Metazoa > Chordata > Mammalia > Chiroptera > Mormoopidae > Mormoops > Mormoops blainvillei. The sequence continues at coordinate 52,676 of PVJD01002884.1, forward strand.
GAAACATATTCATTTTCATGTTTGTTTTTTGATAATTGTAACATGGGTTATATGAATTTCTGTAGCAGTTCATGTGTACTCGTTCTTTCATTAAGCACATATTTACTTTTTCTCTTCTGTCCCTGGCACTGCTCGGTGCAGTAGACAACAGAGCTGCTCAAGGAGGTTTTATTTTTAGGGGGTTCGTTGTACCTAGCGTTCATGTTTTGAGAAATAATTTTCCTTTATAAATATACCAGCTAGGTGTGTCAGCCTTGAGAAATGATTATATTTTGTCTAATTTCATTCTACCATAGAGTAAAATTTAATATAATTTTTAAGGAAGGTGTTTTGGTTTTATAAGATGGCAATATATAAATACATTTGTTGCCAATAGTTTTTCAGTATTTTTATAACATTTTATTTCTTATTCTTTAGAATTTAATGCTTTATTAGCAGTTACATAATGTTAAAATAAGTTGATTTAACTTTTAGTATATATTACAGACTCAGATACACTTTCATTTATTTAAAGATTTATCTTTTCGTTTGACTTTTTTCTATTTTTCTAGTGTGTTTTTGTTTGTTTCTTAATTATCTTATTATTTTTTGAGAGTGCAGCTTTGTTTCATGGTTAATAATTGATAGACTAGGATGAAAATTTCATACTGCATTCATACTGCATTTAAAAGTACAGTGTTTTTCCCAGCAAAATTACTACTTAATTTTTAGTGCCCAATATTTTAACTTGGTAATTTCAAAAACTGTTTATTTTACTCTTCCAATTTAATAGAAAAAATTAATAGAAAATCTGTCTTCTGTATTTAGGGGAATGATGGGTATGGATAATACTCTTTTCTTTATCATTAATTACTCTTTTTTCTTACTTCAGGATTCCGTAGCTTTATTAGATAGCTTATCATATTATACAAGGTACCAAAACCAGGATACTGATGTCAGATCTCTTTTGACTTCTACAGTCTTGAAAACTGCATGTCTAGTGCATCCCTCAATTTTTATTTTAAATTTAGTTTCTATGTTACATTATCTTTTTTATATGTATGGCAACTGGCCATGTTGACAAATCTTATATGTATAATTTCCATTAAAAGGTTTTTTTAATGTGCAAGTTTAAAATACTTGTTTATTTTTTTTAAAGGATTCTGGAGTAAAAGAAGATGAACTACAGGCCATTCTTAATTACCTACTCACTATGCATGAGGTGACATTTAAATTTTATGTTTTGGGATTTCTTTTCTTCAAGCAGTGTTACAGGCTTTTTAAAAAAGTTAACAAGTTGTCTTTCATTAATAATGTACCTATAATTGGGAGTAAATGTATCTTGGAGCTAAATCTTAGTACCTTCATATAAATATCCTTTATTACCACAAGAGGACTCAGAGAAATCTCTATCCTGAAAGGCTTTAAAAGTGTTAAAATTAGACTTTACTAAACTAATTATAAAGTATATCAAATGATACTTTTAGTATATTTCCAGGAATCAGTGTAACAAATGGAAAAACAGTTAACAAAAATGACTAAAAGTAATTGTATTTTAAAATTCATAGCATACGGTCTTCCTATTGATTTTGCAAGATCAACTACTATTAAGTTAAACAACTCATTTATAATAGGATTTAAGATTCTGTGGTTGAAAAGGAGGTTGATATGTATGGATCTTTTTCTTTTCTTTTTTAGCACTGGTGAAGTGTAATGTATACAAGATGTAGCCTAACCAAATAATCTTATTAAGTGTGTTTTAAATAAGTAAATTTTGGAAATTGGAATTTCATATAAAACACACACTTTGAATAATTTACCTTATGTTGCAATTCTGTTTTGTTAGTTAATAAGTATCTGTTACAGTATGAAATAGTGCCTTCTTTAATCATTAATAAATGAGAGAGATTGTTGGGGCCTGTCTTTGTTAATTGGGGCAGAAAAGAATGGATTAAATTTCTTGATTGGATTATATTTGGCTCAGACGCTGATGATTGTGATATCTTTTTACTGTTGAGTCGGGTATTCTATTCTATTTTAGATTTTCTTGGTCCAGTCTAATAGTTGAAGATTTTCAGTTGCACTTCCTAGTAACCTGTTGTTACATGTGGTTTTGGTTTTTATTAACCTTAAGGGACCAAAGTAATTCATAAAAGAGAAACTGGAAGTTATAGTGATCTTCTCTTTCCTCTGAATCTATTCAGGGATCTTCCTGGTCCTTTAAATAACACTTTTCCAAAGTCTCAGTGCCCCAGCTGTAGATTGTTTACTTAGCATATTAAGGATTAGGTCCTCAAGTATCTGCCATCAGTGAAAGTTCAAAAGCAGTGAATGAAACGTAGTGGAAGGGCAGCAGGGACAACTAACTGATGTTTCCCTTACCTCTTTGGTCAGTATTGCCCAAGTTGACCCTATGATATGCATATGTATTGAAATATTCAGCAATGGTTGTGAAGGATTTTCTTGAATTTTTAAAAAATTTCAGAGTTCATATATGATCCTGCGCTATTCTGTAAATGGTAGCAAGTTATAGAACACGCAGTAGAATGTTGACTCAGTAAACATTCATTGATATATCTTTAATTCTGAAAATAGATAATATGTGAGAACCATCCAGTCCTCACTTCCCAAAAAGTCTTCTTTGAGAACTAGGTTCTTGAGAGGTTCAGTGAACAAAATGGTTCAGGTGAATTTTAGGATATGCTACATAATTATGTTGCCCCCCATACTACTGCCAGATTTACTACATCTATTAGCTATTAAAGGCGCTGCTGTCTTGCTATAATAAAAAGAACAACATAATTCCCCCCGCCCCCCAATTTGTTGGTGTATAAATCTTCCCTTAAAAAAATTCTGTTTAAGTCAGATCAATATCTGTAGAATACATTTTAGGAAATCTTGATATAAGAGGCATTTTATTTCTTTATTAAGAAATTCTTTGACTATTTGGTTTTGTGTATTTTCATAAAACCAAATGAATATGAATATGTACAGATGAATATGTATATGTAAAGAACCAATTTGTTAAAACAGGTATATATTATATATGTCTACTTATTTTTTAAAGTTGAAATTTCTGTTGTTTTAGAAGTATTCAGTGTTCAAGTAAGTTGTTTTTTTCTATATTTAAAAATTTTTTCTAAAATGATTTTAGGATGATAATCTAATGGATGTCCTACAGCTGCTTGTTGCATTAATGTCAGAACATCCTAACTCTATGATACCTGCTTTTGACCAAAGGAATGGGCTACGGTAAGAGTTTAGTGTATCAAGACTTATAACATGTTTAATATCAGAGGTTAGTTGGAAGATGATAGAGTCTTAGATATGAAAAGTATTACTGGATCTTTTTTTAAACTTATATACTAAACTTTGAAATTTTTATGTAGAAGCATATTTGAAGTTTAATATTTTAAAATAACCATGTTTCTGATTTTTTTAAGTGTTTATGAGGAAGGAAAGGCTATATATAATGAATTTATTGAACTTTGCTTATCCTCAAATTTTGTATTCAAATTTTGTTACACTTCGCTACATTGAAATCTGTGGACTGTGGCTGAATGACCTCAGATTTTTTAATAGAATTAGACTACGTTGTAATTTTTGAGAATTATGAAATTTACTTTCAGGTTCATTTATCTTTTAAATCTTTTTACTTTTATAATATGTATTTTATTTTTGATTATCATTCATTATCTTATTATATTCATTTTCTTGTTTTCATGGTGATCATATTTTACAAATATGTGCTATCATTAAACAATGATTTGTTTGTACTGATGTAAAAAATGTTGGTAACATTGATAAGCCTGTGATTCTCTCAAAGCCAGCTTTATGCTTTACAATTTACATGTATACATGCATGGAAAAGTTGCTATAGTTTCTGAATGTTCCAAATTGTTCTCATGTTTTGGTTTCAATAAAAGGAACATAACTAGCATGAGACAGAGGAGTTTTTTGGTAATACTTTATTTTTTAGAGTGGTTTTATATTTACAATAAAATATAAATATGAGAACTCTCTGCATGAGAACTCTGCAGAGAGTTCTCATATTCCTCCTGCTCCCATAGAGGTAGAGGCAGCCTCCCCCATCATGAATGTCTCCGCCCTGAGGGACGCAGCTAATGAGCCTCCGTTGACACGTCATAGTCACCCAAAGCCTACATTTACATGAATGGTTCACTCGTGGTGGTGTACATTCTGTGGATTTTTGGCAAATGTATGTGGCGTGTATCTGTAATTAGGGTGCCATGCAGAGTATTTTCACTGCCCTAAAAGTCTCCTGTGCTTTATTTGTCTTCCTGGCCCTTCCCCTCCCTCTACAAGCCCTACTTCCATAGTTTTAATGTCTTCATAGTTTTCCTTTATGTGTGTATATACTTGGAATAATATGGTAACCTTTTCAGATTGGCTCCTTTCACTTAGTAATATCCATTTCAGGTTCCTCCACGTCTTTTCATGGCTTGATAGTTTATTTCTTTTGGGGTTGAATAATATTCTGTTATTTGGATATATACAGTTTATCCATTTATGTTCTGAAAAACATCTTGGTTGCTTGCAAGTGGGCAGTTGTGCATAAAGCTGCTTAACGTGTATGTGTGGATGTAAGGTTTCAGCTCCTTTGGGTAAATACCAGTGAGTACCTAAGCATTTCATTTTTTTTTTTGGGTGCTAATGTAAACGCTATGGTGTTTTTCATTGCTCGTTACACTCGTTTATTGTTGGTACATAGGAGAGCAGTTGACTGTCATATTCTACACTGGTGCTATAATCACTTTTTAGTTCCAGGATTTTTGTTGGCTAGTTCTAGATTTTCTTCAAAGATAGTTATGCCGTTTGTGAATAACGTTTTACGTGTATCTTCCCAATCTGTATATATATTTTTTCCTTTACTTGCTTTACCACACCAGCAAGAATTTCTAGTTATGAATCATGTTGAAAAGGAGTGGTGGAAGGGAGGGACCGTCCTTGTCTTGTACCTGATTGTAGTGGGAAAATTTCAAGTTTCTTCCCTTTAAGTGTATGCTAGCTGTAGGTTTTTTGTAGATAAATCTATCAAGGTCTCTTGTATTTCTAGTTTAGAGTTTTTAACATGAATGGGTGTTGGATTTTATCAAATGGGTATTCTACATCTTCTGATCAGTATCAGAAGATTACTGATATGATCAGTAATTTTTCTTATCTGTTCGTATGAGGGATTACATTAGTTGATTTTCAAATGTTGAACTGACCTTGCATACCTGGGATATTAAGTGTCACTTAGTCATGGTATGTAATTCTTTTAATACCTTTTTTTAGATTTGAATATTTTTTTGAGGATCTTTCATTCCTTGTTGAGAGATACTAGTCTGTAGTTTTCCTATAATGCCTTTTTCTGGTAATGGTGCCTCATAGAACATGTTTGGAAGTGTTTCTTCTGTTTTAGTTCTGTAAAGGATATTGTAGAGAATTGGTTTAATTTCTTTCTTAAATGTGTGGTAGAATACACCAGTGAATCCATCAGGTTTGGTTCTTTCCATTTCGGACCTTCTAAAATTATTTATTCAATATCTTTAGTAGATATAAGCATCTCTTTTTTTCTTCTGTGAATTTTGGCAGATTGTGTTTTGCAAGGAATTGGTTTCTTTCATCTACGTTATAGAATTCGAGGGCGTAGAGTTGTTCATAGCATTTTAAAATTATCTTTATATGTCCATGGGAACTGTAGTGATATCTTGCCTTTCTTTGTTATCTTTCTGTTATTGATTTCTAGTTTAATTCCACTGTTGTCTGAGAGCAAACATATGATTTCTAGTCTTTACATTGGTTAGGATGTGTTTCATGGCCCCAAATGTGGTTTACTTGGTGAATATTCCATGTGAGCTTGAGAAAAATATATATTCTGCTGTTGTATGAAGTAGCCTACAGATAGCAGTTACATCCAGTTGTTTGACGGTATTGTTGAATTTACCCGTGTCCTTTCTGATTTTCCACCTGCTTAGGGTCTCTCCATTTCTGCGAAAGGGATGTTGAAATCTGTAACTATGATAGTGAATTTACCTATTTCTCGTCACATACTTTTACACTTTATTATTAGGCACACACATGTTAAGGATTATTATTTCTTCTTGGATAATTGCCACCTTTATCATTATTTAATTCCCTTTTTAATCCTTGATAACGTTACTTTGAAGTCTTCTCTGTCCAAAATTAATATCGCTACTTTTGCTTTCTTTTGATAAGTGTTAGCATGGTATATTTTTCTCCATTCACTTACTTTTAACTATATGTTTCTTTATATTTAAAGTGGATTTTTTTAAAAACAGTGATTTATTTTTTAAGATTTTATTTATTTTTAGAGAGAGGGGAAGGAAGGGAAAAGAGAGGGAGAGAAACTTTGATGTGTGAAACATCAAAGCATATAAAGTTGCCTCTTGCACACCCTCAACTAAGGACCTGGCCCACAACCCAGTTATATGCCCTGACCGGGAATCAAACTGGTGACCTTTCGATTTGCCGGCTGGCGCTCAATTCACTGAACCACGCCCGACAGGGCTAAAGTGGGTTTTTGAAGACAACATATAGTGTATAAGTGCCATAAGTATGTATTAAATTCACCCATATCTTACTTGAAATTAGACTTATAATTATGACTATGAAAAAATTTATACATATATACATATATGTTTTAAATCTGTTCTTTTAAATATACCCGGAATAATTTGTTCTTAATTTTAATTCATTCAGCGTTATCTATAAGCTTTTGGCATCAAAAAGTGAAGGAATCAGAGTGCAAGCTCTCAAGGCAATGGGCTATTTTTTAAAACACCTGGCCCCAAAGTGAGTATGCATGAAATCTGAAATGAACTGTAGTATATTACTTATTTATTTTACAATAAGTAGCCTCTCTTTTCTTTATTTTTATTCAGGAAATGCTATATAAATTTAATCTCATTTCTACACATTAAAAATAAAGTGGGAACAGGAGTATATTGTCTTTTCTGAAAATTATTTAAATTTTCTATTTTTGTTCAATATGGGAACACATTTCTGTAAATTGAATTCTAGATACAATGGAGACCTCATTTCAGGTGACTTGTTTATCATTTGCTTTACCCGTACTATAAAACTACGATATTAACTTGGATGTCTGTTATGTATTGTGTTCTGCTATATGCATAATTAAAAACTAAAACTTCCATTTCATATTTCTCTTAGCTGAATGCAGACATTCATATCTTACCTATTGTTCCTTGTACTGGGATTGGTTTATTATGAAAAATAACCATTTTGGTGGTAGAAAAATGTTGTTAAATTGTGGTCTTTATGTTGATCCCTGACTGCCTGTAAATAAAGTTTTATTCTAACACAGTCACAGTAATTTATTTGCTTATTATCTATGGCAGTTTTCATGTTACAATAACAGTGTTGAGTTGTTGCTGCAGAGGCCGTAAGTTTTATAAAAGCCTAAAATACTTACTATTCAACCATTTGCAAAAAAAAAAAAAATTGACAAAGTAGGTGTAGAATTAAATTTTATAATTTTTCAGTTTCTAAATGTTTGGAAGTTTAGTTTTGGTATATTTGTCTTCATGGTACTCATTTTCTTAATTTCTTATATTTCTTTTACCTTTTTCTCTGCATTGTTTTCTCTTTAACCACTTAGTAGGCTTTAGATTATCATCCATAGTAGAACCTAGTGCTGACAGAGAGTAGAATCTAGTTAATAAATAATTGTTATGAAGATTTTGGTGGAGATTTTTGCTGTGTTGTGGCATAGCTAGTATTATAATTTTTTTAAAAATGTTAGTTGTGCTTATATTGTAGTTTGTATTTCTCTACTTAAAGATTTTGTGGCCTTAGAAGTTCTAGCTCAAAGAGAATTGGGAGAGTCATTGAGTTGGAATTTATTGGCAGTGTGCAAAACATTTTTGTGTCTCCTTCATCATTCATACAAAATAGTGCATACTAAAATTGTGCATCTGATTTTTTTTTTTCTATGTCATCACAGAAGAAAAGCTGAAGTCATGCTTGGACATGGATTGTTTTCATTGTTAGCTGAAAGACTCATGCTTCACACAAATTTAATCACAATGACCACATATAATGTCCTGTTTGAGGTAGGAATAGTTAGAGTTTGATTTTACTCATTTCTTATGAAAATGCTTATATAATTGAGTTGATGTCATATAGATGAAATAAGATCATGAGGTTTGATATACAATTTTGAAATTAGTTATATGAGATGTGATTGCATCTTAATAAATCTATTAATATATGAATTATTAAGCTTGTGGTCTTTTTAAGTATTTCCTCCATTGTATCGACTATTTGATGTCTCATTTTATGATTAAGTAAAAACAGAGTTAAATTGTTGAAATCGCAGTATAATGCAGAAGATATTTACCATGACAATAATGGACCGTGTAATTAATGTTGATTATTATTGTACTTAAAGCTCATTAATGGTGATGGTAATACATTGATTATAGTAATACAGTGTATTGTTTTACATCTGTAGATTCTTATAGAACAGATTTGTACGCAAGTGATACATAAACAGCATCCAGATCCTGATTCTTCAGTAAAGATACAAAATCCTCGTATGTATTTAAATACTTTAAAAAATTTTTGTTTTTCTTTATTGAGATATTGTGTAAGTTTAAGGTGTTTAACCTAATGATTTAGTATATGCATATATTGTGAAATATTTACTACAGTGTGTCACTTTACTGTTGAAATTTTTTGTGTGTACGTGTGGTGAAAACTTTTAGGATCTATTCTCTTAGCAACTTTCAAATATACAATACAGTGTAACTTTGGTCACCATGTTGTATATTACATCTTCAGAATGTCACCCCGTAACTGGACGTTTGTACCCTTTGAGTGAGCACCTTCACCCATATCTCCAAGTCCCTCCTTTTTTTATACTTTTAAACTATGAAAAACTTTAAGTTGATATTGTCGAAAACACGTTGAAGAATATTTCATTACAGGTTGTGATATAATACTAGTATTGTTTGTGTTTGATGTTGAATTTAACTTCAAATTGATTTTAGGTTATGTGGAAATGTTTACAGAGAGATTTTGAAGAATTATATGCATAAAATCATGATTTAATGTATGTTCAGATGATCAGTGAAGTATTCATTGCACTGTAGTGATGTCAGGCTAAATTATGTGGACCATGGAGATAGCCTTCATCTTAAATTACTGCCAGTTTAAGAACACCAAGGTTGAAATTGAAAACTACTCACTTTGTTGTTTATGAACTTAGTGTGCTTAACAGTTTCTTCTCTTGATATTTAGAATTCTTAAGAACTTGTACAGTGTATATTTTTCATCTTTCTTTTTAAGATCACTGACATTAAAATAAGTGGTTTGTAGAGTTTTGAAATTTAATTACTTTTTGTGTGGTAAGTTGTGTTTGTGGAACTGTTTCAGTACTAGTTTTAAAAGCACATACATGTCTCTGAAGTTTAATTTTTTTTAGCTTTCAAAGAGAAAAATCTTGAAAATATACTATACCATACCATACTATACTATTTTATATTATATATTTTATGTGGTTATGGGGAAGATGACTTAAGTAAGAATTTTAGGATATATTATCTGCGTAATATACTGTCTTAGAAAAGCCCAGCAGTATAGTGTGGTCTTTAAAAACAGGCTGCCTGACTTTGGATCTTGTCTATGTCTTGATAGTTTAGTGACTTTGGATAAATTACTTATCATTTCCATGTGTCTTAGTTTTCTTATCTCTAAAATTAGGATAATAGTATTATACAGCTTTCATTGTATAAGGATCAAATGTGTTAATACCTGTATTTTCTTTTCTTTTTCTTATAAAATATTTTATTTATTTATTTTTAGAGAGAGGGGAAGGAAGGGAGAAAGAGGGGGAGAGAAACATAGATGTGGAATCAGTCGCCTTTTGCATGCCCCCAACTGGGGACCTGGCCGTCAACCCAGGCATGTGGTGTGGGATTCCCTGACTGGGAATCGAACTGGCAATCTTTCGGTTTGCAGGACAGTGCTCAATCTACTGAACCACACCAGCCAGAGCCACCTGTATTTTCTTAACAGTACAGTACAACGGTATAACCTAAAAATTGGTGGCTATGATCGTTATCATTATCATTATTATGATTATCATCATCATTGTAATAGTTGTTCAGGTAGAGAAATTTTTTATTTTCATTAGAAGAAGAAATTGCTCCCCAAATATCATTAATAGAATAATAAAGTGTCTACATGTTTGCTATTTTGAACTTACTGCTTCAGAATCACCAAAAACTTTGGCAAAGACTGGCTTAAAATTTCTAAATTTTTATTGACTGACTGATTTTAGAGAGAGAGAGAGGAAGAGGGTGGAGAGAGAGGGAGATAGGTAGGTAGATAGATTTGTTGTTCCATTTATTTATGCATTCATTGGTTGATTCTTATATGTATCCTGATCAGGGATCAAACCTGTAACCTTAGTATGTTGGGACGATACTATAACCAATGGAGCTAGCCAGCCACAGAGAATTTCTAATTGAAGGACAGATAAAGAGCTTCCCAGACAAGGTTAAAGGGGTTCATCATAACCAAACCATTATTACATGAGATGTAAAAGGGACTTATTTAAGAAAAAGAAGATCAAAACTCTGAACAATAAAATGGCAATAAATATATATCTACCAACAATTAAATCTAAAAAACAAACTAAGCAAACAAGAACGGAGACAGAATCAGGGACACAGAGAGCATTTTGTTGGTTGCCAGATGGAAGAGGGTTGTGGGGAATGGGTGAAAAAGTGAGGGGATTAAGAAGTACAAATAAGTAGCTACAGAATAGCCATGGGGATGTAAAGTTACAGTATAGGAAATGGAATAGCCAAAGGATTTAAATGCATGACATAGGGACCTGAACAATGGTTTGGGGACTGCCTGAGGGAGTAGGGGATGCTGTGAGGAGGGGGGCAAAGGGGGAAAATTGGGACAACTGTAATAGCATAATCAATAAAATATAATTTAAAAAACTTTTAATTAGGTAAAAATTTGATGTGTTTAATTTTGACTTCAGCATTATAGCTGTTTTTGTTTCTTTTTTTAAAATTCTGTATTTAAGTATATATTTTAAAGAATTTCTTTTTTAAAGTTTAAATTCAATAAAAATTAAAAAGTTATCTTAAAGAAATTTAGACAGCATTATATTTAAGACCATTATAGTAATAGCTCTATTTGTATTTTTTCAGAATATTGAATAGGTTATAATTTCCTTTGGGTATTTTTGTATCTAATTTTACTTTTAGAAGTATGGAAGAAAATCTTGACATCTTTTAAAATTCATGATGAGCCCTAGCAGGCATGGCTCAGTTGGTGGAGTGTTGTCTTGTAACCGAAAGGTTGCAGGTTCAATTCCCAGTCAGGGTGCCTACGTAGGTTGTGGGTTCTGTCCCTGATCTGGGCGTGGACAATCCCCAGTCCAGGTGTGTCTTGGAGGCAACCAATTGATGCTCCTCTCTTGCATGGATGTGTCTCTCTCTCTCTCTCCCCGCGCTCCCCTTGCTCTCTACAGGTAGTGAAAAAATGTCCTTGGGTGAGGAAAAAAAAATTTTTTAAAAAAAATTCATGATGATAAAGAAAAGGGTAGGTGCATACTGTAAATTTTGTTGAAGTTGCAAATTTAATCTTTTTTCTGATATTTTTGATTATAGTGTTTTTAAAAAAGATTAGCTGTACTAATTGGCAGAGAGTAGGGAGAGTTGTTAGTAGTTGTACCATCATTTAATTTGTTCACAATTTAACTTATAACCTTTTAAAATTCATCTTTTACACATTCTAATGGTGAAATAAAAAAATTGTTTTGGATGCTTGCTAATGAATGTATTGCCGTTCTTTTTGACATATGATGTTTTTTTTTTAATAACACAAAAGAGGATTTTTTAGTAGACATTTATGTCAGAACAAAACAAATTGCAATATGTTGATGAGCTTTCATCATGAAATTTTTGTAGTGTTCTGGTTTTTTACTAACTTGTGAATTGTCTTTCAGAGATACTAAAAGTAATTGCAACCCTACTTCGAAATTCTCCGCAGTGCCCAGAGAGCATGGAAGTACGCAGAGCCTTTCTTTCTGACATGATTAAACTTTTTAATAACAGTAGAGAAAACAGAAGGTGAGCATATGAGAAAGTATTTATTTGCAATATTCAGGTCCAGGTTTGAATAAGCCCATTTGTTCTAAGAAAAATTGCTTTAGAAAAACACTGTGAAATGAATTTCCCATATGCTTTGGTCATTAAGGGTATATAAGTAATGCAGCATATAGTTAAATTGAGTTTTCATTACGACATTCTTTAATTGTTTTGAATACGTAGATAAAGGTGGGTGTTTGTTGATTTTGTTTTGAACTTTTACTTTTTAGAACTCTTTCAGATGATTTAAGTAATTTAGTATCCTCTTGTAATTTTTAGGAGCTTGCTACAGTGTTCGGTGTGGCAAGAGTGGATGCTTTCTCTCTGCTACTTTAATCCTAAAAATTCTGATGAGCAAAAGATAACAGAAATGGTATATGCCATATTCAGAATCCTACTTTACCATGCAGTCAAGTATGAGTGGGGTGGCTGGCGTGTGTGGGTGGACACCTTATCAATAACGCATTCAAAGGTAAGTAAGTTTCTTTATGAAAGTGTTTGTAGAATTTTGAATGTCTAATTTTGAGTTTTGATTTAAACATTTTATATATTTAAAGTTGAGGCAAAAAAGGCAGATTATTCTCTGAAAGTCAAGTGAACAGTTAACACAGGAAATAAAAGAAATATAAAGTTATTTCCAATTTCTTCAGAAACAGAAGTTTTTTTAAATGTCATTTTTATGTGCTTAACTTAAAGTGAAACCTCATGAAACAGCATATTTTTCAGTAGCCATTTTCAGGTCTGATACTCTGAATTTTATAGTGGTTTGAAGCTTTGGACACAAGGTGGCGCAGTATATTCAAAGATGAGCAGTTATTTCAGTATGTGAAATGGTTCAGTAAACAGCAGAGCTCTGGCTGATGTGTGCCCTGTGATCATGTTTCAGCCAGTTAAAAAATTAGTATGGAAGAGTCTACTAATCTGTTTTTTTTAAACTAAAACCACTGTAAGTTAGTTATTTATGTATAACTTGTTTAAAATTTTTAATGAAATATTCTAGACATACCAAAAGGTATGAGGAATAACGTACCTACCAGTGTTTATGAAATTAGGTTCCCTGTTCCAATTGCTTTGTCTACTATTGTGAGCCTCCCTCTTTGCCTACTAAGCTGAATTTGGTATATATTTCTTATTTCTATGTCTGATGTATATTTTTAACAACACATATATAACTCTAAACAATAGTACTGTTTTTCATGTTTACACTTAATAACATAAATGATATATTAAATGCATTTTTTGTAACTTACTGTTTTGTTTGAGATTCATTCATGTTGACCCATGTACTTGTATTCATTTTCTCATTTGTATTGTATTCCATTGTATGACTTTACCCATTTACCAGTTGATGAGCATTTTTGATATAGTTTGTATATATATGTGGAAGTTTCTTTTTCTCTATTTGTAGAAGTCGAATTACCAACTTTTAAGATGTAGGTGTGGAACATTATATGGTAATTGAAATTCTTTTCCATGGTGGTGTATCAGTTCTCAGTGCTTCATATTATCTCATCACTTGGTATGGCTGGAGTTTTAACAATTTGTTAATTGGATAAATTTTAAATGCTATACCACCATAATACTAATTTTCATTTTCTTGTTGTTTTGTGAGAGTTCTTTATATATTCTTGGTCTTAATCATTTACTAGCTATATTGTTTATGAATGTCTTCTGTCACTTTCTATCTTACCCATTTCTGGAGTTTTATGGCATTTGTCTTCTGTGGAAATCTTATATTTCAAATAATGTAGTAAAATTTCTTTCTTTTATGGTTTATGCTTTTTTATTTAAGAACTCTTTCTGTACTCAGAAGGAATATAAATATATAATTATATTATAAATTGAGTAGAGGGAACTGAAATGATAAATTTGGTATATCTCGAAATGTTTTATTTTATTGACTATTATAGTTATTACTCTGGAATATTTTACCATTGTATTGGAATACATTGCTAACTCTTAAATACATGGTTTTTAGGTGTTTGAATAACTTCTACTTATTTGAACACACATAAGATTTATTCACTCTGCTGTTTTCTTCCTCTATAAGAAGAAGGTTCATTACTAGCCTAAGGTGTTACAGAGGTATCTTAGATTGGAAGATGTTGCCCTACAAATTTATGTTTGAGAATAATTCGGTACTAAATAAGAAAAAAATGTGATTTTATAAAATCACACGTAGTGGCTTTGTTTTAGCCAGTACATTTTTTAACTGACTAGTTCAGGCTAAGGCAGGGTTCTGCCAAACATGGCCTGAGATTAGCTAAATTTGGCTTGACCTGTTTCTGAAAATAAAGTTTCACTGAAGCACAGCTACTCCCATTTATTTATTACATATTCTATGGTTGCTTTCATGCTGCACTGTTGAGTATTGGCAACGGAAACTGTGTGGCTTCCAAGCCTGAGATATTTACTATTTGGTACTTCACAGAAACTGTTTGCCACCTCTTGGCTAACTTTAGTTTGTGCTGATGCCCAGCTTTTCTGGCTTCTGTTGCAGTGGGCTGCTGTAAACCGGACTGACATTTCTGTTAGAATTGTTGTCCCTTTGTAAACACCCATGAGAAAAATAGGTTGAGTTTGGGCCTCACATATATTTGGATTGGATTTCAGACATATCTGGGGGAATTCTAGGTTAGGGAAGTGCCAGTATAAATTAGATTTTTCAGGTTTTTAAATAGTGGGTGTTAATTCAGTACTTTTGTATGCACTGTAGTTGTCTGTTCAGGTCCTTAGGATCGATAGCTGATAGCTACAGGAATACAAACTTTTGAGAAGACTGGGAGCCCAGGAGACCCTTTCAGGGAGTGTGTGAGGTCCTCCTTTCATAACTACATATCTACCTGAGGGTGGATTTTTTAAAATACTTAATCAAAACAATGTAATCTATTAGATTGATACAAAAGTACATATTAGAATGCAACAGTCTCCTATTAAGCCATAATTTAAAGATAATGCAAAGATGTGAAATAAAGCTTTTCTTGTTATTTTGAAAAATCATTTTTCAAAAATATTTTTATTAACATAACGGCTATACTGTTAATCAATTATATGTTTCTTAATATGTAATATTTTTTTAGTTTTAGTTTCTAATGTGATAAGAAGTAATAGGTATACCCCATATAAATAAAAGGTTTTTGTGGGGCCTCAGTACTGTTTAAGAGCGTAAAGGATCCTAAGTCCAAAAAACTTGAAAACTGCTTAAGTCGTACGGGTATTTAGGGCTAATAGTGTAGTCTCTCTGAACTTCCCATCTACAAAATAAAAGGGTTGGGCTTGGAGATCTCTCAGGTGCTTTTGAGCAGTTATGACCAAATATTTATACCCAGTTACTAGTTTATTTGTGTAAGTAATGAGGAGAACATGGTCTTTGGAGACAAGATAGTTCTGGGTTTAAATTCTGATTTGTAATAATTTTTAGTTGTGTAAACATAGGCAAGTTTCTCAACTTTTCTTAACAATGAAGATCTAATCTAGAAATGTATATCTGTATATATAATTGAGGTTCAGAGTGAGTGAGTGAAATCACAAAAAATGGCATTAAATACTCAATGACTCTTCCTTTGTTATAGCTCTATCATTTATCTTATTAATCCTTTTATTCTTCTTACTGCTGGCACACTGGTTCACGCCCAGTTGCTTCAGGTTTGATATAAATACAACTTTTAAAATAAAGACTCAATTACATGCAAAATAATTTGTGTAGCATATATGTTACGAAGCAGTGATTTTCAATCTTTTTCATCTCATGGCACACATAAACTAAAATTCTGTGGCACACCAGAAAATATATTTTTTGCCAGTCTGATAAATAAGTATAATTTTGATTCATTCACACCTGGATGACTATTGTTGTGTTGGCTGTTGTCACTTTTTATTTGACAACCTAAGGGAACAGAGGTCAGTGCTCCTGACTAACAGGTGTGCACACGGGTTGAAAATCGCTACTTATAAAGTGTTGTGAAGGAATAATAGTGACTACCGAACTGAAGACCTCGCTGTGTGGTTCTCTTATCCATCCCCC
Source organism: Mormoops blainvillei (assembly GCA_004026545.1). Lineage (NCBI taxonomy): Eukaryota > Metazoa > Chordata > Mammalia > Chiroptera > Mormoopidae > Mormoops > Mormoops blainvillei. The sequence continues at coordinate 68,840 of PVJD01002884.1, forward strand.
ACTCCCACTCACTTCAGACCTAATCAGCACTTCGAATTTGGTGTGTATCATTTCCTTCTTTAAAAAGTTAAAAAATGAATTCCTAAAAAATATGTAATGTTGCCTACTATATTTTATGAAATTACGTCATACTATTAGACTTTTCTGTGACCGTCTTTTTCTGTCAAACCTTACGTTTTTAGGGTTTAAAACAAATATTACATATAGTTTTGGTTCATTCATTTTTAATGTTATGAATAACTCAGGTGCTTAAAGGTAAAGGTTGTAATAGAATTGTCATTTTCAAACTTTTTGTAACTATGGCTCTCAGTAAGAAATTTATTGTGAACAGGTATGTATGTACACATACGCCCCTCCCTTCACAAACCTGAAAGAGAGGTTTCATGATAAAATATTTACCCTTATTAAACCTTGGTATGTAGTGATGCACTCTTACATTTTTATTCTTTGTCATTTAAAATTGCTGCTGATACCCCAGTAAGAGTTTCTGTGATTTGCCAACTGAATCATCCTCAGTTTGAAAAAGCACTGTTCTAGGATGTGTAAGTAGGAGTGGAGTTGCTGCTCTCTAACCCTTGGTACTGTTAGAGTTCTTATTTTTGTAAAGTTTTCTTTTATCTACTTTGAACTTTTTCTTAATGATTTTTAATTCTTCATACATGTCCACATCACTCCTACTCTGGGTATTTCTAATGGTCAGTAGCCTTAGGCATTATTTTCCTCTAGGTTTATTAAGCTAAATATAATTTATATGTTATCTCCATAAACATTTTGTTCTTTTTAGAAAGGCAAATAAGAATTTTTAAAAATAATTTCTACCTGATCTTTCACTGTTCCCCTTGAAAAAATGTCTTTCCTACTAACCTTCCACTGTTTCACTTGACTAGAATCTCCTACCCAGCTATATGGTTCTAGCCTTTCTAACATGTATCATACTTTGTTAAATCTATATTTTTGTTTATTCATGGCCTGTTCCCTTGGACCTACCCAAACCCTTTATATTTTTCAGGACTCTGCTAGTTAAAGAACTTCTATGTGACAGTTTTTGGTACTCTCAGGCGATGTCTTTCTGAATTCACAGCCCTTGATTTTCTCTCGCTGTCTAACTTTCTCTCCTGCCCTCCCCCTCCCAGTGTCCTCCTTTCCCCGGCTTCCTTCCCCCCTTTTCTCCTTCCTCCGCTCTTTCCCCAACCTGTGACCAATCCGTCTTCCGCACCCCCTTGCCCTGGCTCTTGGGCACTGACGGTGGCCACCCTTGATCCCTGCCTTGCTAGCTGTCCCCCTCTTTTCTTGTTCTCTTTCTCTTCTTTCAGCCACTGTCTCCCTCTTTCCTATTCCTGTGTTTCTTTTTCTCTGGCTTTCCCTCCAACATCCCTGCATCCATTCTGTACCCCCAGCCTTCTACCTCTCCCCAACATATTTCTTTTCTTCCTCTGTTCAGTGCTTAGTGAATCTGTGTCTGTTTTGTCCCTTTTCCTTCCCCTCTCCTCGGTTGGTCCCACATGCTATGGATTCTCTCATTTATTTGCAGTCAGACTGTGTCTAGGCCTTATTCCAGTTGCCCACCTCTTTTCTTTCCTTTTCTGCCTTTACCTTTCTGCTTCATTTTCCTTTCCACTCCTCTCTTTTTTTCTTCTTAGGAATAAGTATGTCATGTTCATGAAGAGGAGCAGTAATGAGTAATATAGCAAATATAGACTAGCCTTTAATCATGTATCATTCTGTAATACCTCTCATACTGCATATTAGTTGAAAGTGATTTCTTATTTTGGCTGTTGATTGTAAGCTCTCATTAGCAGGGCTGCAAGGTTTTATTCTTCATATGTCCCGTATTCTTCATATGTCCCAGAGAATTATGCATAGTGCTGAGTACTTGGCAGCTGCTCATTAAATATTTGTTGCAGGAAGGAGAAGGAAGAACCACACTGTCATTGTTTGGAGCTATTTGGTTCAACTGGCATGTGGCACCATGCCACCCCATGTGTGCCTTACTGTCTCATCCTTCTCTTACTAGTGATGCACGAAACAGCTGCAGAAGCTGTCTTTTTTTAAAAAAAGATTTTATCTATGTTCAGGGAGAGGGGAAGGGAGAGAGAAAGAGAGGGAGAGAAACATTGACTAGTTGGCTCTTGTACACGCCCTGATCTGGGACAGAAGGTGCAACCTGGCTGGGAATTGAATCGGTGACTTTCACATTGTGAGATGACACCCAACCAGCTGAGCCACATGGGTCAGGGCTGCAGCACATGTCTTTGAGGTTCCTATGCCACAATCACAGAAAGGGTGATTTGAGGACCACCTCATCAGAGTGACTTGGGATGTGTGTTTTATTAGGAACCCCAGTTCAGAATCTTAATCAGAATTTCATAGGATATTCCCAGAAATATGTATTTTAAAAAAGCCCTTCTTAGGCACTCTAAATTATGAGCACCTCTCTACTGTACATGGAATTATTTTTATTAATTTTTATAAAATTCTCAGCTTCCCAACTTAATATATACTAAGCTGCTAAGACAATATGATATACTCTTTAGAAGTATGGAGAATAAAGGAATCCTATATAAATTAAATATGGACCCCAGTTAAGATCCCATAACACATTAAAAAATAAATAAATTCAACTTATTTTTGCCTTTCTGGGAGCATGTGTTATAGTGTAAAAAATGTTAAAGGGAGAAATATGAACTATTGGTTTTATGTGTTATTAGAAATCAGTATCTTTTAGACTTAGTTTATATACAACAAACCCAAAGTACCCTTTAGTTGTGTGTGATATCTATATAATTCTGATTAATCAGTTAATATTTTTCTTTATTCCAGTAACATATGACTTTAAACATATTTTAAAAGCTTTGCAAAGAAAATAACTACTTTCTGGAGAGGCCTTTTTTGCCTAAGTGGGACCAAGAACCAGTCTTTAATGCAAGTGTTAGGATTACAATTATGAAGCAGAATAAATGGTGATTAAATAACTTGTGGAATACTTTTGCATGTGAACCTATCACTTTTTGCTGTTAAAGTATACTTAAAAAAATGCTAAAGCTTTACTTAACTCTATGAGGGGGGGTAAGAAAAATTTAAAGTTACAAGCTAATTGTTATGGTTTCTACCTTTAATGTTTAATGAATGTCCTTTAGTTTTATTCTCTATGTGAATTTCCCTTATGAACTAAAAGCTTTCCTGTTTCATAAGGTTTATATAAAGTAATTTATTTGAATATTGCTATGTTAATTTTTTTGAATTTTAATATCTTGACAACTATTTTTAAGGTAAAATGGACAGCTTGTACTTTAAGACTCTTCAGATCAATATATAATGTTTAGGATAGAGCTGAAGTGATTCAATAATTAGGCGAACAATTTGTAGCATACTGTTAAAATTCTACTGAAATTATTGGAATCAGATTTTTTCTTCTGAAAATATTCATTCAAAAGCTGTATAAATATTTTCATGAATGTGATACTGAAATGATGGTTATTTTTTCCTTTTTGCAGCCATTTAAAATCTCAATATCTCAAAGTTATAACCTGGTTTTTGATAAAGAACTGGTGTGTAAAAAACTAATGTTGTAGAATTAGATAGCTTTTGCAGAGTTACACTAAGATTCATTCAGCTGCTATAAAAAGCCAAAGAAACTCAATTGCGATTTTATTGTCCACTTTGATAGATTTCCTGCCACCTTTGTAGCAGGGAAGCTGTTTGTCACTGTATCTCCCTCCTCCAACAGCAGAACTAGGTTTTATAAGCAGTAACAGGCTCTTCTGGTGTAACTGCACTATGTTGGTTACTTTGGTCACCGGGTTTCAAATGTGTACCTGTTAAAAGTAATCTGTTAATTTCATTATTTTCTGGTGTTGTTTAGGTTTTCAGTGTTTATATTTTTCTTTTCCTTTTCTTATGCTTCAAGTGGAACATTGAGTGATTAAATGATACTGTTTTCACTTGGTCTGCTGACATGCTTCCACTTTTTAATTAAAACTCAAATTAAGTCATTTTATATATTCTGAATTAGGAGAACTGTCCAAGAAATTTTTTTTCTAAACAAATAAAACTAAGAACTTTAGATACTGGGTTTTGTCTAGACCTCTATTGCCATAAGTTTAGAATGGACCTATGACTTAAAATAATCAACAAGTAAAAAGTTGTTCACACTTGAGTTAAAAATACAATATGATTTATATTTTTCCCTATAGGATCAGTTTGGGTAAAGTATTTATTTTCGATTATTTGAAATATCTTAAGATTTTACTTGCTGCTAAGAATGTGATGAAATGGCTTAAACATAAATGTCAGTCATTTTATATCAGAAAAAAATACAATTTAGGTTGGATAAAAAGCAGGCGGAGCTCTGACCAGTGTGACTCAATGGGTTGGGTGTCGTCCCACAAAGTAATGGGTCGCTGGTTCAATTCCGGGTCAGGGCACATGCCTCGGTTGTAGGTTTATTCCCATTCAGGGCCTGTATGAGAGGCAGCCAGTCGATGTTTCTCTCCCACATTAATGTTTGTCTCCCTCTCTTTCTCCTTCCCTTCCCTTTCCCTAAAAATAAGTAAAATATATATTAAAAAAAATCAGGTAGAAATCAATTTTCTTAGAATTTTCTAAGTGGTTTCTTAAAAGTATTAAAAAAAAATCACAAGCCATAATCTCGCATATATAAATACTCATGTGCTTGTATGTTTGTGGTGGCTGTATATTAAAATTAAAGCTATGTATTTTTAAAATAAATGTCACGGGTTACAGAAATGTTCACATTCCATGGATTATTCCTATTTTATCCTTAATTATTAAAGTATTCTTTGGCTTTAATTTTTTTAACCCAAGTAATTATTATTTTTTTTTTTCCATTTATAAATAATGTGTGCTCACTGTAGGAAAATTGGAACCTAGTATAAATGTATACATATAAAAATTAAGAATTACCCGTTATCCATTCATCTGTGCGTGTTAACATTTTGGTACAAAACTTTTCAATTGTCTGTTATATGCATAACTATGTATCTGTAATTATTTTCTTACCAAAATTATGATCATGTTTATGATATTATACAAAGATTTCACTTAATAATATACTTCTGACATGAATTTTCTTCCATTTATCTTTATTTTCTTTTTGTGTTTTAATAAAGCTTTATTTAGAACAGAAGGCTTCAGCTGGATTTAGTGTGGTGCTGTAGTTGATGGACCTCATTCTAGAGCACCACTAGAAAAATCTGTGCGCCGGCGATGCTTATGTTCAGGCAGTCACTGTGTAGTAGTGGAAAAAAGCTTTGGATTCCGGCAGCCCTGGATTTAACTTCCTGTAGAAGAACTTGGACACATTATTGAACTCCTCTGACCCTTATGTTAATTCATTCATCAGAAAATATAATGAAAGAGAGTGATGAATGTACTGTGCCTCACTCAGAACCTGGGAAATAGAGGAATTGGTGAAATAGTTATTCGTTCCTTTTCTCATTTCTCTTATTCCTTCTTAGCTTAGCTTCCAAGGTGTCAAGGTGTTTTGATATTTTTGTCGCTTTTGGTACGCACTGCCACATTGCTGCTTAGAGCTTGCTGCCCAGTATGTTGTTACCAGTGAGTGATGTGTCCCTGTTTCCCCCAAAACTTTGCTAGTATTGTGTAGTTTAATTTAAAAAAATTAATTTTTATTTAAGTATAGTTGGCACACAATGCTATATCAGTTTCAGAGGTACAGTGTAGTGATTTGACATTTATATACCTTACAGTATGATTATCTCACTAATTCTTATAATCATGTATCACCGTGCAAACTTACCACAATATTATCAACTATATTCTCATTCACATTTTTCTTTTTTTAATCTCAAAACCAGTATTACTTTATTTTTCAAGTATATGAAGTAATAAAACCAATATTTTCAGCCTTTTGGACTACCTCCCACCCGCTTCCCTTCTGGCAACCATTTGTTCAGTCTCTATTGCTGTGAATCTGACCTTTTTGTTTTTGTTTTTTATTTTGTTGTTATTATTTCCTTACAGGGATTTTAATGGCTGCATGTTATTAGGTGTATATACAGTGTATCATGGAGGGATAAAGTTAAAAGTAAAAGCTGTAGCTTTGATGTAATTAATATCAGATGCTCTCAGACCACTTGTAATTTTAGGAAGGAGTGATTGAATAAGTGATTCAAGTGTACTTTTCAGTTGTGGCATTCTCCAAAATTTTAACTGGAAAAATTGGTTGAGGTGATATTGTTTTAAACCTATGATCTGCTTCAGGGGAGGATGGAGAAGCCTGAGTCCTTGCTCTACCTGCTGTTTGTCAGATTCCTTCATCTTAAAATATTCAGTATACCAAAATACTGTATTTTAGGGTACTGTCTTCCAGATCCCATCAAAATATAGTACCTGTTCAAAAAATGTTAAGTTTATTACATGATGAATGTATGTGCTTTTATGTATATGACTTGTTTCCTTCATGGGATGTTTTTTCCCTTTGGCATTGAACTTAGGCTACTTTCATAACTAATTCTCTAAGGTAGTTTTCTTTGTATTGCATAGGCTTTATTCTTGATTTTTCCTCTAGTCAGGATGTATTAGGGTAGCATTTGAGATGTTGGATTTGAACCACAGTATTTATATTTGTAAACAAGGTTCTTTGCATAATATAGATAAGTAAATTTTTAAAGAATATATATTTATAATTTGATTGCAGATATATCTGTTACCTTATACCATTATTGTAGTGAGGTGTTAGATCAGTGTCTTTGTAGACTGTGTTGTGTGATGGTGATCGTTTTGAGCTATGCTTATGGATACTACCCCATATGGGAAGATTCTGCTATTTTTAGTCTTGCTCCGGCTAGTGTAGCTCAGTGGATTGAGCACCAGCCTGCGAACCACACCGTTGCTGGTTCGATTCCCCAGTCAGGGCACATGCCTGGGTTGCGGGCCAAGACCTCCGTGGGGGTGCTCGAGGCAACCACACATTGATGTTCCTCTCTCTTTCTTCCTCCCTCTCTCTAAAAATAAATAAATAAAAATCTTTAAAAAAAAGTCTCATTTATCAGTTGTGGGAAGGTGGGTAACCTAAGAAATAGAAGTTAGCATATCATATTCAGCTTGTAGTTTTCTAGGAAACTAAAATACAATGAAAAAGATGCATTCACTTAAAAAAGAAAGCCTGTTCCTAAACATTGCCCAACATTTAAAATCCTAAATTTTTATAGGTTTGAAAAAAATTTAAATATATCATTAAAATCTTAATTTCTTGATGTACTGTATTCATCTTTTATCTCTTAATTAGTAAATGTCAGTGCTAATTAAGTTGAAAGTAATGGCAAAAGAAATGGTGTATTCGCTCATGAGTATCTATAACTAGTAGTTTATAGAAGTGCTTTCCAAACATTGCAAACAGCTATAGATTAGCTATCAAATGATTCTGAAGATTAATGACTAGCCTTTTAGCTGGGTAATTTAGAACAATATCTGGTAATTAATTAGGAATTATCAGTCACAAATACCATTAGGAAAACAGTATCAAAACAGATAACAGCAATGATAATTGCTTATTTGCCATTTTGCTTTTAGGCTATTGGAGTACACTAAGGGGAAATTAAAAAATCAACGTCAGTATTTTAAAGGCTATTTTAATATTCATATTTACAGAAGAAACCATAAACATGTTGGTTTGCTTAGGAAAGACAAAGCACTATTTAGAAAAATTTGACTACAAATGGGGAGGCAGGCATAATCCGTTATACCCATGTACTGGTTTTATCCAAAAGAAAAATTAATATTCTCGTACATTTTTGACATCTTGGAGTCAAATATATAGGCTTTTAAATTCCCACAGAGATGGTTCCAAAGCCCCCAGTCAAGGCATCCTTGGGATGCAGAACTAACAAGATGTTTATTGATAAATTTTATAATAAAAAATTTAAAAAATCCATAATTTGAATAAAATAATAGCAAATGATTACTGACAACTAAATTCATTCTAAAACACTGGCTATTTTAGAAATAAATTATCTATTTTCAAAATCACTGTGTCGTTGGTAGTTACATGACTTGTGTTCCTTGGGCGAGCACAGAATATTTCAGACTGTGTTAGAGATTTAGAATTTTATTCTGAGTGAGGGAGCACCATTGGAGAATTTTGAGTAAGAAGGAGACGTGATCTGATTTGTAAAGTATCATTTTATTTGGGAAACTGATTTTTAGGAGATCATTTCTGCATCGATACAGTCATCACCTCAGGAAGACAAGTCACATAAGTACCAGCTGCACAGTACATTATAATTTTTTCCGAGATATTTCTCATTGAAACACCAGTGACAATCACATACAGAGGTGGATTTAACAGTGGGTGCACCGGGCGCGTGCCCTGGGCCCCGACTTCTGAAGGCATGTATTTTTATTTTGTCTGTCTCTCTTTTTTTAAGGGGCCCAATATTTTCTTCTGTGCCCGGGGCCTCAACCGACCTTAATCCGCCTCTGATCACATAATGGTTGGCTGTAAGATAATAATCCTTGAGAAGATATAAAATAATAAACCCTTGACATTAAAAATCACAGCACTCTCTTTTATGCTTTTCCTCTAATCAATTTTTTTTTCCATTTAGTTGGATAAAAGGCTAAGCATGATATGGGGATGTTCACAGTGTTGAATACATGGTAGTCACTTACATACAAGTAGGATGAACAGGTACATGGATGGAGTAACTGGAACTTTCAGACTCTGTGTGACCAGTTCAGACCTTGAATATTATATTTTCCCTTTTGGGAAGGGTTGAATTTTATTTTTACTGCTAAAAGAGTATTCTTTAGTTTAGCAGTATATTCTTTAGTTTAATGAACAAAGATTTTAGAAGCTTAATATATGGAGAGCTGCTCTAATTGTGAGTATGATTAGTCGATAGTTTTCAGTGACTGCTGAGGATAAATCATGGGGAAATGAGTTTTCATTGCTGTCAAAACCGTGTATTATCTACTTCACCAAGCACTTCGGAATGGTGCATACTTAGGTCCTGGTATAAATTAATAAAGGCCAGTGGAATAATTATTTCCTTTCCTATGCATCTTTAAGAATAGTCTAAATAGCTATGTTCTTACTGAGTTTTAATGCCATACTTCCTATTCGTATTAAAATTAGTTATTATTTTTTGACCGTTTAGAATTTTGTGATCGACTTACCATTTTATAAGAATGTTACAGGAATATTGTTTTACTGCATTATATAAGTGTATTTGAAAAATTGTTAAATATATTTATTTATGTTCTTCATGCTTTGTTCATTTTTTACATATTTTGACTGATTATATGTCTTTCATCTAGGTCACTTTTGAAATACACAAAGAAAACCTTGCTAATATATTTAGGGAACACCAGGGAAATGTTGGTGAAGAAATAGGGCAGTGCCCTTCAAATTCAGTTCTGGCAGTCTCTGGTGTTGGTGGGGAAGTCGCTGTTCCTGGAGGATTGCCACAGCCAGAGAGAAAGGATTCTCCTGTGTCTCCTCATGTCATCAGAAATAATGATGAGAAGTCAAGTACCGAGAAGACAAATTCAGCAGACTCTGCATCCAAGATTGAACTGGAAACTCATAGTACATCTAATGAAGGAAGGAAAACCGGACAAGAAAATCAGGAGTTACTGGATGAAGTCCCTTTAGAGGAACCATCGATAAGTGAAACAAATAATGCCAGTGATTTAGGGGTATCTTCTGACATAATAGAAGCTGGGGCTGTTTCCTCTGATACGTTGAAAACAATTGGCAAAGATACGACTGTCAGTGAAGTAACTGCTTCAGTAAGTTCTCCTTCAGAAGAGGATGCTTCAGAGGCGCCAGAATTATTGGATAAGTCTATAGTAGAGGAAGAAGATGATGATGATTATGTAGAACTGAAGGTAGACAGCAGCCCTACTGAGGGACCCAGTCTACCCACAGAGCTTCAGGAGAATTGTTTGTCTCCAGGTGCACCTGAAGCCAGGGAAAGACTGGACATGGTTAGCAATGACCAAAAATTAGCATTTCAAGAGGAGGAACCTGTAAGTAAGAAGCAAACTGGTACTGAACCTCAAGATTCTAAAGATTCTGGAGTCTTGACTATGACAGCATCAGGGTTTTCAGCTACCTCACCAGACACCGCTGCTTCCCAAGCACCTGTACAGTCAGACACTGGTCAGATGCCGGAGGAAGGGAAGAAAACAACTAACTTGGCTAGAGAAACCAAAGCAGTGAATGCTCATGGTAATGCCTGCGAGTCTCCTACTACTTCTGAGCAGAGGATTGCTAAGTTGGATGTTTCTAGTGTTGCCACAGATACTGAGAGACTGGAATTGAAGGCCAGTACAAACGTGGAGGCATCTCAGCCTCTTCAGCCTGTGCTTGAGGTGATTATATTGTCTTCTTGAAATGTATTTGCATGAGTTAAAATAGAGTAAGTGTATATACTTACATTTTATTTCATGTTGGATTTAGTTGTATCCTATTTACAATTACATAAATGCAATGAATGTAAAGATTGTAGTTCTTCAGCCCAGCATTTGGCTTTCAGTATGTTCATTTAATGGCACCTTTTATTATTTTCACTATAGCATCACCAAAAGTTACTACTTTCAATTTTCAGGACTGGCATAGTTTTAGTTTATAAAGCAAACATTGGAAATGCTTGCCTTTTACCCTTTATTTGGTAACCTGAACATAGTGTATTCATTTTTCTGCAAAATCTAGGATTATACCCTGCAGAACTACCTGCTAGTGTATAATTTTTTATACAAAGTATGTTGGTTTAAAATTATTCCATGAAGTCTGTTTACTTCGTAAGGGGGAGATACTTCTGTGAGATGAGAGAGTCCCAGTTTTCTCCTTTGCCGGCATCTCAGAGTGTTTCGTGAGATGGTGGTCGGTTGCATGTTGTCTTTTCCCGCTTCGTTCTAAACTCTTTTTCTCTCTCCCTCCTTCCTGTTTGTTGTTTTGTTCTTTATTCTGCTGCCTTTTTTGTTCTCAATTCCAGCCACTTTATAAACCAGATACTGCTTTCTTTCATGTTAATATTCAAAACAAAGAACTCTTTAAATTCCATTATAAAATGCTGCATTAGCTGGTGGTAATACTAACATGGTTCCAAGCTAATTATTTTGAATGGTGGTAGTTTAGTATATTTGATAACTGCTTTAGCTGCATTACAATATTGTTATTAATAATTTTAATAATTTAAAAATCTCATTAATAATTTTCTCTAATTGGGTTCCTTAGTATTTTAAAATGTATTTGTTAGATGAATTGTGTAGAAGCTATTAAATTACTTACTAATGTCATCCTTTGAAATTGAACTAATGTTATTGCTCTTTTTAATTTTCTGTACTAGACATCAAGACAACAGGAGCAGCCAGGGCACGGAGTGGCAGCCGACACTGCCAGTGGGCAGAGGAGGGATTCCAGATCGCCTGTGTTTCGTATCCCTGAGTTCAGGTGGTCTCAGATGCATCAGCGTTTGCTCACTGACCTGTTGTTTTCAATAGAAACCGATATACAGATGTGGAGAAGGTTTGTCCATATGTTTGTTCTAGAAGATGTGCGTGAACTTCAGCTTTTATTTTCAAAGAAATTTACATAGTTAACATTTCACAATTAATTTCAGGTGTTTGGTTAAAAAGTAGACTATAAATTCTTTCTATGGTAAGGTTTTACTGAATTAACTTTTATTCTCCATTATAAAATGAACTGCCCTATCTGGATTATAAAAACTTGAAAATCAGATTTTTCGTTTGAGAAAATTTGCTGAACATTTGTTCTCTGTAGCATATTTTATAACCTATAATTCATCTGGGGGTAGGTCTACCAAGTGGGTTTATTTTTAGAAATACTAAAAAAATTAGGACTTAAGAGTAATATCCAGTTCTACAGTGAATTTTTGGTATTAAAAAAAAATCTGTGTTTTTCAGGTTATCCTTGATTATATGATTTAGGGTTTTAAAGGTGCCTAATTTGTTTATTGTTAATTGTATACTACTTTTATTCTGTCTAAAAGCATTTTATGGCATTATCTAAGAAAATGTTAGCAGAAAATTCATTTTCATTAGCACATTTAGCACCGTACTTCTTAATTTTTGCCACATGGCTTCTGAGTTTTGTCCCTAGTTAAGGATAATTTAGTTCAGCTTTTTATATCGAGTGTCAGATGAATAGCATTTATGTTTCAGCGCTGAAAAAGGGCTTGGATAGTAACTGCTGACATGGGATGGTCTGCACCTTCTGAGGAAGCACACGCCCCCATATGCCTGCCGCGTCATTATCTTACTCAGCTTTCAAGAGGAGGCAAAAGCACGTTCTTATCCTCCCTCCCCTCAAGTAGGCAAATTGTGATTTCCTTTCTTTAGCTTTATCAGTAAACATCATTTATCTTTGGACAGCCATTCAACAAAGACAGTTATGGACTTCGTGAATAGCAGTGATAATGTCATCTTTGTACACAACACAATTCATCTCATCTCTCAAGTGATGGACAATATGGTCATGGCTTGTGGGGGTATACTGCCATTGCTTTCAGCTGCTACATCGGCTACAGTAAGGACTTCACTACTATATAAAATTGGTGTGAAAACATGACTTTTGTGCATCTTTATTAATTAAAACTTGAATGTGGTGGTTACTGTGCATTATAGGTGCTGTAAATCAAAAGCAGCAGGAATGAAAGGACTAAATGGAATGTTGATTTCTTAGGGATGTGTCAGCTAGTGCATAGGACATGATTGACATGTTTCACCTGTGTGTCTCCTTTGCCTTTTTTAGATGAAATGATAAGGAAATCACTCTGTGGTACTAGATTTCTGAAAACCTGGCTTTTATAAAATTTAGAGCTTTGGGGGATGTATCTAATAAAAATTAGATTTTTATCAGAACATAGATGTAATTGTCAAACTTTATTCCTTACAGCATGAGCTGGAGAATATTGAACCTACTCAGGGCCTCTCAATAGAAGCCTCTGTGACGTTTTTGCAGAGGCTGATAAGCCTTGTGGACGTGCTCATTTTTGCAAGTTCTCTTGGCTTTACTGAAATAGAAGCTGAAAAAAATATGTCATCTGGAGGAATTTTGCGGCAGTGTCTCCGACTAGGTGAGCTGTTAAAACCCAATCATTAGGAATATACTTGAAAAATTTTCAGTTTTCCAGCTAGAGTAAATGGAGTATTATCTTTCTCCTGTTGTCGGGCAAATGTGTGGTAGTCCTTGGGTCACTTCTACATTTTTAACTTGTAGAGAGTGAAGAACTGTGCTATAGTAGTTGTTTTGACAAGTTGGATAGAAGACGAAGGACATGTTTTGAAAAATCTACTAAGTTGATTCTGGTCAACATTGCCCTTGCTTCCCTAATTATTTTTTGCTCTAATCTGGTACTTCTCAAATTAAAAAAGAAAAAAGCGTGACTTATACACGTGAATCATCACAGAAGGTCTTTGTTAAAATGCAGATTTGATTATATAAGTGTGGGATGAGGCCTCAAATTGTCTTTCCAACAAGTCCCAGGTAATGTGCAAATTGCCAGTTACAAAGACAGTGACAGGGACGTGGGGGACAACATTAGAGAATATAGTCAATGATATTGTAAAGGCTATATGTGGTATCAGATAGGCACTAGACTTATGGGGGGGGCATTGCTTTGTAAGTTATATAAATGTGTAATCACTGTGCTGTACGCCTGAAACTAATATACTATTATTTGTCAATTGTAATTGAAAAATAAAGAACTATTTAAAAAAGCAAAGAAAAAAGATAATTCATACATGTGAATCACCAGGGAGGATCTTGTTAAAATGCAGATTAGCTTATATGGGTCTGGGATGAGGCTTTCATTTGTCTAAGAAGTCCAGGTGATGTTGATTTGCATATCTTACTAATACACTTGAGTAGCAAGGTTATAAACCAGCATCATTCAAGTATAGCCTTTATCCAAATAGGCTGTGATAATTTGTTAAAGCAGGTAATTAAATTATTAAATCTCTTTTCTTCTCCCTGAGGCAGTCTGCCTTAGGTAAAAGTTAAATTACTTGAAAAGAATTTTTAGTGTCAAGGGTTTCCTTAGGTGAACAAAAAATTGTTTTTCTTAGTACAGGAGGTTTCCCATATCCAGTTGTAAGTACTGAGACTTTGTTGAAGGTTTGCTTATTAGATGGAGAGAAATAGGTGGAGAAATGGGGACCAGGAAATGGAAGCAAAACCGTTACCAGCTATGGCTTAGGAAGGTAGATGGGAAATAAGGCACCTATGAAAATATCACATTAGAAGTGGAAAGGCTAATTAATGAACTGTTCTCCCATATTTAGTAAGAATGTGTTACGTAAACTGAGATAATACTTTGTCTTTTTTGGTTCAATGATTAATCTTATTCAAGATGCTATTCAGAGTACTTTTAAACCTACGATGTTCTGACGAACTTGGTATAACAATTTTTAGGAAGCTTTAGAATTTTAAGTAAGAAACATTCAGATGGTGAGCTCAACAAAATAAACTATCATTTATTGACTACTGTAATTTGTCATTATTGCTGATTTTCACAGTGAGTTAGCATTCCTTTTTTTCATGAGGAAAGTCAAGATCAGAGAAAATAGGAAACTTAGCGAAATTCAAAATGTATATTAAAGCTGGAATGTCAATATAAAAGTTTGTTTAGTGTTTCTATTTCTTCTCTGTTACAGTATCCTTCTGTAAATTTTTTTATTGGTACTATAATTAAAATATTTAGGCTCCATTGCTTTTGTTAATACTGTTTAAAAAATCCTTACACTTTCCTAAAAAGAGTACATTTCTGGAATTAAAAATACTAGCCATGCTTTGCTATACTGAAGAAGCATTAGAATCAGAAGCTAGGGAAGATTGTATTGGCCTCATTTTCAGAGCTGTAGAAAAAAATAAAGAGAAAATTCAATTTACCTGAGCACCATCTTTTCATACACACACACACACACACACACATATGCATGAATATATATGTGTATATATATATATATATATGAATATATATGTGTGTATATATATGTATATATATATGGACATGAGACTCAGACTAAAGTAACTTGTCCAGGATGACTTAGTAGAACCTGGTAAGCTTGTGATCCCTTGTCTTCTTATTCCTGTTCTTTCCTGTGGTTGGGGGAAGGAGGGCAAGAGGGCAACACGAAAAGTAACCTGCACTCCTGAGACTGGCTGACACTAGGACATCTTGTTCGGTTTTAAACACTGTAATGCAGACCCAAACTTGATTTTATACAACCCGTGACAAAAGTAGTACTAAAGTTATTTTCCTAGGCCTGATTCCAGATTTGACAGAGTTGTATTCCATATTCTTCTTCTTTTTCTTTCTCCCTCCTTCCCTTCCCATTTACCAACTTTTATTGCTCACTTTTGGCATCTTTCTGAATACTTACTTGTCTTTCTCAATTTTGTGTCTATAGCCATATGATAGTGTGGTAGTACTTAAAGTCCCCACTTAAATGTACTGTTTTGTTCTTGATTCGCTCTCCCACTCTTGTTCTGATCAGATTCCTTGAGTGCACTGATATGGTTGGAAATTGAGATGATTACATGATGTCAAGCAATTAATAGTCAATTGTACATTACTTAATCCATCATTTAAAATTCAAAATGAATTTCTGAATAAGTAACTGACTAGTTGGTGAGATGTATAGAGAATTAACTTTGGACTGCATAGTAAATATAATCTTTTATGTTTTTCACTTTTTAAATAGCTTTAATGAAAGCCAGTAAAATGTAGACCCTATAAATATTCCCTATAAATGCTATACTCTATCGCTGTATTCATATTATGCTGTAATAATACATTATAAGAAAAACATGTAAGTTTCCAGTGTAACTGTTTAACTTTAATGAAGGGAATAGATTATTGTCCTAGACTAGTTCATGCAATTAGATTTGCTTTCCTTTTCGTTTTTTTAAACCTCACCTGAGGGCATGCTTATGATTTTAGAGAGAGGGGAAGGGATGGAGACAGAGAGGGAGAGAAACATTGATCGGTTGCCTCCTGAAGGCATCCCGACTAGGGACCCAACCCACAAACTAGGCATGTGCCCTGACCTAGAATTGAACCTGTTACCTTTTGGTTTATGGATGATGCTCCAGCTGACCAAGCCACACCAGCCAGGACCTTGCCGTCAGTTTTCTCATGCATCTCTTTCAATGCTCTTTTCCACTATCTTTTTCTGAATAAAAGATCATTGCATGTGGCTTAGGTGAGATCTAAGAAAGAGCAGTCTGTCAAGATTCTTGAACTGATTCCCTCTTAGCAGTGGCCCCTAACAGAGTTGCTACCAAAGTCAGAAACTGACCAGTAGGTGAGAAAATCCAGGGGCATTTTAGGACTTTGCTGAAGGTAATCTGTTTCAAATAAAAATCTTGTGTAAATCATATTGGATAGGTGATTTTTTTTATCAGTTCCATAATCTTGAATACAATTTTCTCATCCATTCTTTTTCTTAAAATAAATAACAGTGTGTGCAGTGGCAGTCAGGAATTGCTTAGAGTGTCAGCAGCATGCACAACTGAAAATGTGGGGAGATGTAGCCAAAGGCCAGAAAACAGTGCACAGCCTGATTCCCATGGGGAAGTCTGCGGCAAAGGTAAGCATGCAGCGTCATTAATTAAATAAAAAAGCATGCTCCTCTTCTATGATTAAGGTCCTAAATTTATTTGTTCATTTCAATGTAAAGTTAAATAAATCTGACAGAGGTCCTAAAATAGTTATTTTAGTCTGTGGACATAACATTCAAATATTTGTATTTAAATATACAGTAAAGATTTGCTTATACTTAATCTTGTCTGCTTTTCCAAATGTTTACTTTTCTTGTGTCTATGATACCTTTTCCCTTCAAATATGTCAATTTGTATTTCATGTACTTGGTGAGTTAGCATGGTTTGTTTTTTTTCCTTTATAGCTCCTTTCTGTACCCCCCCCCCCCACACTTCTAACCCAGCATCCCAAAAAAGAAGAGAGAAAGAAGCAGAAAAACAAGTAGTTATGCCCTTGTTTTTCTGGTTCCTGGAATACTGTGATTATTTTACTTTATTTTATTTTTAAACCTGTGTAATGTATGTATTTATTTTTTGTCTTAGAGTCCTGTGGACATTGTAACTGGTGGTATATCTCCAGTGAGAGATTTTGACAGGCTCTTACAAGACATGGATATTAATCGGCTTAGGGCAGTTGTCTTCAGAGACATCGTAAGTTACAGCGTTTCTTTCACATACTGTCTTAGCTGAACTGTATTTCCTCTTGAGGCCCAAAGTATTGAGAATGAAAACTTTGTGATATAAAATAGTTGAGTAGAGAAAAGGCCTAGAAACCAGTTTTTTGACAATGATTTTAGAATCATAGAATATTGAAAAGTTTTATTTAGATAAAAGAAGCTAATGTATCAGAGTAGTGATACTAAAAAGAAGAACATATTATAGTTGTGTACTTTTGTAATTTCAATTTTATAAATGAGGAACCTGAGGCATAGAGAGCTTGAATAATTGGGTCAAGCTACTGGAACTAGTAAACTGTAGGATTCAGACCGAGCCCTCTCAGCGCTAGAGTCTTTGCTCTGAGAGTAATGAAATGTTCAAACTCTGAATGGCCAATCATTTTACCGAATGTTGGATATGTTTCCCTCAACCGAATGTAAATATGATATAATGGTACATAATGAAATGCCGCGTGTGGTGGTTTTAATTTTTTAAAGATGAAAAAGTCTTATTTTAGCTGATTTTGATATAAAATATGGCTGAGTTTCATGTAGAAATTGTTCAGTCATATAGGAAAGTATAAATATGAAAATAAAAATCATTTGTGATTCTAGTCACCATGATTTGGAGTATTGTCATTAGTTAATATTCATTGAACTGATACTGTGTCTCAGGTACTAGATGCTCTGTGTTACATATGTTTTTTGTAAACTTTATAACTTCAGTTTTTAATTTTCTCCCCTCTAGTGTTTTAGTCCTCTCTTGAGTTCTTCACTAAGTTTTATACACGTATATAACTTGTTAATAGTGTAGCTAATAGTTACTGAACACTTATTGTGTATTAAGCATGGAACTGGATGCTCTATATGTGTTAATCTCATTTAATTTACATAGTAATCCTGAGAAAAAGATAATAACAGTATGAGGTTAAAAAATCTGCTGAAGATGACACAGGTAATAAAAGGTAGAAGTCAGTTAAGGACCTAGGGAATCTGATTCTTGAAATTTTTATCTTAACCGTTTGGTTATACTGCTTCCTTAGATCTCAATTTTTTTTTCCCTTTTTTGGTAGCTGTAGTTACTCCTTTAATTAAGATACCATCAAGTTTTGTTTTTTTTAGAACCCACTGACTGGTTCATTTTGGGACCAAATATTGCTGCTCCCTTCTTTTCCTATTCTCTTTTCTTAAGCAGTGTTAAGTCTGTTGCCCCGTAACTTGTATTTCCTAGAGTAATCTTTAAATATTTAGACTAGATGATATAAATCTTTTGCTTTAAAAATTCTCTGATGTCTTCCTTTAGGACTTAGAGTCAAAACTCCTCATCCTGGCTCTGTGTGAGATGGCACTTTGGAACTTGCCAACAAGTTATTACATTATGATATTTGGACAGAGCATTAGACTATTTCCTATCTATGTTGTAATTTCTTAAAGTTACAAACATTTTTAATTTTTTTGTAATTATAAAAGATATATAATCACCCTATAGGAGTTTTAGAAAAGAGAAACATTCATAGTCCTCAAACCTTATCTCAGAGCCTTTTCTAGCAAAAGCAAACTTTGATGAAGAAAGAAATGACCTAAGATTGGGGATACAAAGAAATTATTGCCCCGAGGTTAAGAGCTAAGGTATTTAATCACTCTAATCTGAGTTTACATATGCTTTTTCACCTATCATATAGCCATTGGAAAATTACGTCTCTAGTCCTTATTTTGTTCAAATGGGTTAAGGAATGTATGTGAAGTACATAGCGCAGTGCCTGGCTCACAGTAAGTATTCAATAAATGGCAGCTACAGTTTATTTCAGGGGTTTGGTTAGTAAACATTGGACATATTAATGGGCTAAATAAGGATTTAGGTTGGCCTAAATAATTTATAGCAGATTAAGAAGTTAAGATCAAGTAACTTATTTGTCTACATTTTTAATGTTTATATCATTAACAGTAGCTGTTGTAATAGGTGACAGGATGGTGTGGCAGAGGACCACAGGCATGGTTAGAGAAAAGGGATGGTTAATAAAAAAGGAAAAAGTGTATTTTTAAAAATCAAGATAAATAAATTCTATATAAGAACTTCAAAAATGCCATAGATTCTTGTCAGATTACAAATATGTGTTATTGTGTCAAGAGGGTGTATTCCGGTAGAACCTGATACCTTATTTTTGCTTTGAAATTGCTTGTGTCCAAAACTTTTGATACTAGTTACTAATTTTTAGTTCCATTTGTACAATTATTTTCCATTTATTTATCTGCTAGACCTCAATGTTGTTTCCCTTATCCTAAAATTATCTGCTACTCAAAAACACTGTTAATTTTCAGGATTTGTTGGGCAGGTTTGAGTTTTTCTTTTAATTAAGTTCCAACCTATTTTGAAAAGTTATGAAATAGCGATGTGTTGAAGGGCCCTTTGAAGATGGGGAATTTGACTAGTTAAAGACGTTGTTGATGTGCAGGTGGGTAGGTGAACTCTAGAGTGTAGGATGAAGGCTGGAACTCTTTCTGAGGTCAATCTAGTGTTTCCCTTTTTGCATACACTCTATTTTCAGTTCTGATTATTTGGTTGTCTCTACTAGTTAACATACTCTTAATTCCTTTGGCATCTTGTTCTGTGTCTGATAACCCTTACCTTTTCTCTTGATTGTTTGTCTTTTAGGAAAACTGTTACTTCATTATTTTACGCATTTTAATTCTTACCATTAGAAGCAAAAATAGTTATTCATATATGATGTTAATTACTTTTGGCTGCTTTCATAAAGTATATTAAGACATCTCTTCCAGTTGAGTTACTTAAAAAAAAAAAAAGTCAACTCTTCTCTTTCCATGTTTCACAAGCATAAAACCTCTCATTTATGGGCATTTTCCCAAAATACTTTCATTTTTGCTCAGTTCAGTTTATTATTTTCTGCATGTATCAGATGATTTATTCATGTTTTATACTTAAATATTGTCATGCAAAGTAAAATTAAGACATGTTACTTAATAGTAGCGTGATCCGCTGCTTTTATTTTTCCCCAGGAGGACAGCAAACAAGCTCAGTTTTTGGCCTTGGCAGTAGTGTACTTTATCTCTGTTCTTATGGTTTCAAAGTACAGAGACATTTTGGAACCTCAGAATGAAAGGCGTAGCCAGTCATTTAAGGAGACTGGTAGTGAAAGTGGGACTTTATCACTTCCTGGTAAGTTTCCATATTTTATTCCCTGATATTCAGAGTTCAACTAAAATGTTACCTACTTATAGTGGTTAAAAATATTGATTCTGGAGTTGAAATCCATTTATATAGAAAGTAAGAGCATACACTTATTTTTATTAATAACTAAATATTTTACTTTATTTGAAGTACCATCTAGTTAGTTGCAATTAGGAGGTTATTTCTGTTCTTTAAATGAGACATTTGACCAAAAGGTGAAAAGATGTTATTCTCTGCAAGTCAAATAATAATTGGAGTTACAGGAGTAGCTGCCAGTTACAGTGTATAGTTAGAAAGGCAATCATCGAATACAGAATACATTGAAGGCTATTTATTTATTTAATAAATGTGCATTTGGTACTAACTGAGTACTTGGCATATTCATGAACAAAAGAAAAAATAAGTCTGCCTTCTTGGAGCTTATATTCTTGTGAGAGGAGATAGAAAATAAGTACATGCATCATACAGTATTTTAGAAGGTGGTAAGTACTAAGGAAAGAAAAGTCAAACAGAAAAATGTCAGGAATTTAACCAGGGGAAATGGGGTGTGGATATTTACTCTAAGGAAAATGAGGAATTACTGGAGGGTTTTGAGTATAGGAGTTACAAATGACTTATGTCTTTATTATGTTTTTAAAAGTTACACTCAGAGTTCTGTGTTCAGAATACGCCCTAGAGGACAAGGAGCTCCCAGTGTTTCATTATGTCCTGCTATGTAACACATCACACTGAAGCTTAGTGGTTGGAACCACAACTCTTTTAATCTTGTGCTGATGATTCTGTGAATTTCGTCTGGACAGGGCTCAGATGGGATGATTCACCCCTGCTCCAAATGATACTTGCTGCTGTTGGAAAGTCCGAGATGGTTTCTCTATTCAGCTCTTTAGTGCCTCAGCTAGGATGGCTCCAGGAGCTGAGGCTGATGGACTGAAATGGCTTAGCTGGGGACATTTGTCTGGGGCCTTGATGCTTGTTCTCAGCTGAATTTCTTGGTTTCCTCCATTAGTTTGGAGGGCCTCTGTCTCTTCATATGGTCTCTCCACATGTCCTTTCCAGCAAGGTAGTTATATTGCTCCTTGAGATATTCAGGAATTCCTAGAATGCACCCACTGCCAGACCTTATTAAAGCTTGGGCACAGAAATGGTTGATTGTTATTTGTGCCTCACTCGATTGGTTAAACTGAGTCAGGCCCAGCCCAGATTCAAGGACTCTCGAGGGGGTAAGTATCAGGAGGCATGGGCCAAGAGGATCATTAGTGTAACAGTCTCACGTGACCAGTTATGAAGCTACTGCAGTAATCCAGGCAAGAGGTGCCTGAGGCTACAGAGCTAGTGAGTAGTGGTCAGATTCTGGATGTATTTTGATGCTAGAGAAAACAGGAGGTTAAAATATTAGGTGTGGAAATGTGAAAGATAGAAGGCAGTCAAGAATGATTATAAGGCACAGTTGGATAGATTGGAAGTGAGACATGTTCAGGCAAAGATAATTACGTTTCCCAGTGTTGATGGCTTTTAGACATAGAAGATGTAGAGTAGGCAGTTACAGGTAACAGTCTGAGGTTTTTGCTTTTTTGATATTTAAAACTTTGAGAGTGAACAAAACCATTAAGGGAGTAACTGTTACTAGAGACGAGGACTAAGGACTGAGTATTAGGTCCCCCCCAGCTAAAGAAATCAGAGAGAAACAGAAGTGAAGGAAATTAAGACGGAAAAACCAGTGAGGTAGTAGATGAAAAAAAGGAAGATAGACGATTACACACAGTGTGTGTAAGTAAAGTGAAAAAAGTATTATCATGTTGGAGGGAATAATCAGTTGCTGCTCTTTTGCCAAGTGCTGTTAGGACTGAGAACTGACCATGGTATTTAGCAAGATGGAGGTTTTTGGTGACCGTTGGCAAGAGGGAGCATTTTTGTTGGAATAGAGTGAATGCCTGACTGGAGGGAATGAAAGTCAGACAGACAGGAAAGGTGATGCTCCTTTTGAACTTGATTTTAAGGATCATTTAATTATTCATACATGTAGGAAGAGTAACAAGTTTTCTAGTAGTAGTGTAGAAGCCATGGTTGAAGTAGAGGCCTTGAGATTACTGTTCGAAGGAATGGCATAGAAACCCAAAGCTTTGTCCCATGCTTGGCAAGTTCCGGGTAATTTGGTGTCGTAAAGTATAATGTGTGGTGGTGTGAGTAGCGGGAGATAACGCTGGCAATGACTAGTCATCTGAATCACATTTATTGACCCCCCACTACTTTCCAGGCATTGTGTAAGCCCTGGCATTATTATGGGTGCTGGCGAGGAAGTGTTAGAGAAGACAGATTCCCTGCACTGGTGATGTTTATGTTCTAGTGGATTTATATTATGGAGGAGCCTTATATTTTATTCTAAGGATTTTGGACTTTCCGTGTAGGCCAGTGGCTTTCAACCTTGTGTTGCTATCCATTGGTATGCCTTTATGTTCAGGTCGGAGGGTTTTCTCTGGTATTTTGTTATTATTATTTATTTTTATTTTATTATGTCATCTAATTTGTTACAAGTGCATTAACTCAGTACATTTTATAGATTATGTAATTTACTTTTAACTTTTAGAACATGCCATAGACTTAATAATTTTAAAATAATAGATGGCTATAGGATTGAATGTACCTTTTAAAAATTGATTCTAAATTTTTTTATTTGTGCTTTTCTTCTGTTTCTGGGTAAGATGTAGAAAACACACCAGCAGCACCCAGCCCATTAACTCCAGCATCCATGGAAGAATCTGAAAGCACATCACCTGCTCGAAGGAGGGACTCAGGCATCGGGGAGGAAACAGCTTCTGGTGTGGGAAGCAGCGTGGACGTGGCGTCTTCTCCAGCGCCTCCAAGTGTCAGCGCCGGTCCAGATGCAATCAGTGAGGTGCTTTGTACTCTTTCTTCAGAAGTCAGTAAATCTCAGGAAAACAAAAATGATGGAGGAAATGAGTTGGATAACAAGGCTGCACCATCAATTCCAGTTTCAAAAAATGTCAACGTTAAGGACATTCTCCGCAGCTTGGTTAACATACCAGCAGATGGAGTCTCAGTGGATCCTGCCCTTCTGCCACCGCCCTGCCTCGGGGCTCTTGGCGATCTGTCTGTTGAACAGCCTGTGCAGTTCAGATCTTTTGACAGGTACCGTAAATAGGTTTTGGTTTTTGTATGCTTATATTTATAAATTGTCCAGGTTTAAAGGGTAAACAGGACTTGGACTCTACAAAGTTTATAGCTTCAACACTGAAAATGGATGTTTTTATCTAGTTTGTAAAAATTACAAGGATATTTTTGTTTTATAGATTGCCATTTCAAATTTTCGTTTATCAACGCTGTCATAAGATGATTTAGAAATAATTTTAATATCACATTGACAAGTTATTTGCTAAATAATTTTTTGTTTGTTTATTTGTTGCAACTTAGAAGTCACCTGTACTTAACGATGGCTGCCTTTCACTCTCTGGCTGTTAGCACTGTGCCAGCCTTTGGGAAAAAAGGTGTCAGTCTGTGGATCCCAGCAGACTGGAATCCAGCCAGGTGCTCAGAGTCCTGACAGCTTGAGAAAGCTGACTATGGATTTCTGACTGTTGGTTCTGCTGCCCTAGGAAACCTTTGGCTAATTTGCCTGACGTTTTTCTTTATATAGTAATAAATTTTCTGAAATTCTACCTATAAGATTTGTATATATTAATTATTAAACTTTTTTTTCAAAAATCAATATTTTTATCTGGGAACAAGCTCTAGCTTAAACGGAGTTGCCAGTTAAAAGAACATTTATTTTCAGTCATTTGAAAATAAGTTTGCATAATACTCCATCCTCTTTGAATATTTTATTGTATATTTTCTACATAACCACAATACGTTCATCAAAATAAGAAAATTAACATTGATAAAACACTACCTTATCTTCAAATACCTTTCAGAGTTTCCTAATTGTCTCAATAATGCCCTTCATAGTAGAAAGATCCAGTTCAGAATAATGTGTTGCATTTTGTTGTGTCTCTTTATTTTCATTTGATCTGGAAGAACAGTTCCTTAGTCTTCCCTTGAATTTAATGATCTTTTGGCTTTAGAAAATGAAAGCACCAATGTTTTGTAGATTGTCCCTCAGTTTAGATTTGTGTAATGTTTCCTCAGGGTTAGACTTAAGTTAACGCATCTTTTTGGCAGGAATATCACAAAAGCAGACCTACATGTTGCTTTCTGTCATGAGGCACATGGTTTTATCTCGTTACTGATGATGTTCATTCCGAACAGTTATTAAAATGGTATCCGTAGGTTTCTGCGCTGTTAGAGTGCTCCCTGTGAAGAGGTGGTACTAGTCTGAAACTATATCGTCCACATCAAATGCATTCAGTTCCTTATCAGGCCCTGTGGTTTCCTATTTTATTCAGTGGGTTATAATTTGTTGTTGATATTATTTATGTTGATGCTCAAATTGTCTTTGATTTGGCCGGTGGGATTCCCTTCCAGTGGGCTTCTGTTTTCTTTTATATGTTCTGATCATAATGTCCCTCTCTGTCTGGGTGTTTCTTTCTTTGTCTCTTCTGTTCTCTTTATTTCTTCTCATCTTCTGGTTTTCTACTTTAGATTTTCTGTGTGTTGTCACCTGGGATAGCCAAACTGGTTGAAATTCTTTACGGTAATTAAGATGCTCTGAAAGAACACAAGGGAAATATAATTTTAGTGGAGAAATTTTTTTGCCTTCATCCTTTGTTGTTTTTTCCCCTCTGCCATTGTTGAAAGTGTTAAGTCAATGCCTCGAGTGATGAGATTGACAGAGTCTAATTTCCAGATAAACAGGACATTGGTATATAAAGTGGCTGCTAGATTCAAGTGTATTTTTAATTTTTTTTTAAAAAATAGGCTTTATAATGTAGGAACTAAAATATTGAATTTAGTCATTAGACAAAACTGAGTTTGAGTTCTGGCTGTATCACTTAATAGTGAATTTGGACCAGTTACCTCATCCTCCTGAACCTGTTTCCTTATCTCTAAATTGTGTAATACTATACAACTATGAAAGAAAGCAGACCAGTATGTATTGATATGAAATGATATTGAAGATATATTACTCTATAGCGCTTAGCATGTAGAAATCACTCAGTAAATAAAAACTGAGCTATCATATCTAGTGAACCATTCAGTCATTGCTGCTTCCTGGTATGTGTCGTACATATGTATGAATACTAAATATTTGAGATACATATTAAGGATAAAAGGATTATATTCTTAGTATACACATATAATTCTAACCAGTCAATAAAATGATAAATCATATGTCAATAAAATGACTTATCTATAAGAAAAATTGACAAATGACAGGAACAGGTAGTTCATGCACCAAGAGAAGTACTGTTAATTTGCAAATATGTAAAGATGATCTATATCGCTAATAATGAAGGAAATAAATATTAAAATAACTGTGATAAATCTTTGCAGAGATTTAAAAGGTGATCCTTAGACTTAATGAGGCTATGAAGAAACATTTTAATATTGAGAGGGCATATTGCTATAATTTATTTGAGGGACAGATGGCAGTAGTAATTAAAATTTAAAATATGTAAACTTAATGCACTTCCAGAAGTTTATACAAAAGGTATACACAAGTATAAGATGTTTTCTGCAAGAGGAATTTCATTAATTAAGCTAAGACCTATTGAGCTTTTACTCTTTGAAGTTCTATTCAAAATGCAGTTTTTTAGATAGGTAGGTAGATACTATTTTTATTCTTACTGTACAGATGAAGAAACTGAGGCAAGAGGAAATTAAGTCACTTAAGCACTTATGCTGATAAATGGTGGAGCTAAGATTTGAATCATGGTGGATTCTTTCTAGACCCTGTCATTTGGCTATGCAGTGCAAGCATACTTGCTAATCTG
Organism: Mormoops blainvillei; assembly: GCA_004026545.1. NCBI lineage: Eukaryota > Metazoa > Chordata > Mammalia > Chiroptera > Mormoopidae > Mormoops > Mormoops blainvillei. Next base: position 95,123 of record PVJD01002884.1, read on the forward strand.
TGAGGGATTGGTGACGTGTTTTATTTTTTATACATACAGTAAATACTAGGCAGCCACTAAAGAGAGAAAAGAATACCGCTTTGATGTAAAGTGATATTGAAGATACAGTGTTAATGAAAAAAGCAGCGTACAAAATAGTTTGGAATTTATGATCTTTTAAAAAACAGATAAATTTGTTCATCTGTACCTCTGAAAGTATACATCAAATGTTAAAAACAATGGCTATATGTGAGAGTTGGAAAAGGTGTAAATGATCAGATTTTAAAAATATTCTCAATTTTAAAAAAATTTGTTTAAATTTGTATTAATCTTAGCTTGAGCACTCAGACACAATGAAGTAAGAGCACATTTTAAAATTTAACATATCTTGCTAATATAGTCAAAGAAAGTTGTTTTCTCATAAATGTACCAAATTTTTTATATTTGGGCCTTTATTTCTTTTTAAATAGTGTAGAAATTAAAATATGCCTTAGTGATGCCTTCTGTGAAGAGGGTATGGATTTATCTAGGAAGCCATGCCTAGGTAATGCATATTAAGGGGTTTGTTGAAAACAAAGGAAGGACTCATGGACATGGACAATAGTATGCTGAGTGCAGGGGGAAGGGGTGTATTAGGGGGTTAAATGGTAATGGAAAAATACAATAGAAATTAAAAAATAAAGAAAACAAAGGGGAGTTTTGGTGATGGCATTTTTCGGGATGCTATTTGGAACTTACATGTCTGGTATGCATTTAACATATTGTCTGATGGCAAGCCAACTGCTCTGTGTTTCCCCCCTCTTTTTCTTAGCAAGAGACACCTTTTGAAAACTCTTTTCATGCAGCTGTAGACCAGCGGAATATCTTTGGGAATTTCAAAGCATCCCTCTGATCATGTATTTATCTCTGGAATGCTTTGTCAGAAATCACAAGTCTCCTCATATCTTAAGATTTATCAACTCTCAAGCAATAGCTGGAAAATTTAGAGTAACAGCTACATGAGTGGAACCTTGCTGAAAGGCTGCCAGGTTGTGGGCCTTTTTGAATGGCAAGGTGTTTGTGTTCATTCCCATGCCAAAATTCTTGCTCTTATCTAATGTGAAGATCCTCTCTGGTGATTAGTGGTTACCAGGGATTTATCTTGATAAAGTTCAAGGGCTTGTCTGGCTTTTCAACTAGATCCTTAGGGACTAAAGTGCTAGGTTTAAAATGCTCTTTTCTCTTTTACCAAACTATTTGCATGTTAAATAAAATGGCATTTATGTGAAAGTTTGCGATATTTGAAACCGATGTGATTCTGAAATGGAACTTCTGAACCCTAGTGCTCTGGAAGACGTTGTTGCCTGTTGTTAATAAGTATAAAGAAACTCTCAAAAAAGTCTCACTAGTTCATGTAAAAAAAAAAAAAGACAACAGTGTTTATGCTTTCTTTTTATGTGGAACCTTAGGAAAATTACTTTTTTTTCATCATTAAAATGGGGATAATACGTGGCAGTTAACTCACAGGTGGTTGAATATATATGATAATCTATGTATGTCCTTAGCATAGTACCTCACAAATATTATTATTAAAGTTAGTGAGTTTTTAAAGAAAAAAAGTCATCATATGTAACATTTTATACTTTAATATTTGGTTTTTAATTGACAGTTTGGAACACTAGTTTGCATAACTAAAAGACATATCTGTCTTCCAAACTTTCTTTGCCAAAGCGTTTGAAGTGCTTTTTGTTAAAATTGATGACACATATTAAAAATTCAGAGTTACTTGTATTTCAGATTTTAACAAGGATTTCAGTTTGTTTCTTAAGTAGAAACCTAAGCTGTAGCTTGAGAATGATGCTGGAAATATTCCTGCACATTGCCTGCCTAGCATATAGGCTCTCAAAGCTGTGTCAAATGTGTTTTATTTTCTTTGTGTTTTCCATAGTGTTTGATAAAAAATATGAAATGCTTAGTCCTTGCATGATTAATCTTGAGTAGTGGTAAATTTAAATTTCTAGATTGTTTTTATTTTTAAACTCTTAATGACATGGTTTACTAGTTTTCATATATACTTAATGTAAGTATATACGCTATATATGATAGCTTAAAATCCCCTCTGTTGACAATTTTAGTCTTTGACATGGAAACCTTATAATAATAAAATAGTTGTTACAGGGAATGAAAATATTGTGAAATCTGCCTACTACTTAATTTCGTTATATTTGGATTATTATGACTGAATTTTTTTTTATTTTACGTGGCTCAAAGCTGAAGCATTTCCTCAGAAATGACTTGAGTCAATGACTTTGGAAATTGATCAACTTTGTTTTTCTATTATACACTAAGTATATAGCTGGGCTAAAATATGCAACTTTTTCCATTTATGAGCAGATATATTTTTGTTTGTTATTAGCAGTATATACATAATTTGATATTTTGGAAAACTGTCACTATTGCTTATAATTGATTATACTATAGAATTATGTTTAAATGTAAATATGATTGTGGTGATGGTTGTACTACTCTGTGAACATACTGAAAACTAAACATTTTAAATTAGTGAATTGTGTGGTATGTGAATTACATCTCAGTAAAAGTTTAAAAAAGGTTAACATGAGGAAACAGTTCAAATTAGCAGCCCTTGTTTAGACAAACTGAATTGGAGAGCAGTTCTGACATTTCGTTTTATAAGTTAATTTACCTTTCTGAGTTTTTCTTTTTAATTTTTAAAATGGAAGTCATGTATGTTAGACTTATTTTGAGAATTGGGTAATAATTCTTGGCATATGTCAGTGCTTAATCATAGCTATTAATAATTTGTAAGTTTATATGATAGGATCGTGTGGGAGCACAAAGAATAGGGTATCATGAACTTTGACTTGGAGAGTCCCGGGAGGCTTACCTTTGAGCAAGGTTTTGAAAGGAGAGAAGGAAGTTTACTGGCACGAAGGACTAAGAAGAAGGCATGTTGGCAGAGGAATAGCATATACAAAGGGTGGGAGCTGGAAAACCATATACGTGCCCAGGAACCATACCGCATACAGTGGAAGTGTGCAAGGATCACTGGGTTAAATGTAGGAAGCCATGCTTGGGGTATGTCAGGAAAGAAAATATGTGAAAGATCTTGGACAATCAGTATTTACTGAACTGAAATAAAGAATAGGTATTGTTCATGACTGAAAGTATTATTAATGTCAGTAGTTTAAAGGATTACAGATGAGGTCAAATTCTTTTGTTACCTTTATTTATTTTAATTTATTGAATCATAATTTTATTTATTATTTAAAAAATTTTTTATTGAATTTATCGGGGCGATCTTTTGTTATCTTTAATTATGCCATCTTGGATAAGTAGAGATTGTGCATATTATGGAACATCTGTAGTAATTTTTTTTTCTGTCACCAGTTTTCCAACATTTCATTGTAAAAGTGTTCAAATGTATAGAGGTTGAAAGAATTGTACAGTGGACACCTCTAGAACCATCCCTGAAAGTCTACAATTAGCCTTTAACTCTTTTTGCTTTATTATATAATTTCTATATATCTCTCCTCCTATCCGTTAACCATCCGTACTTTTTGGTGCATTTCGAAGTGAGTTGCAGACATCAGTTCGCCTTCAATCTAACATTTCAGCATGTAGATCTCTAACTAAAGATCAGTACAGTATTTTAAGGTAAAATGCACGTACAATGAAAGGCACGGATCTTAAATGCACCGTTTGATGAGCTTTGACAGACATATACCTGTACCTGTGTTAACCTAAATCCTCAATCAGTTGAATCTTGAAAGTTCGCTCATACATCTTCCCAGCCAATCCCTGTCCTCATTCTTCAGAGGCAATTACTATTCTGTTTTTTTTTCAACCATAGATTAGTTTTGCCTTTTCTAGAACTTCTTGTAATAGGAAATACAAAGTTTGTGTTCTATTGTTTAAAGATTCCTTCACTTAACAGTGCTTTTGAGGTTCACGCATGCCATGTTTATCAGTAATTTGTTTCTTTTTATTGCTGAGCGTTGCTCCATTGTACAAGCATACCACTATATTTTTAAAAAATGTGTGGATTTTGGAAAGAGGAAGGGGGTGGAGAGAGAGAGTGTGCGCAAGAGGCAAGGACATCGATTTGTTGCTCCATTTATTTACGCATTCATTTGTTGATACTTGTATGTGCCCTGACCGGGGACCGAACCCACAACCTTGGCACATTGGGGCGACACTAAAACCAGCTGAGCTACCTGTGAGGCCAGGGCCCACCTCACCATATTTTTATGCATCTTACTGCTTAAAGGATTAGGGACTATTGCCTATTTTTGGTTGTTAACGATAGAGCCTCTTTGAACATTTTGAGCACACTTTTTTTGTGGACATAAGTTATATTGAGGAAATTCCTAAAAGAGGAATTCCTGGTGAATAGGGTAGGTTTATGTCTTAAATGTAATTATTTAAAAAAAATCCAATTTCACTCTTTAAAATACTATTTTCTGTTACTTTTTTAGTACTTAACCATTGTATGAGTAAACTAGATATTGCTGGTTCTTTGTTTTGTGAACGGATATGAAAGTAAACTGTTCATATTTCTCTGCTCTTCCTCCCCCAAAATGGATTGTTAGGGAATAGGTGCTAGAGATTTTCTTAAACAATACATTCCTGCCTAGAGCAGCAAACGCACAAATTAGATTTTGTATTGTTTTCTGACTGTGCCATCAGCACACATGTACACACACACACAGAGGTCATGTTTACTCCCCCAAAGTCAATAATCTTCATCTGATATAAGCTGCCCCGATTTAAGCGCGCCGTTTTGGATTGAGGGCTCAGGTGGCTGTTGCTTCTATTTTTTAGTGTATAGTTAACATTGGCAGTCACCCTTATAATGATGTGACACCAGCTACCCCCAAGTACATCGAATAAGCCATGCCTAGCAGAAGAGAACTTGATTTAATTGGCAACAGTGTTTGCTGTCACATGGTAGGCACTGAAGTAAAACGGAACCTATTTCGCTTTGTATTATCTCTTTTTGATATAATGACAAAAACAAAATGTATTTTTAAAGTACTGGAATTAGGTAATTTCCACTTTTGAATTTATTGGGATCAAGTACCTAAGTAACTTTATTTAGAAACTGAATACTTTAAAGCTGCTAAGGGAATACTTGCAGCTTGCAGTTACAATATTGTCAACAAAAGATGTGATTAAATAAATTGAATGTTGAAGACTTTAGGCTTATGGTTAACACCAGGTAATTAAAAGTAAGCACTGCTGTGGGAGTGCACTATATATCAGCTGTCCTCTTTACCTCATTAACTGGGTTTTTGCATGTTTATGGAGCTAACTTCAATTAAAAATGCCTTTAAAGTTATGCCTAATAAGGTCCTTTAGTTATTATTTTGGTATAAAGTATTACACTTTAATTGAAATTGGTATATCATAAATACCTGGGTTGGAATAATATATAAGGTGAACACATTTGATTTGATATTTTTGCATCTAGCATTTATGTCTCTGCATTGTTTTATATATAGTAGTATTTAAACACAGTCTTGGGAATTTAAAACATTGGGTTGTTAAAAATTGTTTATATCTGCATTTTTCAACCTTATAAAATTTCTAAGGTTTTATGATTTCAAATTAGCAGTGCTTTAAAATCCTTGTTTGGAACACGTTGCGTTTTCAGCTTCAATCCTGAGGTTAAGAAAAAGTTAATTACTTTTCCACTTGAGTGCCAAAATTCCTTTTTTACATACCTTTGGTTATAGTTTAAGGTAGGTAATTAAAGATGATCCTAAATGTAAAGAATATTATATAGTAAAATCTAAGGTTAAATGTTAAAATAAATGATCATATTGCCATAGAACCTTGTCTTGATACTAAAAAAATTGAGATTCAATAAATATGAACACCATTGAAGAAGTTTCTTGAAAGAATATTCTTAATTATATATCAAAATAAAGAAGAAAAATATTAGCAAAAGAAGTTAGTTTCCTGTTCTCCGTTTTGAAATTTATGTGTTTAACTTGAGTTAATCTTCTGTATTTTACAATCTGTTTTCTTTTTTACTACAGAAGTGTCATCATTGCAACGAAAAAATCATCAGTCTTACCTACCACGCTTACTACAAATATACCTGCCAATGCTGTCAGTGTGGTTTCTCCCGTAGATTCAGCCCAAGCCCCAGATATGGGAGGAGAATCTCCTGGTGAGTTTGTTACTAGTGATTTCAACAGAAAAGTTTTTCGATACTATTTTAGCAGAGTTTAGGATTTTTGATAGAGTTAAGAAATTTTATTAGGCATGTTGTAAATCATGCTTTTATGAAGTCTGTCTGGAAAAATCCAGCCATTGTTAATATAATGAGAATAGTTTACACAACATCGATGTAACCTGGCAGCCAAGGAGAGTGGACTGGAATGTGCATGCGGGAACAATGACAACTTCACTGTACTGGTCAGTGGGGGTGGTAGACACTGTTGAGTGAGCATGGGTACTGTGTGGCTGTCACATTCAAAATGACAGAAAGTAGAGCAATGAATCTGCATCAAATTTTGCGTGAAGCTTGAACATTCCTCCGTGGAAACTATTCAGATGATTCAGAAGGCCACAGCTATGGGCGGCCGGTGATTGGCAGCTTCATCACGAAAATCTGCCTGCTCGGCCATCACGTCTCGTACTGAGTTTTTTGGTGAAACCTCAAATCACCCAGGTGACTCAACCCCTTAAAGCCCAGATTGGGCGCCCTGTGACTTCTGGCTTTTTTGAAAACTAAAGTCACCTTTGAAAAGAAAGAGATTTTAGACTGTCAGTGAGATTCAGGAAAATACGACGGGGCAGCTGATGGCGATTGGAAGAACCATGTGAGGTCCCAAGGTGCGTGCTTTGAAGGGGACTGAGGCATCCTTGTCCTATGTACAGTGTTTTTTGTATCTTGTATCTTTTTCAATAAATGTCTCTTTTTTTCACATTACATGGCTTGAGACTTTCTGGACAGACCTCATATACTGTTCATTACTTAATAATTTTTTGAATAAATTTGAGTAATATCAAGTGAATTAAGGATTTCAGTATTTTCTCCACACTGTATGACAGATTGGATGCTACTGGTTTGAAATACTCTTTTCCTTCCTCTGCTCTTGAGAAGATTTGTATAGATAGTAGTTTATATAAGAAAGTTTTGGTGACATGTCGTCTTTTAATCTGGTTATCTATTATCAAATGTTTATGTAGTATCCAGTACTTTTTCTTTTGAATATTTTTCTGTATTAGAGACTTGAAATGCTGCCCTGAAGTATACCGTCATTCTAACATTAGCCGTAGTAGTTTAATAACTCCTACTGCAATTTTTAAAAAATATTGAAGTTACTGGGTTGACATTGGTTAATAAAATTGCCTAGGTTTTAAGTGTACAGCTCTGTGATACATCATCTGTATATTGCATTGTGTGTCCACCATCCAATTTGGATTTTTGCCCATCTCTATTTTCCTTCCAAGTGTAAAGGCCTTTTGGTGCATATAGATGTGTGTAAGGCCCTAAACTGCTGGATGTTGACCGGAAGCTTTGTGGTAATACAAGGTAAACTTGACTATGTGATACTAAAATGAACACGTAAGGACAAAGGAGATATTATTTTGTATAAATAGTATCTTTCTAAATGTACTGTTTCATAAAAAAAATTAACAAATAGATAGTATGCCCTCAAAAGGATTCATTCTTATTACGCTAGAATGAGATTAATGAAAAATAGAAGAAATTTTGAAGGAATGACTAGGTGGGCTACATTAAATCAGAAAAAATGTATTTAGCTTATTTTTTCTGAAATCTCAGGCCTCCTATCAGCTGTTCTACCTTTTTAAATATAATAGTGTATTTGATAAATAAAGTGTATTTGATAGTGTATTTGGTAAAATAGTGTATCTCAGAGAGTTTTGCTCCTAACTTGAATGGAAAGTACAGAGTTCTCATATAACTGCTGAACAGTACCGCTTTCCCATTCTCCTATTATGAACATCTTGCAGTAGTTTGGTACATTGGTTCCTTTTCATCATCATTGTCTTAGTGAAAAAATATAAAAGAAGAAGATTTTTCTTCTTTATTGTTCCATTACACTGTGATGCTTCATTTTTACTTTGGAGGAGAAACAATTAGGTAATCTGTTGGGCTGGTTATACAAATTTCTGTTCTTCCACCCCCATCCAAAGCCCTTTAAAAAAATGAACTGTGATTTCTCTGGACCAGTCCCCATTGGGGAAACAAGGCAGCAGTTACTAATACCTGAAACTGTGCCGTCTTTCAGTTTTAGTTAATAGTGAATTCCTAAAGTTCAGAGGTTCATAGTACACTGAGTAAAATATATTATCTTATTTTGAATATATTGCCCTTGAATTTCACTTTATGGGACAAAGGAATATGGTCCTCTGCTTGCTTTTAATATATTTTTCAAAATTTAAATCATGTACTTTTCAGAAGAGGTAAGAAACAGAACAAAAGCTGAGATATATGGACAGTATTTGATTACAACAGTATAATAAATTTCTTCCTGAAGGCATCCTATTTTATCCAACAAATCGGTTATAATACAGGGTGAGGCAAACGTAGTTTTACAGTTATTTGTATGGAAAATAATACAATAATAAGCAAAAAAAGAATAAACTCCGTGTTTCACGTACTCATAACTGTGAGCCTACACTTGTTTCACCCTGTATTGTATACTCACCCAGGAGAATCATATACAGAACTGGAAACTCTTGCTTTTATTGACAAACCCCTACAAAATTCTGCATGTAGTTCATAATGTTACCCCCACCTTATTAACATTTTTTATAATTTGTGGTGGTGATGTTTCTCAAATAGTTTCAAGGTTTTTGTATTTTGGGCTAGGATTTTTAGCTTTTTCCCCTTCCTCCCTATCTGCCCTTATCTGTTTAAAAATAGTTCATTTTTTTAAGTCATTACAAATGTTTTTTGTGGTCTTTCTTTTTATCATTTGTTTGGTTTCCATACCTTACTCCTCCTTTCTTCTTTCCCTTTAGCATGCTGTTGTTGTCGCTGTTATACGGTTTTTCCATTTTAGTTTATTACTTCTATTCCATTACACTAATTGCTGCCACGAGCATTAATGCCTTGATAAGAAAAATTTAACCCAGCCTAGTGTTTTCAGCCATCCTACTTCTTACCCTCCTGTGCCCCACTTTCATGCTTTTGCCTGCCATACTTGCCTTGGTACCCTGTTCTCTTTTCCACTGGAATCCAAACCCCACAAATAAAATTATCTGCCTGCCTTCAGTATTTTTAAGTGATAGATTTTTGTTTTCTTTTTGGTGGGTCTCTTGATTTAAGTTACTTGCCATTAAAAAAATAGACTATATTGAAATTTATTTTTCTTCTTCTGGTTCAGGCAGGATTTGGGAGTAAAAGATTTGTGGATGAATTGGTTGTTGTTGTAATTCCATGCTGAGCTGGTCAGTTTATTCTTACAGGTCAGGGTAAGTTAGGTATTAGTCTTGGTTTGATCTTGGGTTGTTTTCTCAGTATGAAAGTGCAGTTAATATCTGTCCCTGTGGACCTTAAACCTGTGTGCCTTGGGAAGACTTCAGTTTGAGTGAGTAGCAACAAAAAATGAACTGCTCAAATTCAGTAATAGATTATTGGTTAGTAAAAGAATATACTGGTAGTACAGGGTGTATTAACAAAAATGGGAATTTATTTGGAAGAAACCATGTGAATATAAAACAAAAATGAGTTTTGTAACAGAAAAGGTAAAATTATTTTGAAATTTTGATATCAAAATGGGATTGCTAAAATTTACATGTGGTACAATTAAAGAGAAACTCAGACTGGTTAGACCTGGATCCCAGAAAAAGATTTAGAGCTTTTTCGCCCTAAAGAAACTTTTTTAGTTGCAAAAACATGAGGATTTGTAAATTTACATTTTAAAACAGTGTTTAATATTAAAGCTGTGGTTAATATACAAATACTGAGTATCATACAAATTTCAGATTTTAGTTTGAATAATATTTGTTGGAATAATATTTGTTGGCTTCTGTAGCATTTTATTAGCAAAAAGTATAGTATAATAACAACAATGGCAAATCTATCTTAATTAGTGGTAAAAGAGTTATCAGAACAAGGTATACCTTTGTATTGTGTATTTTTATTTTTATTTTTTGTATGTACATATTGTAAAGAAAACTAAAAGAAAAATCAGTTGTTAGTAAATATATCAAAATCTGGAAAATTTTAAGTTACTAATCAGCAAAATTTTAATTTCCCAGGATACAATATGTGTTAAGATGCTGTTACTCTTTTTTCAAATGTGCTGTGGCAGCTGTCTGCTGTTGATGCATAGCATCAAAGACTAAAACCAATAAAGGAAGGAAACGGACTGCTCTTCAGTAACTTACATGCTGGGTGTTTGCTAATTTGGAAAATTTAATAATTATGCTACTTACTAGAATATTAGACCATTCATGTATTAACTAGTATGTTAATAGTTAATGTTGACAGAGAATATTTGATTCCTTGTCTTGTATAATATTTGATCCTAGAGGCTGATACTCATTCAATAAAATATTTATTTATTTATTTATTTATTTATTTATTTATTTATTTATTTAACGAAGAGTTTTTCTTGGGCATATAACCTCTTCCCTCCCTGTACTGGCCCAGAATGGGTGGGGGGAGAGAGAGGGAAAGAGAGACAAAGGGAAATTTAAAAATACATTATTTAAGAGTTAAATATTGGCATTTGCTTTAATGATATGTTATTGCAAAGGTCCTTATTTATTTAGATCCTAAAGGGCCTTGAATAAACAACTGGCAATTCCCTGGATAGATGTTAGACAGATGATCTATTTGCATTTTCCTTTTTGTTCTTTTGGATGTCTGGAAAACTGTTGGCTTGAAGGAGCCAGTTTATCAGTGCAAGGATAAGGAAAAGATAAGTCAGTATCATTCCACATGCTGCAAGTAGCTTCTGCGTTTGCATATGTGATCATCTGTTGAAAATGTTTAATGTTAAATTAACTTAACAATACATTTATGATTTTTACTTTTACCTGAGTTGAAAATAGGCAGAACATATTTGGAAATTACATTTTCTTTCTGACAGGAATGAAAGACAATTTTGTATGAAATTACTGGTCTGTTTAGATTATGTTCTCATGTGATTTTTTTGCCTTATAACTATTGCTAGTTGATACATTAATCTTTGTTTGTAAAGTGTGTCTTATGCTTTAAAAAGACCACTTTGTATAAACCCCTTTCTGCTATAGTCTCTTTTAGGTTTGAAAATCGGCATTAATTCTAGGGTAGTGTCAGGAAAGCTTTGTGTTACTGTTTCATTTAGAGCCACCATTGTTCTTTGTCTTTTTCAGATTTTTAATCTGCATTTCAGCTCATTAAGATTAGGGTCAGTTAGCACTGTAGAAACTAATTTTGTTTTACATATATTGCCTGAAGCCTCACATAAACACTTTTTTGAGATTTATTACTTCTATCTCCATTTTTAAGTAAGTGGGACCTTATGTGTTCCTTTTTTATCAACTTCAGAAAAGTTCAAGGAAAACTACCAATAGTTCTCCTAGAGAAAATGTCAGATATAGTACAAATAAAGTTAGTCTTTGAAAACTACCACCAATTAGAAAAATGAAGCTCAGAAATATTTAATTAATCACTGGCTATGAGAGTCAGTGTCCAACCATGGTTCAGTGGTCCTATGGCTGTCAAGAATTCAGGAAATTGCAGGTGTTATTAAGTGAGTGTAATAAAGCTATTTGGTCTCTGAAGTACTTTATTGAGTGTTGTATAGGAATAGAATTGGACCTGACTCTCAGAAATGCCTGGTACTGAAGAGTGGAAATTTTTTAAATTTCACCTTGTTTCTTCCTCTAGTTTGAAATTTTTTTGTGGAAAAGGCAAATATACAAATCTGTTGATGGTGAAATGGAAGTTGATTTATGCATCTTAAAAAATAGTATGAAGAAAGATGTACTTCATTTTAAAATCAATCCTGTGTATTAGGATAGGGGCCATTCATTTTGTTAGATTTTTATAGCTAGCTCTCAATTGAGCAGAATGGCGAAAATAGGGGGAAGGTCAACAGTAAACAAAAATCCCAGTAAAAAGAAAAGTGAACTTGGAAGGAGAAGGACATGTGTCGTGGAAGAGAGATGCACTCTGGATAACTTCATCTCGGAGGAATACGCTCACTCTCAGAGGTTGACTTAGTAATTTTCCTGAGGTTAATTATGGAAGATCGCTGTCATGCCTTCTCCCCAAAGGAACCAAGCCTGTGGGCCATCCTCCAGTCCAGATTTCTGGATTCTTCTGTTTGGCTGAGACCTGGTAATCAGAACTGCTGGTTATTGATCAAGTTCTGCCTTAAGACCAAGCATTTTTCAAGGAAGGTCAAGTTGTCCCAGATCCTTGCTGTTTCTTAATCAGTCAGATCTGCAAAACCCCTCATCAGAGAGCCTGGACGTATTTATCTATACCCAGAATTAACTTTATTTGCCTTAGCTAACTAAAATAGCAAGTTGAATCAAAATGCACTGATACAATTGAATTGAGCCTGAAGAGATTGTGGGAGTTATGTGAGGCAGTGACAGGCTTTTAATAAAAGTATTTTCTTGTACAGGACAGTGGCTAATGTTTATGGCTATGTTTTGTGTTATATTGATCTGGTAAGTGAAATTGTTAGAAATCCACTTTTTATATCAGTTAAATCCAGGATTGATTTTTTTTTTCTTTCAGTTTCTAGACTTTTCAACAGAATTTTACCTTCAGCTTCTTAAGCTTTTATAGTAAATTTTCTAAAGGCACTTTATAAGCTTCATCTTATTTAACTTACCTATACTTAATATCACTTGAATAATTGTTGCAGAATTTGAGTGTCTTTTTAGCTTGAAGTACAGACAGAAAGGGAAACATAGTAACTTAAAAAAATTATTTTTTAAAATTAAGTTTATTTGATAACATTATATAATTTTCAGATGGAAAAGATTATAATTGACATCTGTGCAGCCTATCGTGTGCTCCCCACCCGAGGTCTACTTTCCCTCCATTGCAATATATTTGACCTCCCTTACTCATTTTGTCCTCTAACCACCTTTCCCACCCTCTTTCCCCTCTGCTAACCACCATTCTGTTCTCTGTAAGTTCTTTTTTGTTGTTAGTTTGCTACTTTTTGTTTTATATCTCACAGGAGTGAAATCATACTGTTTTTGTTCTTTAAAGTCTGACTTATTTTGCTTAACATTTGCTCTAGAGATCCACTCATGTCACAAATGGCAATATTTCATCTTTCTTTATGAATAATAGTATTCCATTTTGTGTGTGTGTGTATGTGTGTTCGTATAAAACTTTTAAAACATACTTTAAAGACAGAGTAGAAGGGTAGGAAAGGAAGCTGTCATCCATTGTGTTTCCTGTAGTCCAGGCTCGAAGTACTTTAATTTACATTCAAAATAATTCTGTGATGTAGGTACCACTACTAATTTTATAAATGAGGAAAATAAGGCACAGAGAGCCTAAGTAACTTTGCCCAAGGTCACACAGTTAACAATAAGTATCAGAGATCTCACTGCTTCCCCAACCATTTAAATTACATGACAACCCCTAAGGGTAGTTATTATCAAGGAGACTGGCCTAATATATTATTAGACGTAGGACTCAGTTTGAAAACAGTTTTGTTGGTGGTGGCTGGTGAGGAAGTGCTTTCTGCCAGTGTAGAATATCTTTTCTAAGAAAATTGGTAATGGAAATTATGTGAGAGATTGATGATTGAGATGGCTTGAGAGGTTAGCAGGATTTCCTTCAGATGCGAAGCAGTAAGGCTTTGGGCTTGGTTGACCTGACATTTCTTTTCGGAAGGGAAATGAGTTTCAGGCCGAGAAGAGTGGAGCAATTTTTATATTTATTGTGGGAATTTAATAGGAAAGTAATATATAGAAGGCTCAACTAAAAATGGGTAACATGAATCACGAATACATAATAAGTCAAACTGAAGAGCTATAGACTTTTCTTCTGGAATGTCTTGCAGAAATATGTTATTTCTGTTTTCTGTATCATGCTGGTACAGATGGTTTAAAGGTAGGATTCTAGAATTCTGCATGGCAAAAAAAGCACTACAAACTTGAAAAGTATTTGTAATGGTTGATGAAAGATAAATATCACTAATTTTGTATAATGCATAAGTACAACCATAAAGAAAAAGATTCCAATAAGAATGCTCAAAAGAATAGACATTTATGTTTCCTATTTTGTTTCTAGTAAATTGAGAGAATGCATTCAATTTTACTAGTAATCAAAGAGGTGTAAATTGTTCTTTCTTCAGGGCAGTTTGGCATTGTTTATCAAAACTTAAAGTATGCGTTTATTGACTTGCAGGAAATTACCTCAAGAAAATGAAGGAGGGCAAGTAGATTTGTGTGAGCGCATACAAAACATTTTTAATGTGGTAAAAACTTGGGAACAACTCAAATGAATGTCCCTGAATTTGAGTTGGTCCGACATTTGTCGTGATTAGAAACAGATTATATTTCTTCGGTAGAAATATTACAGAACATATAGAAAAGAAAATCTAATTGCCTGGTGAACAGTTTTGATTTGTCACAATTCTGATAATGTCCACCTTTCATCACTTGGTCAGGTACTTTTTCTATATTGTAAACTCACTCTTTGATTTTTATAGTTATTAAGTGTTTTGTGGGAGGTATTTTGAAATTATTTAAATTTACTGTTCCTCAGATTATTAATTTATCCTGTCAGTGTGGCCTGATGGCTTCCTATTTTGTTAGATGGGTTATAATCATTTACTGTCATTATTTTGATGCTCATATTGTCTCTAGCTTAGCCAGTGGGAGTCCCTTCAAGCTGGCTTCTCTAGTCTTGTGACATATCCTGTCATTTCTTGGACATATCCTTGCTTTATTTAAAAAACAAAACTAGCTGTTTTATTCTGATTTTGTACTTTTCTTTCACAGGTCTTGAAGTAGCCATTTCTCTCTTAGTGGAGAATAGAAATAAAGGGTCTGCACATGAGTTATTAGGCCCCGCCGCTACCAGGTCCTCTCAGGGGACAGAGCTAGGGACTGTGTATTGTGTACATAGGTTTATATGTGAGTGAGGTATGCATTTAAATAGATCTTCTATATATCTCTATATTTAGTGAAACCACGATAACACACACAAGTACTCTGAATTTCAAGCCATTAGTTTCGAGTTCTTTTTAGTTTTATTTAGTACCTAAATGTCCTCCTCACATTACTTGGGCTCCCCTACCTTGCCTTGGGGTCAGGCAGCCCCCACCCTGGTGAGACTGCTTTCCTCTCTGCGCCAGCTCACTGCCTGCAGTCTGACTGCTTTGGAAGGTTCGGGAAAGAGGGTCCTTAAAGCGCAGAGACCCTTATGTCGTGGTCATAATCGGAAAAAGTCCTGCTTATACTTGAAACACAAGATAACAGATTCTCAGATAAGAGCTCTAAACTTTCAAACCCGATCGCATTTACTGCCACATTTGGAATCCTTTAGTAGTGGGGGGTGATGGAGATGGTGTAATGTGGCTTAGGCTCTGGAACCAGACTGTAGTAGGGCCTTTAGTTCTTAGGAATACATCTTCGCCACGCGCAAATCATTATACTCAGATAATATGTTTAGATGATACAAGTATTTCTTCTTTAGTTTATGTAAACTTGGGGTTGTAGGTTGGCAAAATAAAGATTTGAAATAGTTACACAATCCTTCCTTATTTAGTTTTGTACCAAATCTCAGATTTGGTTGTGTTTCTTTCTTGATTTTATTCACTGTTTTCTCACAATTAGTCTTAACATTTGGCTGACTACAATTGTTAAGATGCCTTTGATTGTAAAATGCATTGATTTGAGAGATGAGACCATGTATAAACATTTGCGTCTTATCATGATGAAATAGGTTGTTATAGAAAAGAGTTTTTACTTAGAGATTTCTTTAATTTTTTTTTTTTTTTTAAATGAACCCATGATTGCTGTCTTTCTCTGATTTCATCTCATGTTTCTGTCAGTGTCCTCCAACTAAAGGCTGCCAGGATCAAAGACCAATGGTTGAATAAGTTAGTTCAGTGAGAAAGAATGCACACTGTGGGGAGACTCAGGGCATCTCAGTAGCAGAGTTTTAGAAAAGATTTAAGGAGCCGAGTTTGCATTAGGCGATTTGGGGGAGGGGCTTAGGAAGTGGGTCTTGCGTCCGATTTGGATACCGTCAGGGAGCATAGGTAATTCAGTGATTAGATATCCTAAATAAATATTATATAGAAGCATGGAAGACTTATGTAAAGCTAAAGCCGTAATTTACAATGAAATGGTAGTCATGGTAGGATTTGGGATGTTTAATCATCTTTGTTATTTAGATGGAGTTCATGTTTTTGTCTGTTGGCACATGATTACAGAGTGGTATTGTTTTATGTTGATTTGTCATGGTCATGGCATGGCTTTGTCTACTGTTGGTGTTTTATGAAGTTGTTTATAGTCAGTGAGAATACCAAGACCTAACTTGGGTTCTAAGCCAGCTCCCAACAATACCAGGATTGGTGGGCATCCTTGGTATTACCAGGCCAGCTCCCAGATACCACAGCCTGCTTTTCTACCTTCTCATCTATTTCTACCGCCTTTCTTTGTACATCCTATTTTCTGTCTCTCTTTGATCTATCTTTTGTACACACCACTTTGTTTCCTTTAAGTGCTTCCAGGATACCCATGCCTGAAATTTGGAAAACAGATCAAAGTATCAGGCCTCTGATAGTGCATAGATTCCAGGATCCTTTGAGCCCCACTCCCCTTTATTTATCAGCTTTGCATGTGCTTTGTTTCTTTTGCTTCAGCATGTTTGCTGTCTTTCTTGGTCTGTCACTCTACAGAATTGTGATGGGATTTCAGTCTGTGTTTACCCTAATACTAGCCTGGCACCCTTTTAGGACATGGCTCTCAGAAACTGAAATTTCACTTCCTGTATATCAACTGCCAGCAGGATGTGCGCATCTGTACCTGTCTACCCCAGGTTGTTAGGGTACCATGCCAATTAGATTCCAGGGATTCTGTGGTCCCAGTGTCATGGACGGGCATTTGATACTATATTTGTTCTTTTTTTTATCTTCTCCCTAATATTGGCCTAAGGAAAAAAAAATGAGTCTTCCTGTTTTTTTCAGGTCCTACTTCTACCTTAAATTTAATGATGTTCTATCCTGTATATTCTGATGCTTAAATGAGAACTTTATTTTTCCTCTGCCTCTTGTTAGAACTCTTTAAGCCTCAGTAAATTATCCTCCAAATTAGTCTCCTACACTTGCTCTTTCAAGACTTTGTCATTAGGTATGTTATCTTGACAAAGGTAAAGAATGGATAGTTAATTTCCTGGTGATCATTTTTCTCTTTCCATGTAAAAAATATAAGCACAGTTTTTTTGTTTAAAACCTAAAGACAGTGACTCTTACATAGGACAAAATAGTTTGAGCGATTTATACTAAAAGAGGGTGAATGGGCCATTCAACAACATAGGTATACAAGAGTATTTAAGGGTATCTGATAGTTCATTGGAGAGTAAAAGAAGAAGAGCAGTTTGAACAAAATAGTGACATAAAAGAGTAGGGAATAGAGAAGGAAGTATATAACCGATGGGAAGATTGACCTACTGAAATACGGGAGATGGGAATGATAAAGTAATTTCTGCAATTAGCATACATTGGGGACATTCTGTTATGTCAAGTTCTCTAGGCTCTAGAGTTAGATGGATGAAAAGATGAAAAGAATTTTTCAAAAAAATTTAGTAGAAGGACATTTAAAAATTCTTTTGACGTACAGTGTGACAAATGTAACAACAGGGTACATACTAAGTACAGTGAGGACACATATAAGGGAATATATATAAATTCTGTTTGAATCATTTAAGAAAGGTTTGTCAGGTGTTCACGAGGCTGTGTTTGCTAGACCAGACTCAGAAGCACTCAGGGTATGGTAGAAGTTATTTGATGACTGAAGAAGGACAATTTTCATGGTAATGGAGGAAATAGCTATTTAAGGCTAAATTTGGAATTGTTTCTGTTTTTCATTTCAATTAAAAGTTTCTACTTGTAAATCTCTGTTGCCACTTGGTATTGAATAGAAAGAATTGTGACCCCAACTAAGTCATAACTTACTTTTCTGCTAATATGATGGACGGCTGGAGGCTTGGTTGGAGTGGTAATTGAAATTACAACTGAGATTTATATGGTAAATGATTCAAGAAAATCTTGTTGATTGGTGGATTTTAATGTTATCCAAATTATAATGGGCATTTAAAATGCATATGATATAATTTTTGTTGACTTGGTATAAAGCTATTTTTTGTTTGCTTGAACCCTTCTATCTAAAAACAGAAAATTCCTAAAAATAATTATTTTCTTTTATAGGTGGTAGATCATCTAATGCAAAATTGCCCTCAGTTCCAGCAGTGGGTTCAGTTCCACAAGACCAAGTTTCAAATATGAGGTATTTAAGCTACTGATTTGGATGTTTGTGATTCATTCCTTTTGATGACTCTTTAAAGTGTCTAGCTATGGTTGTTTTTTAAAATTCTTTCATTTATTTCTATTTTTAAAAACTTCTGTGACATTTAGAAACTTGGGAATACTTTAGGGTTCCTTTTCAAAGATTATGAAATGTAAAAGTTTTATGAGAAGTGGCCCTTTGTAATTAATAAATGCTACATGCATAGCAACTATTTAATTACATAGATAGATAGTAGCTTATGGTTTATTTTTCAAATGATTGGAAATTGAAAGTTTAAAATTTGTTGTTCCTCTTCCATAAATAAATTACTAGAATAAAAGTTATATAGCCAGTCAACCAAAGCCACAGTGATATTGAATTGTTTAAGAAAGATTTTTTCTTAAACTGTCACATTTTCCACCAGTAGAGCCCTTGTGGCCATGTTCTTGATCCTCTCTGCCGCAGCTGGCCCATCGTAGCACCCCGCCGATGTAGGCACCCCGGGCTGCGAGCGCAGACTTGGAGCTGCGCTTTCACCCAGGACCAGAGGCCCTCTGAGATAAGTTGCAGAGGACCTAGTGCTCAGGGTGGGACCTGGAAAGAGATGGTTATTGGCAGCAGGAGTTTCTGGCAGCTCACTCGTTGATAGTTTCAGTAGCAGCTCTAGTTGGTAGAGCTGATAGTTTTTATTCACATAAAATTTTATGTGAACAGTAAATAAGTGGTGGCTGTTTGCACATACGTTTGGTTTATAAGTTAGAAGCTAAAACTGTGGATACCTCTGAATTTCCGGAAAAGCAGGAGGCTTTTAAAAAAATTCATTAAATATGTGTGTATGTGTTTATGTGCATATGCATATGTATGTGTATTCACACGCACACATACACACACATAGTCAAAAAGTTAATGCAACTGTTAATGTGTAAATTGAAATCATAAATTAAAAGTGTCAGAAAGTATACTGTTTTCAAATGGAAAATTGTTCAGGTTGCATTAGAAATGAATTGTTACAGAGATAGGCATCAGTGAAAAAGAACATGAACTGATTGTTTGGTGGTTAATAGACAAATCTGATAAGGACTTGATAGAGTTTTGTTTAGGTTCTAGGGACTAAAATTGAGTGCTCTTACCTGGCTAGTTATAAGACTTCCAGTAAGAGGCGATGCCTGGTGTGGTTGTTAACCGGGTTGTTTGTTAGGACTGGGCGTGGCCATATAAGGCCAAATGAAACACAGGCGGCCCAGGCAGAAGGAGCGCTGCGCATGGCAATAATGAGTCTTTAGGTAGTTCTTAGTTTTTCACGTAATTTTACATTGCTGTGAGAACTTATTTTAAAAACTAGAGAATTGATAAATTCTAATGAATGAATCAGTTAATTTAACATCTTCACATTAGTATTACAGAGAGGCTTGAACATGCTTTGGAAAAGGCAGCTCCTCTTCTGCGAGAGATTTTTGTGGATTTTGCACCTTTTCTTTCTCGGACACTATTGGGTAGCCATGGACAAGAACTGCTTATAGAAGGAACAAGTAAGTGGCTTTTCTCTATTTTGTTTTCTATAAGTATATATATAAATTTCAAGGTTAAAAACTTAAATGGATAATAAGAGATACATGGTTTTCATTGTTTAAATGTTTTTAACTTTTGACAAAGGTTCTCATAGAATCTAGAGATAACAGTAGTTTTGTACTCTATCCTGCTTACAGTATACATGAGCTACTGAGTCTTTCCATATGTAGTGTACTTTGAAATTGTGTCAACCTAGACAGCATGCAGAAGTAGGCTGCTGAGTGGATAGGAAACCATACTGTTTGTGGAATGGTTAAGAGTATTGGATCATTGAAAAATTTTATTTTACATAGGGCACTTGCCATGTAGTGAGTATCTTCAAATATTAAGGAGGGTAACTCAACCAAGTGAAAGTAGACTTCACCGATTTCCTCAGACAGCAGATATCAGTCCAATGGAGAACAATTACTTCTGTTTAAGAGCTTAACATAGACCGACTTCATAATACCAGACTTCATTCTATAACTACAATTTTTTTTAAAGGAGAACCTAGAGGACTTTCATCAGTGCTAATGTAGAATTGATTTTTGCACTCGAAAGTGTTTGGACTCGATGTTTGCTAAATCTGGCTTATCTATGCCCATGGTTATTGGTTTAGGTTTAGACACTTACATTTTCCTAAAGCTGAAAAATCATGGGAAGCACAATTATCTGAATTTCAGTCTCTTCAAGTAGCAACTTACAACCTTAGTTACCATAAATTTTTATTGGGTAGAGTTATTAGACGATCTTCTAAGGAATTTCTTAACACTTGTGAAAAAGTCATCCCCCCTTTTTTTAATAGAAATAAGGTTATAATAGAAATGCAAGGCATAAGTAAGTTAAGCTTATCTGTATCTGAGTGTTAACCATAGGATATCAGTACTTTCTATGACCCTTAAAATACTTGTTTATCAGTAATAAACTTTAGCTAAAATAGCTATGTCTTTATTATCTCTGCTGCAGATGTTTATGGAGTTGGTGCTGAGTGATTCATTTCCATAGGGTCAGATAGTAACATTGAATTTATTTGAAAAAGAAAGTTCAGGATTTAAAAATATTTAGTTAAGTTAGGGATGAAAATTTATTTACCTGCTGCAAGATATAATTTATTTAACCATGGACTGTTTGATCTAATGAAATAGTAAAATTTGAAAGGAATTGAATGAAAAGTAGAAGGACTTTTCCCTAATTTATATTTCATTTATCAAACAATTATTTTTTAAAGTGATGTGACAACTTATGATCTATATTTTATTTCATTACTATAAAATGAAGGTATTAATTATAACCTGTTGGTGGAGCAAGACATTGTTGATTTTTATTATTTATTTATTTATTTATATAGAGTGGAAGGGAGGGAGAAAAAGAGGAAAAAAAACATCGATGTATGAGAGAAACATCAATCTGTTGCCTCTCGCATGTTTCCAACTGGGGACCTGGCCCACAACCCAGCCATGTACCCTGACTGAGAGTCGAACCAGTGAGCATTCAGTTTTCAAATGGAAAGCCCTCAGTCCACACTGAGCCATACCAGCCAGGGCAAGACATTTTTGCTTTTTAGTTGGTCTTTGAATTTTATAATAAATCCAACAAAATAGGATCACCTTAGATATTCAGAAATAGTAAACTTGCCAATTCACAATCCCTGAACAAAGTTTTGAGTCAGGTTTTTTACTGGCAAATTCTGTAAAATGCAAAGGAAGACGATGCACTATTGCTCAACTGGAAGCTTGAGCAGTGCCTCCTCACTGGACTGTGTTCATAAAAACAACAAACAAATGTAAGAATTTTTATGCATGTATTTGAAGTTGGAATTCTTTGGGCGGTGGTTTTCTGCGTTGTAAAGAGAGAAGTTTTGAGTAGAGGTGATCACAGCATGCATGGTGCAGGATGAAAAGAATTGGACTGAAAGGCAAGAGACCTTGGTTTTAATTCTGTCCTTGCCAGTGACACGCCGTGAGACCAGGCACTGGAAAAGTTATTACTTTTAAATTATTAAAATGATTTTTTAATTAAAAAATTTTAAATGAGTATTTTAAATATTTATAAAGTAGAAAATGCAATATCAATGAATTTATTATTACCAACTACCCAAATCATCTTTGTTTTGCCGTAATTGTTTGTTATATTCACCTCCCTTTATTTTGCTTTAATATATAAAATGATTCCAGATATTATGTTGATTCACCCCTAAATAATTTATAAATCCACATAAAAAAGACATCTTCTTATATAACTGTAACTGCAGCTTTTGTACCTAAAAATATTTATAATAGTCCATGATGTCATCTAATACTCAGCTCATATTCCTCTTTATTTAAAAGATATATTTTTATAATTCCTTTTTTTCTAATTAGGACCTAAATAAAATCAGTTTCTTACTTTTGGTTATGCCTTTTATATCCTTATTAATGTCAAATAGTTTACCCCTATTTTCCCTTTGCTTTCATGCTATTCACCTGTCGAAGTACTCTGGTTGGTGGTTCTGTGGCATGTTACATGTTTTGGTATCTGTGTTGCTTCTTGATGATGTCATTTAATGGTTTCTCTATCCCGTGTATTTTCTGATGATTTGAGATTAGATTTAAAAATGTAATTAGGTATAATACTTCATATTATATCATGCCTGGAATCATGTTTTCTAATTGTCTAAATTTTAGTGATATTAACCCTCATTTTCAAGTACTCTTTGTAAGGATTGAATTTTATTTTATTTTTTTAAAGAGATCTTCAAAAACCAAGAAAAAATTACTTTAAAAAAGTTCATTTTATTTTACAATTATATGTGAGTTCATAGGACACTTCTTATAGTTCTAAGAGTCATGATGGGGTCTTTGAGATCTTAATTTTGCTATATCATAAAACATTTTCCTATTTCGCTACTCATTAATTATTCCTAACTATACTAAAGACTAAAATAATAAGAAAACAAGAATACTGGAATTACCCCTAGAATCATGATGCAATAGGAAACCAAATCGTCATTCTTGGATCACCCTCAGTTTTCGTATGGCACATTGCATCATATTTTAAGAACATAGAGATTTATTTGCTCAAGGAGGGCAAAAACTGGTGTGTGTGGAGGGCAAAAGTATCTTAGATATGCAAAGGTTTATGACCTTTCAATGTGCCACAGTATGTCTATACAGTATTTCTTTAGTATTAAAATTTCATTGGGGCACAATTGTCCTGAAAAGAAAAAATGTTCTGAAATGGTTCCTTAGTGGAGAGCGATAATGAAAAAAGGTTGAGAAATATTGGCATAAAAGAAGCCTGTGGATACCATCTTTGTGGTCTTATTTTTAGCTGTAACAGAATATAGTTAAGAATTCAGAATTTTTCATTTTCTGGTCATAGTGGTAAGGTGAATAAAATTGACAGAAGGAAGCATTTTACAATGATTAGACCATGTGAGGATGAATTTAAAGAGACAGAGAGCGGCACTCATAAATTTTACCAAACTCGAAGAATTTATTAGTGCATAGCATGTATCTGTGGACAAAGAGGAAATTGGTTTTCCCAGCAGACCATTCAACAGGAAGGAATTCGTTCAATAAAATGTATATGATATTTGGTGACAGAAACCTGAAACATTTCATTTTACTAAAAAGGCATGGGGCAGTATTCTTCCATTGTTTGTGACCATTTTCCATCACAATTTACTTGGTACAGTTTCTCTCTCTCTTTTTTTAAAAAAAGATTTTATTTGTTGTATTTTTAGAGGGGAAGGGAGGGAGAAAGAGAGGGAGAGAAACATCAGTGTGTGGTTGACTCTCGCATGCCCCCTACTGGGGACCTGACCTGCAACCCAGGCATGTGCCCTGACTGGGGAATCAAACCCGTGACACTTTGGTTCACAGGCCGATGCTCAATCCACTGAGCTACACCATCCGGGGCTCTGGTACAATTTCTAAGAGAATAAAAGCTAAAGGCAGGTAGGTGCATACACAAAGATGACTAGAAGAAAAAGTTCATGCAGAAATGAAAAAATTCAGTGTATTGATCATTCCAAATGGTGTTTATAAATCTAAAGAAGATAATATGTTTTAGTTCGAAAGCAAAGAAGATGACTGGCCTCTCTTCAACAAAATTTTGAATGATCCAGCTTTTCCACAGTAATGCATATAATGATGTCAGTTCAAGCAGGAGGATCAGAATTAATGATAAGCTAGAACTTATTAGAAGTTTATTTGGAATGTAGAATTAGTATTTATAAGATGGATATCGTGTTTACAGATTCATGAGGAATGATAGAGAATGTCCGAAGGATGATGCTTATTCAGGATATATGCAAATACCTGCAAAACCAGGAAATATGGAATAAAAATTTGAATTTATTGTGCTTAAATTCTTACTAAAATGCCTAATAATGTTTATCACCATCCCTTTCTTTCTGTAAATTACTTAAGGTGACGTAAAATATGTTTTTGAACAAAAGTTTGTTTTATTCCAGATGATAAATGGTCATGACTATTTTTCATGGTATACTTGAAGATTAGATAGGTCAGTGGGTTCAGATGTTGCTAGCTTCATATCTAATAGGTCATTTAGTATTTCTGAGTTTAGTACTAAGGAAATGTAATGGTCATAGAGGCAGGATAAGTAGCCTCTGGTAAAGAAATTATAGTGGTCTCTCATCATGAAACTCCAGAAGATTATAAAACTCTTGACTTAGCAACTTGGGTTTATCTTTTTTGAAGAGAATAAAATTTCATATTTTTGAAAAACCAACCAAAAATGAAACCGACCAAACTCAACTATTATTCTGGGAGCCTATTATTTTAGGAGGTCAGACTATGGGGCCTATTCCCATGTCTGAGCCCATAGTAACTTGTTCACTTCCTGCTAACTGGGGCAACATTTGGGAGTATGTGTATTTAAAATGAAAATCAATAATTCTGTAGCAGCTTGCAGTTTGACTACACATGTTGTTTTGTGGCCTTCCTTTGATAAGTCTTACAGTCTAAATGTAAATATGAAGACAGATTTACTAGTTTATAACTCATTTGTTGCATTTTCATACATGCAACCAGTGTTACCCAAAGGCAAAAGTTTCGGTCAAAAATAGAGATGTGATTAAGTTGTGCCACTTCATACAAAGCTCTTTATTGGGATTATCTCCTTTTTATACACTCCTGAGCTTATATATTTGTGTTTGCAGTGTCAGTGCCTGTTAGGCAGGGAACTTAATATTAGAGGTCTAATATAAAGTGTCCTTTGTCTTCTGAAACTCTATTTAAAACTTAATATACTATATCCATCCTGGCTTCACTCCCCATCCTTTACAAATATGTAAAACCCAACTCCAGAAAACCCATGGATTGTTCTAATCAGATTATGAAACGTTATGTGATATTTCGCCATCAGCTCACTGAGCAGTGCATACGCTCGTTCCTGACTCTTCACATCCAACTGTGTAGCATTAACCTTCCTCTGGCTTGCTAACCTTTATTATTAAGAAATAAGACTGAAGTGCGTAGTTTTTTAAGCCTATAAGTATTGAACTAGTCTCTGATGTTTTGTGAAGGGGACAAAGGATCACCTATAAACCTTTCTAACTTTGGATGGCCCAAGACTGTTTTTATCGTAATTGTTTATTATCTGAGTGAATACAAAAGGCTGAACCAGATCAACGCCCAAATGCTTTGCCGTTAAAGGAAAGTTGGTAGGAATTCTGGTAACAGTAGAATAGACCTAGTTGTAGAAAGATCTGAATTTACTTGCTGGAAGTAGTGGCTTTTGAAGTTGAAGTATATGGAATTTCCTGTAGCTGGGCTGTATTTTATGAAAAGTGATGAGGTTCCAGCCCAGTAGAGGGCTACACCAGCAACGAGATGCAGAGTGTTGCTGTGCCCTTTCTTACGGCCTTGGCATTGGTCCGAGGTGGTATGCTCATCTGAGCTCTACGGAAACCACAACTTACCTAGTGACCTGCTCGCTTAGTGAAACAGTAAGACATTGAGAAAAATGGTTCTGACTTTTCTAAAAGGTGAAGGGGTGTGAACAACCTGTTTAACTTGAATGCTATTTGTAAGGCTAAAGAACACCAACGTGTGCCATCAGTAGGTATGAGGCATCGTGACTAAAAGAGGGAAGAAAGAACTAGAGCAGGAGATTAAAGAAAGGGAATAAGATGGGATAGGATGCCTGTAAGAGCTTAAACATGGAGAAAGAAAGAAGGTAGTTCTGTAAAGTGTAAAAAGGCCACCAGGAATTATTTTGGTTGTTACACACTGGAACCTACACTTGTGTTTGCCTAGAAAAATAGAGAATAAAAATTATAATTTTTCTAATTATTAGTAATGTGTTTTAGTAATTTAGTGCTTTTCATTATTGGCATTGCTTTTTTAAGATGCAGGTTATAAAATGTTCCTTGAATGAACTACTTTAGATTTAATTGGTAATCAAAACTAAAGAATTCTTTAGGTAATTGTATAGCAATACTTTGCGGAGGTATTTTTGGTGAACCCAAATGAAACATAAAAGAGAAAATGTAAATGAATTTATTTATAAGAAATCAAGAATATATAACAGACAACGGCTTGCACTTCTGTTAAGGTTTAGTGTGAGGTCACAGGTCAAGGTACTAATAAGAGTGTTTGGGATGTCTGCTGCCAGGAAACAAAATGGAAACTTGATTGATAGCTAGAGGGTTGAAGGGAGAGAGTGTGGTGGAGAAAGCAAAGGTCAGGGAGCCATTTCCCTTCTCTGCATGTAGAACAATCAACTCTCTCCAAACAAAATGTAGATGATATTGATCAATATGGCATATGTTGTGCACATTTCTATGAGTATTGTGAAATGTCATTATATATGAAGTTGTAATAAATGTTTTAGTAGTATGAAAGCTGAAATGAAATAGTTAATACAAAATTGTGGTAGGTTTGATGCCAAGTTTAAAGTAATTACAAAGTACCTTATTTACTCATGCTTAAATGTGTACATTTTTGGTTCTTAGCCAGATATGTTAAATTTTATTTTAAAACCCAATTTGGGCTAAGTTGTATAAGAAATAAATACCTCATATTTGTTTTTTACTTTGTAATTTTATTTTTAAATTTTCTTTAAAATAGGTCTGGTTTGCATGAAGTCTAGTAGTTCAGTTGTGGAGTTGGTTATGCTACTATGTTCACAGGTGAGTGACGAGAATAATGTTGAATTTAAGAATAACATGAATTACTTCTCAAGGAAGTTTTGTTTTATGAGAAATTTTTGCTATAATAGTTTTGAGTTTGCAGTTTTAAAATAATGTTATTTGTATTGCAAAAGGATTACTCCTTGTCTTTGATACTAGCTGATAATTTTGAAATTAGAGGTGAAAAAATTGGATAGATGAAATAGAAACAGCTGTTTAATGTCACATTAAAAATGTTCAGATTTAATTATTCTGAGATGGCTAAATTTTTTTGCTGCATGTATTAAAGTTATAGAAACAGATTTATTTGTATACCTTGTGGAGTGCCACTTTTGACTCCCCTGGGAATAATGGGTTTACTTCCCTTTTGTGCAGAGGTTATAAAAGGAGTGATAAATAATTTTGAATTCTTGTCATTGCTAATTATTCTTGACATGCAGAGTAGATTTGGGAAAACATCAACAAACTGGAACCTATGGCAGCAATCGTAAGATGTAGTAAATAAATTCTTAAAAGCAATATTACTTTCAGTGTTCAGAAACCTTATACTTCATGTGGTAAACTTTAATGATTTTTTATAAACTTATGTAAAAACAATGGATCCTGGGTTGTTTTCTTTTCTGTTTTGCAATTAAATAGATGAATGTTTTTATTGAGAGTTTTCTTTGTAGTCTTTTAAAAAACGATATCTTGCTGGTAGTAAATTCCCCTACTTAAAACTTTAAAATAGCCTTTTTTAATAGGAAGGGTATTGGTCTAGAGGTCAAGGGTTCTGACCCATTTCAAAACCTTTGACCTTCATTTACAACTCTCATGGTTTACTTGCCTGACGAATAAGGATAATGCAAAATTAATGTTTCTTTGCATCGATTTATTCATTTTAGTGCCTATATTGCCAAATTTATTTAGACTGTGCTGATGGACATTTCATGAATACAAATTAAAGAATCATAGAAGGTGTGAAAAATCAATACTATGCATTGTCAGTAAAATGCAGTAAGAACAATTACTTCTAGAGATTACACCTAATGGATTTTTATAATGAACTTCTGAGGAGTAGTTATGTTTCTAGTGGGCTTATTCTTAGATTTAGTGAGATTCATGTTTTTATAATTTAATGTTTTAAAGAAAACTCCATTTCTTTAAAAGCTAACTGAATAAAAGTTCTTATTAAGTAATTTGAATTGAAATAATTGCATGATTATTTCTTGGAGGAAAATTACTATATTCCATTCTTATACTGACGTGAAATTACCTTTACTTTTAAGAAGCATACACTTAGAGTTTTGGGTGTTTCTTCATAGGAGAATGAATTTTGATTGTGAAGTTTCACTTTCTAGTGTAGAAGAATTGAGTGCGTTCTTGATACAGGAAAGCTCTTTCAGATATACTATGTTATACAGTTGAATGCAGTAGCTAAAAAGATAAAGAATGACATATTTTAATATACCTATTTGTCATATATATCACAGTACTGTTTAATATTAATCCAGTCAGATGCAGTATGAAGCTCACTTAGCAGAGTAAGTTGCAAAAGTCAGTCTCAAGGTTTTTGTTTGGATAAAATACATTATTGGTTATTTGAAGTCCTTCACATTTTTTATGAGTTCTTCAAAAGTTCCATGGCATCTCTCTAAGATGTAGCACAGTGTGAAAAACGATGTGAAAAATGAAGCCAGAATTAGCTCCAGATGTATACAGATTGTTCCAGGGTGATAATTACATTTTTCACTTTGAATTTTCCTAATTCAAAGAGGTCAGATTGGCAATCACAAAAGTGATTTATTTTGTTAAGAAGTGAACTATCTTTTTCCACATGAAAGCTTAAGAGATATGAAATTGAATTTGAAGTCGACATTTTGCAGATATTGGGTGGGGATGCCTTGAGTTTGATTGATAATTTTTCTTAGTCTGAGATAGGGTGGGAAGTGAAAAGCTAGCATCTTGCTAAAATTTTAATTAATTTTTTAAGAGGAGATGGAGAGGATTGAGTGCCAAAGATCGAAAGATCAGGTCAAAAACTCTTTTTTAATCACATAAATAATGGGATATGCTTATGAACTTAACATCTGCAAATTTGATTTAAAACTTTACAAATTAGTTGATGTTAATTTCATGACAATCAG
Source organism: Mormoops blainvillei (assembly GCA_004026545.1). Lineage (NCBI taxonomy): Eukaryota > Metazoa > Chordata > Mammalia > Chiroptera > Mormoopidae > Mormoops > Mormoops blainvillei. The sequence continues at coordinate 124,382 of PVJD01002884.1, forward strand.
CCATCTTCTGATTATTTTTCTTGAATTCATTCAAAACTTATTTTTGGGATTCTTTGTAACAAGGTGCTAAAAATTATCCACAGTTTATTACAAAAGAGAGTATAAAGTCTAAATTTAAGAAATGAGGAAATGATCACATTTTCTTTGCTGTCATTAAGACCAGACAGGTCACTATATATTTTCTTAAAGCTTGAACTAGGATTATATTTTTCAGTATCCTCTCATTCATTGATAGATTGATTAGAAACCATTTCATATTCTATCCCATTTTAAGTTTTAACATTATTAAGACAAAATGTTAATTATTTAGATTTGAAAAGCTTTCTTAAAATACTTCTGAGTAAAGATATACACACATAGACACAGTAAGGTTTATTAAATTTGGTTTATTCATGTATTGAATTCCATATAAAATAATTCAAGAAGTAGTTAAACTCCATGATTTATTTCTCCCTTAAAATAAGACAGCATACATTCTTTAGGAAAATGTATACTCTCTGATGCACAGAAAAAAAGTGAACAATTTCTCAATTATATTTCAGATTCAGTTTTTCACAAGCATGAAACTTATTTGTGCGTGGTATTTCTTGTGTACGTGTATAAACGTCATAGAAATATATATGCATTTAAAGAAAATGTTAAATAGTTAAAGTAATATTACTCTAGTGTTGTGTAAAGTGTTTGTATCTTGCTCATTTGACATTAATATCATTTTTGAAAGAATTGACATTGCATTCAAGGCCACTTTATAAAAGCGTTGCGTTGCTCATCCTAATTCAGTCTGACATACATTCCAATAACACTACCTCCCTTCTTGGGTTTAAAGCTAAATTTATGACTGTGCATTGTGAAGTGCATCATTTAAAAATGGTTTCAACCCAAAACATCTAATAAATAAATAATGTGTATGGCTACTCAGTAGTAGACTTTCTCGACTAGAAATCATTCCATCGGATACTCAACAGTCCACTATCGGAGAGGGCTGTCAGATAAATCTTACGGTAGCTGCATTCATGTCCTGTAAATCACATATTATTGTCTGAGCCTTCTGCCAGGTCATCTATTCTTTTCCCATTTATCAGAAATGCGTAGGGTATATAGAAAAACTAGAAGTACCATGTAGCCTGGCCTGGCATCCTGTCTGGGTAATTAATCAGCAACAAAAGTTAATTTAAAATACTGTGTTAGTCTGATTTTTCTTAAAAATTTTTTTCCATCAAAATATGTAGATTGTTATTATTTGGGGAATAGTTCCTTCACATGAAGGTAATGATATAAGGTCTGGTTGTTTTTGATTCAAGGGTTTCTATCTATACCTCTGAATTATGAATTTAAAAATGATAATATTCGTAATAAGAACCAGATATCACCATTCTTATGATTCCTTTGTTTCAGTTTTGTGTTTGAATTTTTCTGAATTGAAATATTTCTTTTTGAATCTGTATAGAAAATGTTTCTTTCTCTACTCTCCTGTAAGTTCTCCAGTTCCGGCTTCCTTCTCCCTTCGGAATTTATCCCTTCTAAATATGCAACATTAACATTACTGTGCTTGACTTTTTATTTCCTGACCTTTTCCTCTTATAGTTGTAATGAGTATTTTGAGAAAAGTAGATAATTTAGCTAACCAAGGTGGGGTGGGAAGCAAGCCAGCTCTGCTCTGTGGCACAAAGGTGTCACACAGTATTAGGTGCCTTCACTGTGTGGGCCTCATTGCTTACCATGTCGTTTTTATATCTGTTCTCAAGCTGTGCTGAACTGTTTAAAGTTACCCATATTTTTATGTCTTCGTATATGGTTTTTCTTTCCCTAACATCTCCCTCCTTCAAATTTCGTGAATCTTAATTGTTGGCTGCTTCTTTTCATTGAGAACTCAGCTTAATTATTCTCTTCTCAGATTGTCATATTTATAGTTGTTGCCTTTTTGCTTGTCTTCATTTTAGAGTTCATCATAGAATATACCACAAATTTGAGGTATACATGGGCTAGTTTGTTATTTTTCTAGTTGTCAATATTCTTCTTTGATACGAAGATAACAGCTATTTCTGTTTACCCTATTAAAGTGTATCTACTACTCAGTGTGGTCTCTGGCATGTGATGGCTGCGCCATGACTGTGGAATAACAATTCGCCTCTCAGATAAATTGCAGTCTCTTCTGGAAGGCTTTTGACCCGTCTCTTTCCCACAGCTTAGAGCCTAAGTGAGTTATTCATCCTAAGGATTCACTGACATATATTATAGAAATTTCATTCTTTGTTTAAATTTCCTGTGATTTTTATTTCTCTCATTAGACTTGAAGTTTCTTGAAGAACTGTGTTTTGTTTTTTGTTGTATCTCCAACATTCAACATAATTTCTATTCAACCAAATATTTATATAATTTTATAAATATTATTTTAAATTAAATTTATTGGGATAACATGGGTTAATAAGATCATACAGGTTTCAAGTGTACGTTACTATGATACATGACCTGTGTATGACTTTGTGTGCCCACCACCCAAAGACAAATCATCTTCTATCACCATTTACTTGGCCCCCTTTACCCTTACTGCCCCCCACGCCCTATTCTCTGTAACCACCATACTGTTTTCTGAATCTGTAAGTTTCAGTTTTATATCCCATGTATGAGTGAAATCACATGGTTCTTAGCTTTTTCTGACTGACTTATTTCGCTTAGCATAATATTCTCAAGGCCCATCCATTTTGTCACAAATGGTAGTATTTCACCTTTTCTTATGAACGAATAGTATTCCATAGTGTGTGTGTAAATATATGTCTACATATCTCATCTTTATCCAGTCCTCATCAAAGGACACTTTAGTTGTCTTCATGCCTTGGCCACCGTGAATAATGTTACAATAAACATAGGGGTGCATACATTTTTTAAAATAAATGTTTTCAAGCTTCTTGGGTAGACACCCAGAAGAGGGATTGCTGGGTCATATGTTAACTCTGCTCCTAAGCTTTTGTGGCACTGCCATATTGTTTTCCATAGTGGCTGTACCAGTTTACGTTTCCACTAGCAGTGAATGAGGGTTCCTTTTTTCCCCACAGTCTCTTCGACATTTGTTATTACTTATTTTGTTGATAGCAGCCATTCTAAAAGGTGTGAGGTGGTATCTCAGTTTTGATTTGCATTTTCCCAATAGCTAGTGAAATTGAACATCTTTTCATATATCTGTTGGCCACATATGTGTCTTCTTGGGAGAAGTGTCTCTTCAGGTCCTTTGCCCATTTTTAATTGGATTATTTCTTTGTTTGGTGTTAAGTTGTACAAGTTCTTCATACATTTTGGATATTAGCTGCTTATTGGAGCTCTTGTTTGCAAATATCATCTGCCATTTGGTTGGTTATCTTTTTGGTTTGTTGTAGGTTTCTCATGCTATGTAGAGGCTTTTTAGATTGACATAGATAGTCCTATTCATTTATTTTTGCCTTTACTTTCCTTGCCTTTGGGGTCAAATTCTTTTTTTTTAAGATTTAAAAAAACTTATTTTTAGAGAGGAAGGGAGGGAGAAAAAGAGGGAGAGAAACATCAATGTGTGAGAGAAACATCGATTGGTTGCCTCTCGCACGTATCCTAAGTGGAGTCCAGCCCACAACCCTGGCATTTGTCCTGACCTGGCATCAGACCAGTGACCATTTGCTTTGCTGGACAGTGCTCAACCAACTGAACCACGCTGGTGAGGGGTGGGGTCAAATTCATAAAATGTTTTCTACAGCCAAGGTTTATAAGACTAGTACCTATGTTTTTTCCTATGTACTTTATTGTTTTAGATCTTATTTTTAGGTCATTGGTCCATTTTGAATTAATTTTTGTAGATGGGGACAAAATTTCATTCTTTTGCGTATGACGTTTTAGTTTTCCCAGCACTATTTATTGAAGAGGAGTTCTTTTCTCCATTGTATGTTTTTGGCTTCTTTGTCAAAAATTATTTGCCCATAGATATGTGATTTTATTTCTGGGCTCTCAGTTCTGTTCCATTGGTCTGTGTGTCTGTTTTTCTGCCAGTGTGCTGTTTTTATCATTGTAGCTCTGCATTGTGATTGAAATCAGATAGTGTGATACCTCCAGCTTCATTCCCCCCACCCCCCCCAGGATTGCTTTAGCTGGTTGCCGTCTTTTGTGGTTTTAAATAAAGCTGACTTTTGTTCTGTTTTTTAAAAAATGATATTGGGACTTGATGATGATTGCACTAAATCTGTGTATTTCTTTGGGTAATATGGCCATTTTAACTATGTGGATTCTACCAATCCATGGACATGGAATGTCTTTCTATTTCATTGTGCCTTCTCCAATCTGTTTTAATAATGCTTTGTAGTTTTCAGTAAATAGGTCTTTCACATCCTTTGTGAAGTTTATTCCTAGGTATTGTATTGTATTGTATTGTATTATATTATATTAATTTTATTTTATTTCATTTCATTTTATTTATGTTTTTGTTGCAATTACAAAAGGAATGTTTTTCTTTTCATTTCTTTTCTGAAATTTCATTGTTAGTATTTAGGAATGCAGTGGATTTTTGTACATTGATTTTGTATCCTGCAACTTTACTGTATTTGTTTATTGTTTCTAATAGTTTTTTTGGTGGAGTCTTTAGGGTTTTCTATGTATAGACTCATGTCATCTGCAAAAGAGATACATTTACTAATTCCTTCCTAATGTGGATGCTTTTTATTTCTTTCTCTTGCTTGATTGCTCTGATTAGAACTTCCAGAACTATGTTGAATAAGTGGTGAGAGTGGACATCTTTGTCTTTTTCCTGATTTTAGAGGAAAAGCTTTTAGTTTTTCACCATTGAGTATGATATTAGCTGGGAGTTTGTCATATATGGCCTTTATTATGTTGAGGTATTTTCCTTTTACACCTACTTTATTGAGTGTTTTAGTCATAAAGGGATGTTGTATTGTAGCAGATGCTTTTTCTACAGCTGTTCATAAGATCATATGATTTTTATCCTTTGTTTTGATAATGTGCTGTATTATATTAATCAATTTCCATATTTCGAACCATCCTTGTGCCCCTGGAATGAACCCCACTTGATCATGATGAATTATTATTTAATGTATTATTATATTTGATTTGCTTATATTGTGTGTAGGATTTTTGCATTTGTTTATCAGAGATGTTGGTTTGTAGTTTTCTTTATGTTATCCTTGCCAGATTTTGGCATCAGGGCAATGTTGGCCTCATAAAATATATTAGGGCTCTGGCTGGTGTTGGCTAGTGGATTGAGTGCTGGCCTGTGAATGGAAGGTCGCTGGTTCGATTCCAGGTCAGGGCATATGCCTGGGTTGCAGGCCAGGTCCCGAGGTGGAGGTGTGCAAGAGGCAGCTGATTGATGTTTCTCCAGCACATCGATGTTTCTCTCTTTCTCTTTCTCCCTCCCTTCCCCTCTCTCTAAAAATAAATAAATAATATGTTTAAAATGTGTTAGGAAGTATTGCCTCTTCAAGTTTTTGGAAGAGTTTGAGAAGGATAGGTATCAAATATTGTTTGAGTGTTTGGTAGAATTTACTGTTGACACCGTTTAGTCCTGGACTCTATTTTTTGGGAGGTTTTTGATGGTTGTTTCCGTTTTCTACTGTTGATTGGTATATTTAGATTTTCTAGTTCTTCCTGATTATGGGAAGATTATATCTTTCTAGGAACTTACCCATTTCTTCTAGTTATTGAATTTGGTGCCATGTAGTCTTTCATAGTATTCCAGCATGATCCTTTGTATATCTGCAATGTCTGTGGTAATTTCTCTCTCACTTCTGATTTTGTTTATTTGAGTCTTTTCTCTTTTTACTTAGTGAGTCTAGCCAGAGATTTGTCAATTTTATTAATCTTTTCAAAGAACCAGCTCTTTGTTGTATTAACTTTTTTCTGTAGTCTTTTTGTTCTCTATTTCATTTAACGCTGGTCTAATTTTTAATCAGTTCCTCTTTTTCTGCTGACTTTGGTTTGCTTTTGTTCTTTTTCTAGTTCTTTAAGATGAAATATTAGATTATTTATATAATGATATAAATATTAAATGAGTGGTAACATTGGTCATAAGTCACCGTATTTTGGGCTTTTGCATTTTGGTCTTTCTCATTATGAAATACCACCATATTTTTGTATATTATTAAGTGTGTATTAAGTGTTTATTTTTATAAAGTCATTTGTTTTGTCATTACTATGTACTGTAGTCATGTTCATTTACTAATAAGGTCATATTTTTCAATTTTCCTTTGGCTTAATAAGATATACCTATTTTTAAAAAACAACTTCAGTACAGCATAATTTATATACTCTATATGCACACATTTTAAATGTAGTGGTTGATGAATTTCGACATAGACACCACCACGTAGTAACCATTTCAGTTCAGGAAGTTTCCTGTGCCTCTTTGTGGTCAGTCTCCACTCCTGTTACTCAAGTTTCCACTGGCTTTATTCCTGCTGTTGCGGATGAATTTTACTTACTTGAACTTAATGTACATTGAGATATACTTCTTTTAATTGTGTCACTTAGATACTCAGTGTGCTGTATTTAGAGTACACTTCAACCTTTATAAATGAAATTCACTCTACAGTATTAAGAAAATGCTGTGGTTTTTAAAAAAGAAATAATTGGACAAATAAAACAAAGGGATATCTTTTTTCCAATCACAGAATAGGAACTTGAGTATAAGTTGTTTATTAGAAATATAAAAAAAAGTCTTCTTAACTTCCTTACGCATTTTTATTTTTTATTACCTATTAGGAATCCTGTAGTATCAGCCTGTTACACAGCAGTATGATGAGGCTGTTAACTATACTTTTAGACTCTTTTTTGTTTTTACTGTCTATCAAGCTTAGTGCAAATGCTCTCCCGTCTACAGAGCTTTGTGAATTTATCTGCTCCGAGTTCTCCTCTTTATGCCTGCTCGTTTTATTTGTTCGTATTTATTGTTTTCTTTAGTAGGCATGTATCAAATGCTTTTAAGTTGAACCTCTCCTTTTAAGGAACAATGATCTAGTGCGAGAGACAAATAATTGTAATATAACATAGAATTTTATAAGGACTTAAGAAGGTGGGGAGTAAGTTATACTGGAGTACAAACAAAAAAACAAACAATAATCTGTGAGTTCCTAGTTAACCTAACACTTTTTTTTCTTTTTACGAATACATCATTTTAGACTCCTTTGACTTTCAGTCTTAATTTTTTCCAGGTTCCACCTATATTTTTTATAATTTCATCAGGATTTATAGATACTGAAGTTCCTAAGCATTTGCTCCACTCTTTCTAGTACCTCTAATTGCCCTTGGATGGATTTGTGGTGGCCATGTGCTTGTTTGATCAGTTCTCACTCTCCAGATTTTCCAGTAGAGCAAATTCCAGTGTGTATACTGTGTGATGATAATGGCTGTTGTGTGGAAAAAAGCATACAGTGGTATAAATAAGTTCAGAAAATGTTGCTTCAGATTTAATTAGGTTTCTTTCCTGTACTAAAGACCTAAGGGTCTTTAGTAAATATCAGTGTGTATATAAATATGTATATAGTAATACGTATCGATGAATCCGAAGTGGGAATAAAGTTAGTATATTTGATCACACAATCCTTTTTATAGCCATAGTGTGTATGGACAATTTTTGTAAAATATAATTTGGGAAATGCTGCTGTTGTATCAGTGAGACAGTGAATAATACAGGAAATCCTCTTTTTTAGCATCCTGCTTCTCGTTTTCCTAGCTTCTCCCATCACAGTGATTAAAGAAAGTCAGTAGATAGGCAAAATTATAGCTAGTATTTTCTCTATAAGACAGTGATTGTTTTTGCTTCATTCAGAAGAAGTTATCTTGGTCACTTGTTCTCTTTCCTTTGTAGGTTAATTTGGACGTAAATCCCAATTTATATGTTGTTTCTGAAGGCAAAGATCTTTAAAACTGATTATAGTGGCGGTTTTTCAGAGCAACTTAAGTTTAACCAGGAGTGTTGCTGTGTGTATGTATGTGTGTGTGTGTGTGTATTTTTACAATAATTATGCAAATCTAAGAGTAAATTCAAATATTTTGACATCAATTGATTATATAGCTATTTCCTGTAATGATTAAGTGAAAATCTTACTATTTTCTTTGTGTGATAGAAGGAGCTTGCATGGCATCAATCTGCAAAGTTCATGAAATATTGAAACTTATACTTTGATATGTTGTATGTAAATCATTTCATTTTCTTTGTAACCAACCTTACCTTTTCCATTGTAACTAGGACTTTTGTGGCAAATGGCCTCTTTGAGCCAGTTTATATGTGGTATGAACCCATTAGGATCAATATAATTTAATATTTCAACCTTTTCATAATGTTATCCCTCCTTATCTTTTGGACATGTTTATACCTCATCCTTAGAATATACTTATAGAGTCAGTGAGTGTAAATTGATTATGTCTGAACTTTGTTATTGTCAGTGCTTATGACCTTTTGATTGTAAATGGATGAGAATCAATAGGGCAGTGATTAACATCAGGATAAAAAATAGGCTTCTAGTATAATCACCTAGTTTTGCCTTAGAGGTGCTGTGAACACTTTATCCTTATAAAGGTGGAAGACTGTGAGCATAGGTGTTTTATATTGAAATGCTCAGAATTATCTTAATTTTGTGTACAATAGAAATAGTTGATCTTATTATAAGGAACTAGATGCTTTTGAAGCATGACAGGAAGTTCATGGTAGTTGGAGAGGGTAGTTCAAGGTCAAGGTGTATTAACTGATCATGAAAAATCTTAAATGCACTAAAAATTTTAAAGTATCTGAAATCAGTTTAATAACTGTATTCTAATAGTGTAAAATAGTTATGGCTTTGTTTGATTCAAAATGTGTAACAAAACTTGCTTTTATGCAATGGCTTCATTTGTCTTTTAAGCAATAGCAAAGACATTAAAAATAAAATACTTAAGTTGATGGGTCAGTGAACATCAGTTGGTTTTTATTTGAATCTGAATGCAGACCTTTCCGATATGAAGTTAAATTGCTTTGTTACAAAAAAAGAAGCATAATTTAACTCTGGATGCAGGATTTATTCTGGAGTGCAGGCATCCTGTTGATTCACTAGCACACGAGGATTTAGAAAGCACAGCCTTTTAAGGTAAATTTTGTGTAACTGGTCCTACACCCTGTGGCTTGGCAGTCTAGTCAGAAGGATGATACCATGCTGACTATATAACTAGATCTTTGAACAGTATTCTCAAGGGTGGTAAATGCAAAACAAAGTAATATCAACTGGCACTTAATTCTGCAAGTTCCCTGCTGATTGGGGTATTCAGTGAAATGGAACTCTTCCTGACAGGAAGTCAGCCTATGAGTATGGAGACATCTGAAAATAAAGTGTGCTTTAATTTGGCACCCTACGGTTTTACAACTGGTCTTTTAAATTTGGGATTAGAAAGAGAGCACAAAGGAGGAATACAAGAATCGGAATATTCTTAGCATTACATTTTCCTCTGGTTTTACAGGTAGTTCTCTCTGTTCCTCAGCTACTGCTGTGTGGTTTTACTTACCTTTCTTTTTTTCTATTCAAATTAACTTACCGAAGTTACATAGCATTACAGAAAGGCTAGGTTAAAAGTGTAAAGTTTGAGATTGTTTTGGTTTAATATCAAACTCTGATAATTTTGTGAAGGCTCAGCTGTATTCCCATCCATGTATTTTTCATAAATAGTATATAATCTAGTGGATTTTAGAGTAATCAGGGTTCTTAGGATCCAGACTTAAATTTTTCAGTTGAAAGTGCTTATACTGTTTGCCCTAGTTGGCTCTGAGGTCAGATATTTATGTGGTACTTCAGTGCCCTGACATGCACTGTTAATAGAGAATAGCGTAATTTAGGAAGGGATGTTTATTATGTATTAGTAACTGCACGTGCATCGTTTAGTCAGGCAGTTCTTGTAGGTCAGGCTGCCATTTTGTTATATGAACTTCCGGAGGTATGGGTGTAGCGTTAACAAGATCTAAGGTTTGAACCCTAAAGATTATATATTTGTTTTTCTAGTAGTACATTCTTCCGATGCTGGAGTTGGACTCTGTTATCTCCATGGGTAACAAAAAAATAAGATGCCTTGGACAGGATCTTAAGAAGTGGTGTAGGCCAGGAAAATGCTGTGATGATAGATTTTCGAATCCTAAGAAATGTTTTTGCCTCTACCACTTATTAACTCAGTAACCGTGAACAAATTACTTTACTTGCTTGAGATCGTCTTATTGAGTGAAATGGATGTAATAAAGATTGTATTAGATAATATATGTAAATATATGTAGAACAGTCCATAGAGCAAAGTAGGTTGTAAATTAAAGTTATTAGATTCTGACTCTAAGTGTTTTCACAGCACACAAAAATCGTCTCTCTTTATTCAGTATTTTCTATGTCACTTGTTTTCTTTTTATGAAATTAATTTGATTGTTTAGATTTTTGACTTACAAATTTGGTCCATCGTTATTTTCTGCAGTGTCTTTATCGTTATTTTCTATTATTTTTGTGGTTGTATGCCCAGCCTAGTCCATTTTCATCTTGAACATAGAATATTAGAGCTAGAAGAGACCTAAGAGATTAGCAGTTTGGGGGCCCTTCCCATGTAGACAAGGTTAATGGGTAACATTCATATTTTCCATAGGCTCACAAATGCGTGGTTCCACCGTCTTCGGGGCCAGCTATCGTGACAGTTGTTTTGGAAAGTCACTCAAATATGCCTGAATACAAGTGAGACTCATGTCATTATGGAGTTAACTACTATAGCTATTCTCTTAAGGATCTCTCTCATATACTTCAGTACCTTTTATTTTTACTACATTAATTTCAGTACTCCTCTAGTGTTACCATAGTTGAGAAATACTATACTTTTATAAGTCAGTGTAGTTTACCGATTATCAACTTTTCTTTTTCTTGCCAAGGACATCATTATCAGTGAAGTTCCTTATGAATTGAGTCCTGTCAGAGTGGGGGAGACAGGAAGGGACAAAAGGAAGTATCACATGAAAAATTCCTCTTGCAAAGAATCACAAGCCTCTTGGCTTATTCCTGAATTAGTGAACTGACCTTTTCCTTTCTGTTGATTTTACCCCTTTCAGTACACACTGACAAATTTAGTTTCCTTTCTAAGAGGAGCTGTAGTTTACTATCTTGTTCAATTAAAGCTCCTCTTCCTTATTTTCAAGGCATCTAACAGAGGTTTTAATTTAGTTTATAGTTATTTCTCTGCTGCCTTGTAAATAATATTCAGATATTTGACATAAGCCTTATGTACATTATGCCGATTTCTGGGTAGTGTACCAAAAACCCCAAATCTCCTAACCCTGGACCCGTTCTCCACATTCTCCATATACTTTCTTTTGTACAATGTGATTTTATACGTAGTGAGTAGAAAGATGCACCCTAATGTCCTAAATGCTGGATGCACAGGGCACGCTTTGTGATAGTGAATATATACTTTCGAAAGTTCTTTATTTGGAAGACAGAACAGCAGATTGTCCGTTTGAGTTGGCTGGTTTGTCAGGTTGTTCTTGTTATCAGATACTACGTAAGCGGGGGCAAATTTAATTTTGGTTTCTTCGTATTCCTTTTATAGGAAGGAGAATCTATTCCTTTATGTGAGAAAGCGCATACATTTGCTTGATGTTGCAGTGTGTCACATTTACAGCCATTGCAAGGAACCCCTATTGTTGTTTTGAAGCACTAGTCGAATTTGTGAGAATAGGATTCTGTTTGCTACTAATGTTAATCTACAGAAGAAAATGGAAGGTCAGTGACAGTGAGAAAGCAAACTGATGGGGGGGGATTTTTTTTAAAAAGCTCTATTTCTTATCAGTCACCTCACCAAGTCTGGCCGCTGCCTGCCTGTTTGGGCAATTGGCAGTGCTATCGTGGCCTTTCTGCCGATGGTTAGAAGTTGCGCTTTGTTATAGCTGCTTGTTACTAGTAGCTCAGCTGTGCAGCTTTCAGTTTCTTAGAACCCAATAGGCTTTATATGTAGCAAATTAAGCTGAATTTCTGGAACCAAAAATAAAACCAGTCACAAATCAATCTCTTTGAGAACCAACACTTGGAGCAGAAGTTGACTTGCTTGAAAAATTTCCCAGCTCTTACCATAACATACTAATTAAAAAAAAAAAGTTTTTCTTTTGAATCTTTTAAATTTTTTTGAACTCAGTAGTGAAGTTTACTTATCTTCAGCCTGCTGTTTCTGTTGCTTAGATTCTCAAGTGTGATGGGCTGAAATATGGCTACCCCCAAAATAACCCTGTCACATACCTGGAAACCTGCGAATGTTACTTTATTTAGAAAAAGGGTCTTTGTGTGATTAAGGATTTTTAGATGAGGGGATACTCCTGAACTACCTGGGTAGGCCCTAAATGCCATCACTTGTATCCTTCAAGGGGCAGAAGGAGATGAGAGAGAGGCACACAGAGAAGGTGGCAGTGTGAAGATGAGCGGAGAGTGATGTGACCACAAGTCAAGGAATGCCGACAGGCACCAGGAACTGGCAGAGCAAGGGACCGATTCTCCCCCAGAACCTCCAGGAGCACAGCTTTGCCGGCACCTTGATTTTTGGTTCAGTGAAACTGAGTATAGATTCTTGTCTCTGGAATAGGGAGAGAACTGATTTCTAGTCTTTTAATTCACACAGTGTGGCAGCCTATTATATAGCACGTAGGAAACTAATCTAGTAATGGTTTTGAAGATCTGAGTGTTCCTAGAGTGGTTGCTCCTCCCTCCTGCACTAACAGTGTTAAATTATTACTTTAGCAAGCATCTGAATGTTAGTTACATGGAAAATTGAATCAGGCACTGTTAAGAACTCAAAGAAGTATAGATTCTTACTTGTAAAGTGTTTCACCATAGTTAAGAAGACAAGTTGCAATTTGTGAAGTTACTGGCCCCGAATAAAAAAGCAAAATAAACTAATATTACTTGTATTTTTAGTGGAGATGAAATTAATAGGAATAAAAGACTGCTAGAGAGATGCGCTGCTGTTTGTTTTGTCAGTCCTAATTTATTTGTGCAGCAAAACTAGCTTATCAAGTATTTCATCATATTGCTATTGTAGTTATGTGTTGGTCAAAGAATGGCCTACATGGTGAAGTTAATCCAAATCATATCTTAGGAGTCTTGCAGTATACTTAAAGTTGATATCAGCTAATATCTCATTAATACATTGATAAATATTTGAAAGAGTTATGGAAACATTTTGGAATGAAGGGCCTTACCCAGGAAAAGTCATTAAGCACACTGAGGTTGGCAAGATGTTGTGCTATTGACAACTACAACATGTTACTGTAGCCTACAGTGTGTGTGTTTTAGATAGTATATGTTTCAAATCTGGACCAAAGCTGTATAAAAGCTAGATGTAGTATAAGGTGTGGAAAACTCTATTTCTGAGGATATCATCATTTCATAGCATAAACATAAAAGATAAATTCAATAAAAAAAGATAACTTATTTGTTCTTATTGAATGCTGAAACAGATGTGATGCTATTTTATAGTTACTTATTTTTTATTTAATGTAAAGCTTTGAACACTGAAATTGAAGTCTCACTTTATGTTAACATTAAGAATTTATTCATTGAATACATAGTATCAGTTTACAGTCATCACTGTTTAGAGTGGAAGACCCCAAATGGTTAAACAGCAGGAGAGTTTTTCTGCTTTTAGTTAAAAACTGCTGTTTTCTATATGCCTTATTTACTACATGTTTAATTCTTAATGTTGTGTGCTGTGGGATTGGGCATGCAAAAGTCAGCAGAAGGAGTTCTGGTTTTTACATCTAGAGCTATTACGTGCTGTACAATAATAAAGGCACTATTTTATTGGGTTACTTGTAATTAACTTCAGCACTAGGCATTCATATAAATCATTCGTAATCTGTTTTCTTTAGATTTTTATTCTTTTAAACTGGTTTAACGTACTTGCTTTCTGTTATCTTTTTACATATGGATTGAGGTTGTAATTGCTTTTTGGAATTAGGCTGTCAGAAACCAACATATATGTGAATTCAAGAAATGATTGAGGCAAACTAATGAACTTTATATAACATTTTATGGAGATTTGTTACTGAAATAAAATTCCATAGTGGTATTGTTTTGTTGTGAAACTTAAATAAATAACTGTTCTCCTAAGTTAAAAAGTTCACACATTCAGAAAGTTAAAATGACAACTATTGTTAATTAGAAACTGTTTATACTTTTTATGTTTTTCAAAATCCTGAGAAAGTAAAGACATGAGACTTCTTTGCACTCTTGTCAATTTCTTGACATTCTCATTTTAATTTGAAACATTTGAGTCTACATATATTTTCAGTAATACCTGATAAATGACATTGTTTCGTACTTATAACATTTAAATGATTTTTATTTTAAAATGGACTAAAAATGAAGTAGAGGCAGACTTTTTTGAATAAAAAAGAAACATCTGAAAAGAAATACATATATATGTCTGCCTGAGATTAACAGTATATATTATTCAAAACTAAATTTTAGAAAACAAAACTTTTTCTCTAAAAATACCTTCATTTCATAAATGTTTACAGTGATCTGTAGAAAGAATATAGAGGCATAAGATAATTTTATTCTCTCCCACGAAATCTGGATGCTTATAAAATGAATGCTAGGTGTGCTGAGGTGGCGGATGGGAGGCATGAAGAAAGCTGTTGGCACTCATGTCCTGAAAGCAGAGCTTTTAAAAATAATTCCATTGGTAAATGTTTTTTATTGTAGGTCAGTACATCAGATGGTTTAAAAATCTTTTAAAAATAATTAGCTGTTTTATATAGTTTTAATGGAAGTCTTTCATGTTTCCTCTCCAGCAGCCTCTAATGAACACTCCTTGTAATTTCAGTGCAGGCTTTGAGATTCCCTAAAGACTTGACTTCAGACCTCAAAGGGCAGCAATTGCCATATGTCTGGAGAACTGGAGTTGCCAAACAGACTGACTGTGTACTAATAGGACACATTTATGTAGCTCCCGAATGTGAAGCCCTGATATAAACTTAATGATGATCATCTGCTGAGAGATTGTGGCTGGAAAGGGCTACAACAACTTTTGTCACTTTTTTGAAATCAGCTTTCTGTGTTGATTAGTGAGAGATCTTGACAAAATTGATGCAAGTTTGGAAGTTATTTTTAAGGGTCATTATTGGCGGGAGATTTGTCTTTCCTGAAAATGTTTAAAAACAGTTTCAAAGGCACTTGCAGGTATATTAATTTTATTGTATGCTTAAGCACAATAGCAAGGAGATTGTTGTTTTTGATTGATTATTTACAAATTTAAAGCTATATTTACAGTAATTATGTAATTGATTTTATGGTTACTCAGTTTTTTTGATTTTTAAATATGTGCATTCTTTATTTTGTAAATCCAATAGTTACTTTCTCAGTATTCAATTCTTTGCACATAGTATACATTAAAATATTTGTTAAATAAGCAGTTATAAAACTGAACTATTTGCTAATCCAACTTTATTAGAATTTTCTTTGTCTTTGTAGGTATCTGTATATCAAAAAATTTCATATATAGGCTGAGCCATAATATTTGTACAAAGAAAACGTACATTTTAGAAGTATATATTTACAGGAATCATTGAAACTAAAAGTTTCTAAATGGCAATATTTTATTTTACTATTTCATGCAATGATTTGTTTTACCCTCTAGAGAGACAAGTAGTAAGACCTGTCCTTTACTATTCTGGTATATTCCTTCCGGGTATGAGGTTACTCGAGCCTGTGTCAGATATGCTGCTGAGAGAGTGCTGACACAAAGTGCAGACACTGTTGAAAAGTTCTTGATAGTTTACTTTGAGCTCTTAAGATTACTGTATCTTGAACATGAACAGGTTTTCTCCAGTTTTGACCTTTAGTCCTGTGTATGGTGCGGTTCTCAGTTTTGTGTTAATACATTCTTTTCCTCATTCGAGTTTTCCTTTGTGGTCTCCTCCCTTGACTCCTAATAGTATTTCTGTCATCTATTTAGGTAAATGGAGCTCTGTCCAATGAACTGGATTTATTTTACAAGGGCGTATGTAACTGTAACCTCTTAAAGTATTAATGATGATATTTCATTGAAGAGCACAAGCTTTTAAATTTTTATATTTTTAAATAAGAAAAATGAAATAGTTCAATATGAGTTTAGGTTTTTGCTAACAAATTATCCTTCATTCCATTCTTTAAATTACATTTGGATCCTTAGATCAATACTTATAAAAATAAGAGAATATTTTACTGCCAACAGCAGTGAAGTTAATTTCATTTGGTAGAATGTAGAATACTGACTTTAAAAAAAGAAAAATTCTTAATAGTTTATGATACGTTTATTTTTTGTAGGTTTGATATCAATATCTGTGAAAATTGAATGCTTATGCTGTTGTTGAGAGATATTTCAGAATAATTTTTGATAGATACCTATTGCCCAGTCAGAAAAAAATGTGTATTTTTATTTTTTATTTACTGTTCTTCATTTAGAGCATATGATTTATAATGTAAATTTTATGATTTATGAAACAAGGCATGTATATCATTTCACAAATCTAATAATAGTATAATACTTAGACTGAAAAACAATAGTTCCCTACCTGCGTCTTCTTTCCCCCTTGATTCTACTCCCTGAAAGGAACCACATTTAGATCTCCTGGTTGTTGACTCTGCTAGTTACATTTATATTTCTAAGTGATGCAACAGCTATTTCTTGATTTTTCTATTTAAAACATTATTATCTCATGTCTTCCATGGGGAAGATGATCATTGAGTACTTGTATTGCTCTCCCTTTCTGTTTCACACTTACATAATTCCCAGTACAGTTACAGCATAATATTTAGTTAAAACCATAGCTAGCATTTTTATCATCGTGATAGGGTAAGTAAATATTTATGTGGCAGAACAACGAAATATTCCATGATTACCTCTCCCACCTTCCTTCCTTCCCTTCTTCTTTCTACTTGCTTGTCTTCTTCTTTCATTCTTTATCTTAATATGAATAATTCCGACCTTTGGTTTATTTATTTATTTATTTTTAAACATCCTCCACGGATTTATTTCTAAATTTTTCACTGGACCTATAAAACTTCTATCAGTGTGATCAAACACAGCCTTGTACCTATTGGTTCAGTTGTTTTCCTTGGAGGCGTAGTGCCTGGAGTTCCGTTTCCTCTTCAGACCGGGATTGGTTACTCTTTAGATCTGTAGAAAGCTGTTATATGGAGGCTTCTTTTATCATCAACCTAGAATTTGTTTCTTCTCTTTTTTATGCTCCACTATAATGTCTACCTCCTGTGACCCATAATGGTCTTGTTTTTAAAAAGCACACCGATTCAGCATTTATTGATCACTTAGCCTGTATGCGCTGGTCACTGTTCTAGCACTGGGAATGGAGCAGAGAATAAAACAAAGGCAAAGGCAGAAGAGCCGGTGGCAGTAAGTGTGCCTTGGGAAGATTAAAGCAGGACACGGGCGCAGGATGACGCTTGGGAGTTTTTATTAATCTTGATGAGACACAGCCTTTGCAATTGCTTGAGAAAGAATTCATGAGGGGTAGAATTTTTTAGATTTTTGTGTGAAAATGTCTTTAACTTGTATATTTGATTGATAGGTTGTTTGTATTAGTGACTGAACATTATAATCTCCCCCAGTTTTTTTCTCCCTGGCAACTTTTAGTATTTTTACTATTTTAAAAAATGTTTATGTTGTTACTGGATTGTGCCAAGGTGTGTGTGAATATTTTAGATCTCACTGTCTTTGGTATTTTATGTACACCTTTTCAGTCTGAAGAAGGATATATGTGTGTTCAGAGAAATTTTCTTGAATTATTTCTGTGGGAATTTCTTTTTCTCTATTTTTTTTTATTTCCGGATTAATTTTCTAATTTTCATATCCATTCTTATGTACTTCTCCTCTCCTTTGATCTTTTATATGAAGTGGTTTCTTCAACATCTTCCATTATAGCTATCAAAAGTTTTGTTTGATATTATACTTTTAATTTTTAAGAGAATTTTCTGGCTTCTGGGGTTTTAGGGGGAGTGAGGGGGAAAACTTTGAAAACATAAAATGGTTACTTGTATGTGTCAACTTGAATGAGCCATGGGGGCATGCCGGTATATAGTCAAACATTATTCCGGCTGTTCCCCTGAGGCTGTTTCTGGATGAGATGAGCCTTTCAAGCGGTAGTCTGGGGAAAGCCGAGTGCTCTCCCAGTGAGCGTGGGCCTCGCCCAGTCAGCTGACCTGACTAGAACAAAAAGGCTGGCTATCCTCTCGGTGAGAGAGGGTTCCGCCTGCTTGAATGCTTCGGAACTGGGATTTTAGCTCTTTCTCGCCTTTGGACGCAAAGGGAAACATGAGCGCTTCCTGGGTTTTGAGCCCGTTGGTCTTCAGACTGGAACTAGACCTAGGTTTTCTTGACTCTTATGCTTTTGGACTGAAGTAGAACTATTCCATTGGCTCTCCAGCTTGCCGGCTCACCCTGCAGGTCTTGGGACTTGACACCCTCCATAATTGTGTGAGCCAGTTCCTTAAAATAAATAAAAAATACATATCTCCATCCTGTTGGTTTTGTTTCTCTAGAGAACTCTGATGTGGGAGCAAAGAGATACCAGGGAATAGAGTCAAGTCCCTGGCCAGATTTTTTACATGAAAGATTTTTGATGGTATTAATTATACTGTGCTTTAGTCTTTCTTCCTCTACCATGTTAACAGTGCTTTTTTGTGAGATTTTTCTTTCTTTTTTCCAGTTTTTTCCTTTGGTGTACATCATTCACATAAGAGTCTTTCCTCTAATGATTGATGACATTTGCTGTCTGGGCATATTTAAGTGTGTTGCACAAAAAACCCTGTGTGTCTTTGTGAAAGTTGTCTACTGGTGATGAATAACTTACCTTTGCTATTGATGGACACTGAAGTCTTATCATGGCTTCTCACTTCTTAGCGAAAAGTTCTTTTACCTTGCTTTGAGTTTCATAGTTCGGTAAGTATGCTCTCGAGTTATTTTATTTTTTTAGAGTAAGGCTTTTTATGGTATCTAGACATTTACCCTGTGGAAAGTAAACTTTTAATCTTTTACCATGGTGGGGATGGCCCTCCATTTGGGGAAAGGATCTGGGATTCCCTTTTTTATACCAACTTTTATTCATTTAAATTATTTTCATCCCTGTCCCTCAAGCATCCTCGTATGTACGCGGTGCCTTCTGTTCTTGGCCTTTCCAGGGCTCTGCAACAAGCCTTGGTCTGCCTTGTTAAGATGATTTCCCTCCAGGTTGTAGGGAACTTTTTGCCCTCTTTCTTACACTGTTGTCCCCTTTTTACTACCTTGGTTCTTGGCTTTTGCTGTGCTTAAACCTGAAGTCACTTACTATATTCCTTTTTTTTTAAAAAGAGTATAATACAGTTCAGTGACGGTAGCCCACCAGAATAAAAATTGACACTACATTTAGTGTCAGCATTTATGACTTGAATCCCACCTCCAAAATAAAAGATGGCAGAATGGAGTATATGTAGTCTTTGTCATTCTGTGGCTTGATTTTATTTGCTTTAGAGCATGATAATACTGGGAATTACATTTAAAATTTAGATAAATTCATGTAGTGCCTTCAGTATACTAAAACATGTAGTAAGAGATTATCGAATTTATAGAAGAGTGTCAATATTACTTTAAGGATGTTAGAATTAAATATAAATATAAGTAATATAAATTAATATATAACTTTAATTGGTACCCTTTTCTCTCTATATTTGTTTGTTGATGGTAGGGGAGAGTAGACTTAATTTTGTTAATGAAAGTTTTTTTTCCCCCTCCAACCAACAAAATAGACTTTTACCACCAAATGCACATATTTGAAATTTGGTGGAACTTTATTTAATAATTTTACTAATATACACTATCTTCTTGTTGTTGTATGACTTAAGAGCATTAGTAAGCTAAGAGTATATTTTAGTAAAAATTGACTAGTCAACAATTATGGCCGTAGGGAGTGATAGTCAATTAAATACAGCTTAGAAAAAGTATGAAATTATTGACTCAGTTGTTGTGTTTTGAGTCCTTCCTCTCTAAAGTGCTGAAATGTGTTTTGAAATTACTTAGTTGCATTAGTGGTTAGATTTGAGGCTTTTAACGTGTTTTTCATCAGTACCTCTGGGAAGAGAATAACCAAGACCTTTAAATGTACTGTGCATTTTGCATCACTATGTAATTGTAAATACTGTGATGAAATATCGAAATGATCATGAAAAACGATAACCATTAAGCTTTTCTTTCAACTATTACAACTCACTAAAGGTTATATTGAACTGTGGTTTATAAAATTGTTTAGACTAACGCCTTCTTTGATAATTATCTCAGAAGTGGAGAAAATGCATTAGGATAGCACGATTAATGAGCCATTTTTCTAGTTTTGGCAACTTCCTTAAGGATTGTAGGTAGTGTTTTGGTATGGAGAAAACTTCCTGGCTTTGACTAACAGCAGGTTCATGTAAAAAATTAGTTTTCTATTCTCATGGGCTTCAGTTTCTTTTTGTCTGGGCCATTAATTCTTATCAGCATGTATTTATCTACCTGATATTTGATATTTTATTAAATGTTAATAATTTATAATTAGGAATGGATTATAGACAAATTAAAACTCACTGATAATCTTTGAGAACTGTGAGGTTTTCGTAATAATACCCAGAAGTATAACTAAGATTTATATAGTCACTTCATTTCTCATTTTGTCTAATTTTTTAAGACTAGTGAAAAGTTTTATTCCAGCTGATTAGATAGCAGTTACTATAAGTTGACAGATAAGTGTTAATAGATAATGCTGGGAAAACAATAAGCCTAACGCATTAGTAGTAATAAATTTTTGTTCCCGAGCTTTTATAAAAAATTGGACTCTTCCACCTTTATATGTCCCTTCATGTTTAATTTGTTTTTAAGTTAAAATATTTTATGTAACATGCAAAGTTAAGTTCAGGTCATAAAAATTTTTAGATTGCAAATTCTGTAAAGTTACACTTAACTAGTTTTATATATGTCCTAACTCATGCTGTTTCAAACCTTCGTGAAATTTAAATTCTACACTTCCTGATTTTACATTATAAAGGCAGTTTGTATACATAAATGAAAATAAAATCAAACTAATGTTTATGTGTCTATTAGGTTTTAGCCTCTCCACTGTTATCTATTTTATCTATGTAGAATTTTGAATTTTATATGATTTATATAGTAAAAATCCTCAACTGTTGGAGTTTCAGATTAGACAAAACTTATTTGAGAAAAATAATATTAGTAAATCTTTTAAATATAGGATGTGTGATCTAAAGAATTATATGAAGGGTATCCTTTTGCCTTTCTTCCTCGCAAGAAAAGTAACTTTCCTTTTTACTAAAGTTAATTTCCATTTTGAGATTTTCCTTCATCTAAGTGATCTAAATGAAAACACAGTCGATTTAACGCCTTGCCTCTTCACGATCTGGTGCTGTGTCAGATTTCCAAGCCACTTGCTCAGAGTGCTGTGTGTGGTGTCGGAGCTGAGGAGTGAGTATATGCTTCTGTTGCCTGACTGGGGCATCCCTTGAGTTATCACCGTCCCTCCTGATTCCCTGCTGTCTGTCAACAAAGGTCACAGGTGTGTTCTCCTCATGCCCTCAAAGCCTCAGCTTCTTGTCTATCTTCCTAGAATTGTTTTTCTGACTCTTGCAAGGGCATGAGATACTTCAAGGCTATTTTAGGGCCATTTCTCTCCTATTCCTGTGTATTGCTGTGTTTAGGGCAACCTTTCGAGACTTGTTGTCTCCCTGTGCTCTGCCTGTGGAGTGAGGGGTGGGATCTTCTGCTCCAGCATCCAAAAACGGCACCTGCAGTCTCTGCTTTTCTCCCTCCGCCTCTTTTTCCTGACAGAAGTGGCGGGCGTGACACATGCTCTTCTCTCGGGGATATGCTCCTTCCTGGAACTTGATTACTTTCTTTTCTACCATCTATTTCATTTTTCTAGAAGGAAAAGGCTTTTTAAATTAGACAGGTATTTCTACTTATTCTTGACTTGCTTTACCTCAGAAATATAAGATCTCTATTTTATTGTTTCATTTACTTGGCAGTTGTCAGTTTTGAGAGAGTATATATTGTAAACTTTGTGAGCCACTAATTTCTAAATGTTTCTAAGTTATTGAATTATGAAAAAACAGCTTGAAGACAATTTTAAGGGAGTATCTAAGACATAACGATGTAAAGCGAATGTGTCCATGGATATATCCTCTTAGTGTCCGACTCAGTTTGAGAACATAGATCTCCTGCCTTAGTGTATATTGCTCTTCCCTCAACAACACATTGATTTGTTTCCCCTCCTAGATCCAGCCCCTCACTGCTCTCAGTTGCCTGGCTGACTTTAGATCTAATTTCCATTCTGTTGCGCATGTTCCGTTGGTATGTTCTTACACTGTTCATGAACTAGAATCCTATAACGAAATGATAGCATGTAGCCATTTTAGCCCAGAGAGCCACCTTGGGTTTTCAAAATGGAAAAGAAAGTAATACAAAATTGGATATAAAAAAAAAAGTTGAAGAGAAGGTATATGGCTGGAAAAGAAAAAGAATTCGGCATGAGAAAGAGCAGTCATCAGGGGTGAAATTACATGGAATTTAAAACTCTTACAGGTATTACATTCAGAAAGTGTGAATATAATTTATTATTGCAGTGGTTAAGAAGCCCACAGCTGTCTTTTGTTTTGAGCTTTATAAAAGGACAGAAAGAGATCAATTGAGGAATATCATGTAGTTAGATTATAAGGGTCTCCTTGTTTTAAGGAACTTAAAGATTTTGTATATATTTCTAGTTCTTGAAAACAATATATACGTGCTCAGACATACACACATACACACATTGGCGTTTCTCAAAGCTACCTATATTTCAGTTCAGGTAGGCCTACCCTGATTGTATTAACACTTATTTTATATATATATTTTGTTATGAGAATTAAAAAAATTGATTTGTACATAGCCTGCTGGTTGATATTTTTCCCCTAAGCTTTTTAATGGATGATCTATTAATAAGAATATAGTTAACAGATTTACATTCTTTTGCTAATTTATAGGCTAGTGAACTATAGTTTTCCAGGTCAAAGTTGCCTAGCCGAATTCACTAATTTTTCTTGTCTCTTTCTCAATCATTAATCATCAATTTTTATGGTAGAATATGCACAAATAATTATGTTTGTTTACTAATTAACTATGTGTTCATTTCATTTGGAGTGATGTATCTCTTTTCCTAAAGAAAGGAAAACAAAAACTTCTATCTTTGGTCATCTTTGCCGCCTTCCTTTCCAACTTAATAACGATTTAATTTAATGGCATATAAACTTACAGAACAAAAAGGGCATGATAAATGTAGATTGGCTTATTTAGTTTACATAGAATCAAATTGTTGCTAACTTCTCCAGTTTACTTTTGAATATCAACCATTTTGTGTGTTTATGGGGCTGAATTGGTTAGGCAGCATGTTTAACACAACTTTTCCTTTAAAAAAAAGTATGACATTGAAATGCATGATTTTTTTAATAATTGTTGTCTTGAAGAAATAATTTACTGAGTGAAATTTGTTCAGCTATTTTCTGCTGTTTTTTAGGAGTGGCAGAACTCTATTCAGAAGAATGCAGGCCTTGCTTTTATTGAACTTGTCAATGAAGGAAGGTAATGTATTTTATATCCATTATATTTCACTTTAAAATATACTGTAGTTTTGCCATTAAACTGATAACTTTTTTTGTACTATATTTATTGTTTTTGTAGTCAGTAATGTAGAAGTTAGTCATTACTACAAATAGCTTAATATTTAATCATCTTATGGTTTTCTTTATGGTTACATGCTTAATGTTGAAGGTCTTATTTTTCAGTAACTTGACGATAAAAGTAACTTGACGATTCTATTAGCAGATATAAGGAAAACTGATACTTATTTGGACTTCCTATTAAGTCCTATTATACAATATTTGCAAAGGCAATAATTAGACTAAAATGTTTATATTACCTCTCATGTCATGACCTGGTCATAAGGGACAGAGGGATCAAGTTTTTGTTTTGTGATGTGATGAGAAAGGGGGAAACTCAGTAAGTTTCAGTTGAAGAATAAAGATAGAAGACCTTAAGGGAAAAAAAATAGTAGGAAATTAAAATGAAGCAAGTACAGAGATGAAAAGAAAGATACAGGGAGAAAATAGAGTTAAGAGAGTGAGAGAATGAGAAGGTAAAAGTAAATTGAGGAAATGATGAGTAGACTGCTTTGTGTCTGTTTTGTGGCAGCCGATTTTGAATTAATTGAACTGAAGACCTAAGGTATAGACTAAAAGGGTGATGGCTGCTATTAGAAATGGCATTCTTGGCAAAATTATTGTTTAGGAAGTGTTCTGGCTGGTGTTGAGAGATGATGCCATCACCATAGGGACTATTTAAGTAGTAATTAGGAACCTTGTTAGCGTTACAGAAAAGGGAAAAAGGATATTAATAACTTTATTTGATATCAAATGCTACTAAAATTCTTTCACTCAGCAAATATAGTTGCTTACAGACTATTTTTTTGTAGCAAATAAATAAGCCTGTAATTATAATGCCTTATGGTAAATTCTGTGCTAGAAGTAATTAAATATATGTTACTAAGGTAGTAATGAGAAAGAAAAAAAAAAGAGACAACTTAGGCTGGAAGAATTAGGTAAAACTTACCTAGGGAACATGATTCTTGACATGTCTTTTCAGGGATGAGTAGGTTTTTAATGCTGTAGATATTTGAAAGTGGAGATTATGGATAAATTGGAGGATATGTGTGTGAAAAGCATTCCAAATAGAGGGAATAGAATATCTATTCTATTCGACAGATATCGAATAGAATATCTATCCCCCATCACACCGTGATGTGGGAAGGTATATAGAGTATTCGTGTGTGTGTGTCTGAGAGACGTGTGCGTCTGTGCACACACGCTCACGTGTGTCTGTGAATTGTTAGAATTGAGCATATGGATGCTGAAGGGCCTAATGCAGCATATCTATTGTAACATAGTTAGACTTTCTTCTAAAGATGATGGGAAGTCTTGGAAGATTTTAAGCAAAGGAATATACTTGTGATAGTTTGGTTTTGGAAAGATAACTGGCAGAAATGTTTGGGATGGATGAGGAGAGGAGACCCAGTTGAAGTCAAGAACAACAGTATCAAGTCTGTTACAGTGATCCACCTGAGAAACAGAGCTACCTTGTAATCTGGAGTCTGGCAAGTGATAGGAAATCTATAAATATTTCTCAATGAGTGAATGACTGATAATTTAGTCCTACTTTTTGCAAAAATTTCAAAGTGGTTATTCATAAAAAAATAGTCCTTTGGCTGAATATCAACACCAAGGAGTTGGATGCTTTTAAAGTTATATATAGAAAAAGAGATGGTGAGAGCTGTTGATTGAACAACATGTACTTGTTCTATTCGGTGCAAAACACTGACTAACAGATTTTTTGTAGTTTATAGGGTTTATTTGTTTAAAGAAAATTCCTGGTTCTTTTATTTTAAAAGAAAACTTGTTATAAAAGTCAATTTCAATTAGTAGAGGTTCTAAATGTAAATACCTCAATTATGGAAGTTACTCTTACTTTTAATAGATAAAGGCAGCATACCGTTGTGGTTAATTGCTTTGAATTTGAAGCTAGCCCTTTGACATTTGAAAAGTACTTTTACTTCTGTGAGTCTCCATTTTCTTATCTATTCGTTCAGCCAGTATGTTTTCAGCACTTTGTACCGTGGATTATCTGATTATCTTTGATGTTGGGGATACAGCAATAAACAAAACAGATAAAGGTCTTTTTTTTTTTTTTTGGTAGATCATACATTCGAACAGTCATTGACCGACCTTAAACAATAAATGATATAAGCAATGGGTTATATAATATGCAAAAGATGGTAAGCACTATCAAAAAAGATAATGTGGAATAGGTTGAGGGGAATGGAGAGTTTTGAAGGAAGTATGAAGGGTTGTCGTGCTTTGCAGTTTAAATAGAATGGTCAGATTAGAGCTCATTGACAAAGTGACATTTAAGCAAGTACTTGAAGGACGTGAAGGAGTTAACCATGGGAACAGGTAGGGGAAAAGCATTCCAGGTTTAGAAAATAGTGTACAGAGGAAAGCCTCCCTGATGTATTTGAGGAATGTGCCCAGTACAGCAAGAGTAACGTGATGAAAGTGGAAAGAAGTAAGAAATGAGGTCAGAGAGATAACAACACAGGACAGGGTTTTGTGTGGAGCCTTGGTAGTTTATTCTACGAGAAATGATAATCATTGTAGGATTTTGAGTAGAGGAGGGAGATGATTTGTTTTATGTATTAAACAGAATACTAAAAAGATTATTCTGGCTAATGCATATAGGACTTCAGAAGTGAAGGGATGAATTAAGGAGCTACCGTAGTATCATAATCCTCATTAAATGTGGTGTTGGCCTGGACTAGGGTAGTAGCAGTAGAGGAGGTCAGAATCAGTAGGATTTTGAAATACTAAGCCAGCTTTGCATAACTGGGATAATTCCTACTTGGTCATTGTGTATAATTTTTAAAAATGATTGTTGGGTTTGTTTTTTGTTTGTTGATTTTTAAAAGTTACTTTCTTGGGCTTAATTTGCACAGTCTGCCTGTCGTGGTATAGTGCTGTTAATGTTGCTGTTCAGCTCTTTTGAGATTCTTTTTATTTTTTACTTTGGCTTTTTTGGGGCTGTCCCTTTCTCTGTAGCTTAGAGGTCAGTGAATGGTCAGAAGTTTTAGTGAAACTTTTGGCCATGTATAGCTGGTAGATTTGTGTTTTGTTTGACAACAAATTTTAGGGTAGCTTCAACTTTCTGTCATTTCTTTTCCAAGTCTGTACTGTATATGTGCGAAACTCTTCATTTTCAAGACCGCCCTCTTCAGTTTCTGGTTTGTTCTACGATCTCCTGCTTACCCTAACTGCAAATATAATCTCAGTCTAGGAGAGCTCTGGGCTTTTCCTATTTGCAGTTTAGCATGCTTTTTCTGCCCTCCCTTCCAAATCAAGTCAGCTCTCTGCCAGTGAAGCTGCTAATTTCTGTAAGTAGCCACCAGAATCTATGGTGTTTGTGTAGGACATTCCCAGAAAAGATTGCCACAGATTCTCTTTGTTCTTGCTCAGTGTTTAGCAGACTTCCATGAGTAAAATTATTATATATTTTAAGAACCCCAAAATTATTATTATTCTTCAGTTCCATTCTTGTTTTTTGGGGGGAGGACTTGTTTTCTTTCTTTCTTCTACCATAGTTAGAAGATCCACTCCAAGATCTTCCATGTTTGGTTCATTCCCATTTAAGTCCTAGTTTAGATATCACCTCCCCAGAGGGCTTTCCTGAAACCTGTTACAAGGTTGCTTTTACCTCATTTCTTATTTTTTTTCCCTTTTACTCTCCTTTCATATTTATCTATACTGTCTTTCTCCTCCTGTAAAGTGTGTATTTGTATCCTATGAGCGTAGTTCCGTTGTTTCTGGTTTATGGATGTGTCCCTGACTCATAGAAGTGCCCTGCAAATAAAGTAAATATTTGTGTTTAACTGATGATGTTATCTCTGTAAGTACATTGTATGTATAGTCTTAATTTCAATTATTGTTGTTTTTTATGTGAACGGCATTCTTTCTTAAACATAAATTTATTTTATACAGAAAATCTTTACAGTAGTCATGATATTTCTTTGATGATTTTTACCAAGAGGAAAGATAAAGTGTGCGTGCGTGCGTGTGTATAAAATAAATATTTACTATAAAACATTTCTATATTTTGTGAAGAAATGAATTCTTTTATGGTACTCTCAGATATCCTTATCTAGAATAGCTGATTCTTATTATATCTTATTGGGGAAACAATTATTTGAATAATTTGTTTTTATGTTATCTGTGATCATAGGTTTTCTAATATCTTTTTTCTGTTTTCTTGCCTATGCTTCTCTTAGTTTGTATGAATTTTGTATCCTTATGTGGTTAGAAACGGTCTATTTCAGTTCTTAGCCTACAGAAAGTATTAAGCCTTTGTCTTCTAAGTAAATGTAAGTAATAAGCAGCAGTGGAAAGAAAACTAACATCCCTTAATGAAATAGTGGAGGTAGTGTCTGAAATTTTTATTATCTCTTTAGAGGGTAGAATATATTTTAAAGAAACAATTTAGACATTTTAAAAAAAATCAGTGGATTTGGCTTGCCTTTTATAAATATCTGATACACTGAGGTTAAGTGAGTTTACATAGTGATGGATATATTAGTGAAGTAGTTTCCAATGTTCAGCTAGTGGACTTAATCCCAGGGGCTAAAAGAATAAGTAATAAGGGTTTCCTTTTCACTGGAGAGACCAACCTTTTTTTTTCTTATTATGTAAGTCTGACCTACCTTGACCTCATTTATAGAGTAGCTGCTATAAATTTGGTCCTTGATTAATGTTTTATTAGTGTAAATAACATGAAGACCTTTATAGACTGAAACTACAGCATAAGGTTTAACTGACATGATGGGTATCATTAGCAAATCAATTGCTTAGGTCAGACATAAATAATTGTTGTTTGGTGGAAATGCTTTTGTTAACTCTTACCTGTTTAATTGATAAGATACTTTCTCTGTAAATGCATTGTTTTGATATTTTTGAGTCTAGTATTTGATATTTTTATGCAAAGAACATTATGTATAGAAATAAAATAATCAGTAACATAATCATGTAATATTTCTTTGACAATTTTTACAACGACAGAAGAAAAAAATATATAAACAATAAAAGATTTAAGTTACCAAATTATATTTCCACATTTTTGAGCAAGAGCATTGTATTCCTGATTCATAATTTCATTTTATGGTATATTGAATCATTATCACCACTGCCATCTCTACTTTGTTTTAAATATGCAAATAATTGTCCTGGCTGGGTAGCTCAGTTGGTTAGAGCATCATTCTGATAATCCTAGGATGCAAGTTCGATCCCCAGTTAGGGCACATACCAGAATCAACCAATGAATGTATAAATAAGTGGAACAACAAATCCATGTTTCTTTCTTTGTCTCTCTCCCTTCCTCTGTCTCTTCCCCTTTCTCCCTCCCTCTCTCTAAAATCAATAAATAAAAATTAAGAAAAATAAATGTGCAAGTAATTGTTGTGGAAGAGTTTTATTCGTTCCTAAAGACATAACTTTCTTTAAACAATTTTATATTATTTAAGGAATATCAAAGCCTTCTTTTAGACTATTCTGTGATGCTGTGGCACCAATTAAAGGAAGTAGGAAAGTCAGTTATTACCATTGTTTTAACCATCTTCTTTTTTTTTTTAAGATTTTATTTTATTTTCAGAGAGAGGGGAAGGGAGGGAGAAAAAAGGGAAGCATTGATTGGTTGCCTCTCACGTGCCCCCTACAGGGGACCTGTCCTGCAACCAAGGCACGTGCCCTGACTGGGAATCAAACCTGCAACCCCTCAGTTCACAGGCCAGAGCTCAGCCCACTGAGCCACACCAACCAGTGCTGCTTTAACCTTCTTAAATGAAGACTGAAGGCTTATTGTTACACTAAAATCAAGTGTGACGAGTCACGTTATTATGTATATTGGGCTTTAGTTGATTTATTTGTGTACTTGATTTATTTGGTATTAATTGCTTTTTCCTTCATTTAAAAAAGGTGTTTAATTGAAAAATGAATTTAATTAAACTAATTCCAAAGGAACTGTTGCTTACATTTTTAAGTTGTTTGTCAGTAACTCTTAAAAGTCTTTTGTCACTGCGATGAAGGTTTAGATTTTATACTTTGCCTTATTTCTATTCTTAATAGCGTTTTGACATCTCTCCCTAAAACTTTAGTTTCTCAATATCAGTGTTAATTTTGGCATTAGAAAAAGATCGAGCTGCGAGGCAGCCACCTTTCTTCTTGCCATCCTGGCTGCCCTCTCCCCAGCAAATGGTTTTCAGAGCATCCTAAACTCTCAGTGGTATTGCAGGCGGCTGTGACTGAGGCAGGTGCTCTCTGAGGGCTGGCATGTCTTATAACTTCACTTGTTTGACTTGTGTTACCAGGAATAATGCACTGGATAAATACTAATCATTCTGTAAATTTTATATATTTAGCTGGTCCTGTTTTTGTTCTTATACTCTGGAATTCTGAAAGATCAGTGCCAATTCTCTGTAAATCAACTTTTATAGCATAAAATGTCAAGGAATTCTATGGAGTTGCTCATCTTTCTTTTTACATAATTTCTTAATGTTTCTTCTCAGTTATATTTTATTGGCTAATCACAGTTTTAAATTTTTGATGGTAAAATTCAGGAAAGTAGTAGATGGTGAAACCTAGTTTAAAGGTAAATTACTTGTTAAAATTTTAAGATACAAATTCTCATCTTGAAGTTTGTACTTTGTTAATTATATACATAATTATAAAATGACCTGTATTTATAGCATTGGGTTTAGTTCACTAAAAATGTATTTTCAGAATGTCCATACCTTTCTAGGATTTTACTCTTAAATCTGCTATTGTGACTCTTTTCTTTTCCCCATTCTTGAAAAGCATAGAAAGGGCAGAGTATCTTACATACTGTTGGTCACATTGCTGTAATTATCCTCTGGGGATAGTCGGTATCTGCTTATTACAGCAATAATTCAGACTTGTATCCGAATATGTAAATAGCCCTCATAAAAGGCATAATGTTTCTAGGACTAGTGTACTTGTCTGTCTCCTCAATATTCAACTGCCCAGCCTGCACTGCTGCTTTCTGAGAATTCATTTAGTAGCTCTAGCATTTTCCTTCACTCTGAATATCATATATTCCTAATAAATGTCTGTGGAATAAGTGAGTAGAAGAAGGAATGGAAGGGGAAATGAAGGAGGAGAGGGAGGTAGAGAGAGAGGGAAACAGGGCAAAATGTATTTTATTCTGACCCCCTTGGCCATTTTCTGGAGTATATTTTGGTAAAAGACAAAGGTATTTGTTGCATGTAAACAGTGTGGCTAGGATATAGTCGTATCCAAAGCAACCGGAGACGAAATCTGAATTGAAGTAGAGTATGTCTCTTGGACACTATAGAGTGTTTCTTAAAGAGCCATATGCTTTCTGGTTAAATTAAAAAAAATTATTTGTGCAGTAAGATCATTTACAGGAAAATGTTAATTAAATCAGATAAATAGTTGTTTCGATATGATCTAATTTTTGGGGTAGAGTAAGAAGTCATTGTTTCAAAGATTTCTTGAGAGTTGATTTTTATCTCTCTTTACTCTTAACCTTGGATTGGATTAATATTGAAGTTTATGTGGGTTGTTTAAGAAGAGACCTGTGCTGTTTTTCTTCATAAAGATTAGACTATTTAAGTTAGTGTTTGGCATTCAAAAGTGCTAGCATTTTCTCCCCTTAGTTAGGCTAAATATTTTTCTTTATTTTCTTTCTCTGTTTGGCTTTAGACCAGTCTTACTTTTCACTTTTAATTTTCTAGCTTGATCTCAGTTTTCTATGGTTACTTCTCAGTGTTCTGTTCTAATTGATGTAAAACAATGGTCCTGCATATAAATTGTACTTTTACTCCCTAAAAATTGTAGGTTTCAGTGCTTTAAGTGAAGGATTTCTTGTTTAACCTTTCTTAGCAAAGCCGAAGTATAACTTTTGAGAAAAGGTGGTGTTGATTCAGCATACTTGTAGAACATGCTTATGTGTGTATAGAAGTTTGATAGCCTTACGCATTTTTAAAAACTACAACAATTTATATGTAAATGAAATCATTTACTATATTAAATGCAAATGATTACAGAAGAAAGGGAGTCAAATTAGGGGTTAAAGAGGAAAGAAAGCCGAACTTTGAGAAGAGTTAAATGAAAACAAAACGAAAGCAGAGTTACTTCATTCAGAAAACATTTATGCGTGCCAGCTATGTTTTGGGTGTTGGGGATTGGCAAAAGGACAGAATAGTCCTCACCCTCACACAGGCTATTTAAATTGTCATAGATAGACAGTGAAGAGGTAAAAAAGCTTGGATTATGTTAGAAAATGGTGAATGCTATGAGAAAAACACAAAGAGAAATCTCAGTAGATACAATGTGGGGCAGAGGATGTTGTAATTTAAATAGGTAGTCAAGGTGGGGATTTTTAAAGGATGAGTTCCTGCGAAATGCTAGGCAAATGCTACTAATAGTGAGAGGACAAAGGCAGTTACAGGAAACTAGAAGGTGGTAGCAGATATGTTGTAACAGAGCAATCCTAAGCTGGATTCTAAGTGGGGTGTGAGATGAGCCATTACCCTCTCAATGTTTTTTCTTTCCTACAAAAAACTATCTCATCTCCCTCTTTATATACACATTCTTGAGAATACATTCTATCGTGGTCCTAAGAATTTCCCTCTAGAACATGCTAACTTGCAAACATTAGCCTCACTGTGACCATGAGTTACTGTTTTAAAACACTCAACTAAGGGTTATTGTTCAAAGTAAGTTCAGGGAAATAGCTTGATGTCAGGCTGTGTGACATTTATGTTAAATTTAAAATTTATATTAAATTATGGAGCACTTATATTTTCAGGATGAAATAACTTTATGGAATGTTTGCTATTTCCATTCCAATTATAATGAAGTGTATGGACACATTGTAGTCTCCCTGATAAAGGATGTTGACTTCCACAAGAAGTGGGTACCACTGGGGCTACTTCTAACCTGAGAAAGATCCAGATTAGTTTTAAATTTGTATTCACCATCCCAGATCAGTTCTCTGTTCTTTACCGTTTATCCTCCTTAGACCCAATACAGTGTACAGATGATAGGTGTTGGAATTGTACCCCTGAAACCTACGTAATTTTGTTAGTCAGTGTCACCCCAATAAATTCGAATAAAAAGAAAAAAATAAATTTGTATGCAGCCTGCTAAAGATTTTTGAAAACTTTTTTTTAATACTCTTTAGTTGGTCATCAGTCTTCCTTCTCAGCCTTCAGGCTTCTGTATTCTTTGATGGTAGATCCTTTGCTTCTCTCACTCAAAGTTGTTACAGAGAGCTTTACATTGGAAAGGAGGAGAAAGATACCAATTTAAGGATTTTTCTGAGACTGAATTATGGAATATGGCCTGTATGTGGTGGGGAGGGAGAGAGAAAGATATGAGCAAGGAGGCAGCTACATGGAAAGTTAGGTAGTAATTCTGCAAAATAAGAATAAAACTGGATTAAATGGAGATACAGTCTGAGGTTAGGTTTTAGTAGTTGTCATATTACTGAAGGAAGACTTCAGAAACATTTTGTTTTCCTCTCAGTTTTGGTTTGTGACTATTCTGTGTAGCTAATTCTAAAGAGATTACATTGTTAGAAGATTTGCCAATTCAGGAACATTGCTTTCATGTTCTGAGTTGTTCGGGTGCAGAAAAGTGGTAACTTTCCTTTCCCATCAGTGGTGAAGATGTTTAGTAGAGAAAATTTGACAGTTGCTGCTAATGGGGGTCACAGAAAGCCCAGGAAACAGAGCAGTAATATTGGAAAACTCTTGGTGAAAATGTGTGTATGTGCTTACCCAAGGTCTAGACTAGTATAATCAGATGTGGACAATGGGCTGTAATGTAGTTATGGGAGATGGTTGTCATCATTACTGTTATTTATGGAGCCTCCAGCGTGAATCTTTTCTAGTTGGTCACCTGACAGGGCTGTTTGTTTCCTAAGGCTGACACAAGCATTTCTTTCCCCTTCTTTGCACTGCAGGTATAAATTATACATAATTTTTCTTCTTAATATTAAAATATGTGAATTATTTTGTGCTCTGCATTTAGAGATATAATTTAATATAGAGTGAACCTAATATTTTGAGACTACTTATTATGTTTAAAACTTCAGTTGGAACGAATAGTTTACACAACTATTAGATAAATTACTGTTGCTAAATACTGTATATTATTAGCTTGTATGTTTAGGAAGATACCTATGTAGAGGGAAAATTAATTCATTAGGTATCTTATTTCATTTATATATTTTTTACAGTGAAAATAAAATTGATATTTGTAAGTCTTAAAATAAATAGGAGGTGTGTAGCCAGGGCCTATTGAAATACTGGATTTAAAAACATTTTGTAAGTTATGAAGAAAAAACTGTATATGCTTCCTTTCTTCTTTGCAAGTATAATATTGAATAGTTATAAATGTCCTAATCAAGGTTTATAATATTCTTTTATATAAGATTAGCTGGTACTAGTTTATATTATGCAGTGAAAATGTTTCAAACTTAAATTTCTGATACAGTTATGTCTAACCTAAAAGCTAGAGATTTGCTTTGAATTACTTAGGTAAATGGAGATACTTGAGACTGTTTACTTTCAAGCATTGCCATAAACTATCCGTTTATCAAATAATGTTGTGAACACATCCTACCTGAAGAGTACCTCTTAGGTGCTATGGTTGATTAAAAAAGAGTAAGTAAAATATGTCTTTTCTCAATTAGTTGTGATATGATAGGGAAAATAGAGAAATATACATAGCAATCAAATAGAATTTTTATGATACTGAATAAACAAGTGTAATACATGCCGTGTGCACAATGACTATTAGGTAAAGATTGACATAAAATATAAGGCCTTTGTAGTTTAAATTGCAGAATATTTCTTAGTGAGAAAGAAGATTATATTTGATCTTAAGGAAATTAAAATTTTGGATGTAAGGAAAGGACTAAAGAGCAGATTCAGGATGGTTTTGGCACTCATTTTCTGTCATTCACTTAGCATTATGTGTGCTGGGCATGGCTCTGGAGGACGTAGGTGTGAATGACACACTACTGTCATGGAGAAGAGGACAAATGGATAAACAAGTTAATGAACAAATAAGATAATTCAGATATTAATTCATGTTCAGAAGAAAACAGCTGGATGCTAGGAGAGTGGAAGAGGGGAAAGCCTTAGGGTGTTTAGAGATGATTTGTGAAGTAATTGGTTTGAATGAAGAGACGTTGCTATCCAGTTTGAGATGGGTCACAACGTTTTAAGGTGAGGAAATGGCAGGAGTAAAGTCCTTGAGGAGACAGTGATATTGGTATATTATTGAAACAAATAAAAGGCCAGAGTGCCTGGAGCAAAATGAGTAAGGAAGAAAGGGAGGTTTGGAAATGTCCGAAGTATTTGGGTTTCAGATCACACTTAGGGCCCTGAAAGCTGAGGTAAGAAATTTGGATTTAATCTTATGCAGTAAGAGTACATTTTGGTTTTAAGCAGAGGAGTGGGGTGATATGACATAGGTTTTTATTTTGTTTGTGTTTGTGGCATTTAACTGTTCTTAAATTTTAACTTTTTAACTGTGGTAAAATAACAACTTTAACTATCTGAACACGTACGGTTCGGTGACATTAAGTACATTCACATGGCTTTGTATGCATCATCACCATGTCTCCAGAACTCATTTCATCTTGCGAAACTGAAACTAAATACCCATTGAATAATCACCCATTCCTTCCTCCCTGCTCCCAGCCCCTGGCAATTACCGTTGTACTGTCTGCCTCTGTGAATTTGACCGCTGCAGGCACTTCATCTTAGTGGCATCATACAGTGTTTGTCCTTCGGTGTCTAGCTTTTTTAACTTAGCATCACACCTTCAATTTTCATTCATATCGTTGCACATGTCAGAACTTTCTTCCTGTTAAAGGCCGAATAATATTCCATTGTGTATATATATATCACGTTTTATTTATCCATTTATCCATCAGTGGGCACGGGGTTGGTTTCACCTTTTGGCTATTGTTAACTTACTGCGCTGCTAGTCCCTGCTTTCTCGTGTTTTGGCAGTATACCCAGAAGTGGAATTGCTTGATCATATCATCTATATATGATCCATAGAAATAATTTTTTGAGGAACCCCTGTACTGTTTTTCTTAACAGCTGCACAATTTTACACTTCCACCAACAGGGTATAAGGGTTTCTCCTTCTCCATATTCCTGCCAACAGTAATATTTTTTTTATAGTAGCCATTCTAATGGGTGTGAGATGGCTTCATTTGCATTTCCCGAATGATTAATGATTCTGAGCATCTTTTCTATTGCTTGTTAGTCATTCGTGTATCTTTGGAGAAATATCTGTTCAGTACTTTGCTCAGTTTTAAATCAATTTGTTTATTTTTTTGATGTTGAGTTGTAGGGGATCTTTGTATATTCTGGATATAAACCCCTCATTAGTTACATGATTTGCAAATATTTTCTCCCATTCCATGGAATACCTTTTTTACTTTGTTAATTATATTCTTTGATGCACAGTTTTAAATTTTGATATACCAGTAGTCCAACTTACCTGTTTTTTTTCATTCGTTGCCTGTGCTCTTGGTGTCTTGCCAAATCAAAAGTTATAAAGCTTCCCCCCTATGTTTCCTTCTAACAGTTTTATAGTTACAGGCATTATAGGTATTATAGGTATAGTTATAGGTATTATATGTATTACATTCATATCTTTAATTCATTTGAGTTAATTTAATTTTTTACGTGGTGCAAGGTAACAGTCCAACTTATTCTTTTGCATGTGGATATTCAGTTTTCCCAGCCCTATGACTTAGGCTTTTAAAAGAATGAGTAGTGATAGAGTTGTATATGGGGAAGAATGGATGCAGATAAATCTGTATAAATACTACTGAAATATTTCTGGCAAGAGATGTTGGTGGCTCTGGCTCATCTAATAGCTATAGTGATAGAGATATGTAGACAGGTATGTGATATATTTAAGAGTTAAAGCAGCAGAACTTGCCTTCATGAATTGGATTTGGGAGTTAATTTAAGTGGACTTAATCGCATTTATAGAAGTGATAAAAATGAGGTAGAGTTAGGGAAAGAGGTTATATTGAGAGTAGGTAGGTAGGATCAAGAGTTCTGTGGGGAGCCCTGGCTGCTATGGCTGAGTGGATTGAGCATCTGACTGTAAACTAAAGGGTCGCTGGTTCGATTCCCCAGTCAGGGCATATGCCTGGGTTGCAGACCAGGTCTCCATTAGGGAGTGTGTGAGAGGTAACGACACATTGATGTTTCTCTCCCTCTCTTTCTCCCTGCCTTCCCCTCTGTCTAAAAATAAAATAAATAAAATTTTTAAAGAAAAAAAATCTGTGGGGAAATATGGAATTTCAAATGCCTGTTGGGTATCCAAGTGAAAATTTTAGTTGGACAGTTGGCTGTATGAGTTGAAAATACAGGGAACGAAAAAAAAAAAAGAAAAAGAAAGAGAGAAAGAAAATATAGGGAATTAAAAGCAGGGCTAGAGTGTCAGGAATCAGCAACCATAGGTGAGATTTGCAGATCATAGGATGGATTATATAATTTATAGAGGAAAGGATACAGAACTGAGCTCTGGGACAATGACATTTAAAGGTAATGCACAAAAGGAGGCAGTAGGAAAGGAGACAGTGAAGAAGCAGCTCCTGAGTAGGAGGAAACCCAGGGAAGTTCTATTTCATGCTGAAGATTAGAAAAGAAGTTTGTTTTAGGAACTGTATAATAGTTAGCACAATTACCCTACTATCTGCATGTAGTCCTCACTTCTTGTATTAGATCGTAAACTCCCTGTGGATAGTTGTATGCTTCTTTGTATTCACATACAGTAGTCTAGAATTGCTTGGCATAAGCTAGTGTTAAAATTTATTTTCCTTAAAAGCACTGCTGGACGTCCAGCAATGGTCAGGCACTGTTCTGTGGTCTGGGGATGTAAGGATAAATTATACAAGGTTGGTGCGATCTGGAATGGAAGACAGGTTTGTAAATACATAATTGACATGGTGTCATACAGAATGATACAATAGCGTAAGTACCACAAAAAAGGCATATTCACCTTGGTATGAGATTAGTTTTGCGGAGGGAAACAGATGTAGGATCAGAACAGGTTTTACTTAGTTGACTTTTGAGTTTTGCTTTGAAGGATAAATAAGATAGACAAGATGGAATTGGAAATGAGGTCATTCCTGGCTGAGAGACTAGTAGGAACAGATGCAAAGAGGTGCAAACGTAGCATGCAGTGTTTGAGAAAGCAGTCAGAGTAGCAAAAAGGAACCTGGTTTCTAAGCCATCCACAATTGTCCATGCTCTTCTGTAGACCTGGGAAGGTAGTTAACTTTTTTTTTTAAAGTATGCAGTGATGATAAGATTTTCATTTTAGAAAAATGACCCTGTGAAGCACTGGCTAGACTAATAAGACTATTGGAAAGAAGTTTGATTGGAGGCTATTCTAGTAATTGAAACCATGATGCTGAGTGCCTGTGGGGCACTGGAAAATATTATAGAAGCAGCTTTTAGAGTTATTGCAGAGGTAGATGGACAGCACTTAGTCTGTTGGACTAAGTCTATAGGCTTAGTCTATTAACACTTAGTCTCTTCCTGAGAAGGAAGAGTCAAATATGACTCATTTCTAGCTTCAGTAACTTGATAAGTAGCAATGATTTTATTAGCCAGGGTTGAGAAGGAAAAATGAATGATCTCTGCATGAGGGACTAGTTTAATAAATTATGGTACATTCTGGCCACAGAAATCCTCTCTGATAATGGTGCAACATTAAATGAAATGAACAGGTTCATGTAGGATGACTCATAAACAGTATACAAAAGCATTAATACAAGTGTTAAAAGTATTTTTACATGCAAGCACATACATATATATACACATATACATAATTATTGTGTGTGTGTATATATGTACACAGATACCATATATGTTGCTGTATGTTTGGAAAAATGTAGAGACAGGAACATAAACTGTTAATGGTGGTGGCTTATATTTAAAAATGGAATGGGGCGTGGTAGCTTTTAGTTGTTGCTTCGTTATTAAGGTATTGCATGATTCCTTTACAACATACGTTACTTTTATACTAAAGCACCAAAGAAAAGAATAAAACATCAAGATTGAGTATTATTTGTCTGTTGATCGATTGGTTGATCTATCTCTGTAGTAAATGTCCGTCTTGAGAATTAAATGGTAGGACAGGGTGTTTGGCTCTCTTCAAAATATAACACATTTTCCCCCTTCATAACTTCGTTCAAAGTATTGTCTGCAGTGACCTTTCCTCTTCTATTGGGCTTTTTTTATCTTGAGGAGCTCATAGTGATCTTTTCCTCTACAGAACTATGGATAGCATGTGTATTTTTATTTTGTAATTATACTTGTATTACATATCTGTTGGTGCATAACACATCACCACTAATGTGGCAGCTTAAAACAACACCCATTTACTGTCTTGCATTGCCTGTGTGCCAGGTGTCTGGTCACAGCTCAGCTGGATCCTCTACTTAGAATTTCACAAGTCTGCAATGAAGGTGTTGGCTGAACTATTCCTCTCTTGAGCTGGGAGTCCTCTTCTACTCTCACGTGGTCGTGGGAAGAATTCAGTTTCTTTCACTTGCAGGGCTAGGCCCCCATTTTCTTGTTGGCTGTCATCTTAGCTCCTATAGGCTGCCCTTATCTCCTTGTCACATGGCTCTCTCAGAACATGGCAGCTTACTTTTTCAAGGCTGACAGAAGAATCTCTTCAGTCTGCTGATACGTTATAAGGCAGAGGCTTATAATGTATCGCCTTTGCTGTGCGAAAGTAACCTAATTAAGGAATGACTGTCTCTTGCCTTTGCTATGCGAGGTCTGTCTGGAAAAAGCCCAGCCATCGTTAATATAATGAGAATGGTTTGCACAACATTGATGTAATGTGGAAGCCAAGGACAGTGGGCTGGAATGCACATGCCTGAACAATGACGATGTCACTGTACTAGCCAGTGGGGGTGGTAGACGGTGTTGAGTGAGGATGTGTATTGTGTGGCCATTGTATTAAAAATGAATGAACCAGTAGAGTAACAGGTCTACATCAAGTTTTATGTTAAGCTTGAAGATTCCTCTGCAGAAACTATTGGGATGATTCAGAAGGCCGCACCTCTGGGCAACTGGTGATTGGCAACTTCATCACAACAACACACCTGTGCATGCATCACATCTTGTGCAGAGTTTTTTGGCAAAACATCAAATCACCCACGTGACTCAGTCCCACTACAGTCCAGATAAGGTGCCCTGTGACTTCTGACTTTTCCCAAAACTAAAATCACCTTTGAAAGGGAAGAGACTTCAGACTGTTGATGAGATTCAGGAAAACAGGACAGGGCACCTGGTGGCGATTGAGAGACCCGTGTGAGGTCCCACGGTGCCTATGTTGAAGGCGTCATTGTCCTGTGTACAATGTTTCTTGTATCTTCTTAAACAATATCTTTATTTTTCATATTACGTGGCTGGATAACATCTGGACAGACTTCGTATATTCTGTTCCTAGAAGCAAGTCCCAGATTCTGTCCAGGTCAAACTCAATGAGGTGGAATCATACAAGATCGTGTCTTATTGGAGGTCATTTTATAGTGTGTCCACCATAGCACTTATATTAATGTTTATAACCACACAGGACCTCATAGTAACTTCTTACTCCCCAACTACACTGTGGGGAGAGCTCATCTCTAATGCTTAGCCTTGTCTTTATAATAGCATAGTAGCTGTTGAATAGGTACTTGACAGACAGATAGATGTTCAAAAGAGGGAATCGTGGAGAAAGAGGTTAAAAAATCAGAATAAGTACTCAGAAGACTTTCTCAGTTATAATGTGGATGAAATGATGAAGGTTTGATTTTTAGGACATTGGCTGTGAAATAGAAAGCATAAATTAAGTATGGAAATATCACAGAGGAAATACAATATTTGCTGATTGATTAGAAGCTTGGAGGAAGGTGGTAGAGAAGAGGGAGGAGACGAGAATGACTTTGAGGTTGCTTGTTTGAGGACTGGGAAAATGGTGTGCCATTGACTAATCAATTCAATTAATGTTTGAGTACCGTGAGGCAGTATATTGATGTTAAATTCACGATGTGGTTTTCGGCCTCTAGAGAGAAGCTAAGCAGCGCAAACCAGCATTTCACATCTGCACTTGGGAAAGCCCTTGTCTTCTCTGTCTGTCGAGTCATAGGAAGTTATTCATTAGCAGTTTTAAAGTTGCACTAGGGATTGTTTTTATCTGTAATGCCTGAATGTGCACTGTTTAATAACATTTGAAAAAATAACCTACTGATATTACCCAAAAATCATAGGTAGGAGATAGTTTAACTTGCAGATAGGAGACAGTTTGGAAAGTAGGGGGCCATCTTAGAATCTCTTTGCACAGAATATTCTGTTTTGTTATTTTTTTTCTAGTTTAGTTTTACTGTGTCACAGAATCTATTTTGTATGATTTCCTTTGAAACTCATTACAGATTTCTTAGTTACTCCACGTTTTGCCTGTTCTTCTGTATGTTCCATGTTTACCTGAAAAGAATTTTACTTTTCACTTAGTGGATATAGTATTAGACTCGTATATATGCCAGTTAGGTCAAGTTTGTATCACATTGTTAAAAAATATTCTGTAGCTTTATATTTTTAATACCTGGCTATAAGCCATATTCTTAGGAACATGCAAATGTAAAATCTCAAAATTCTGAATACCTGTGTCTTTGGTTTGCTTCCCCGAAGTGCTTTATTTATTTGAAGTGCTTACCTGTTCATCTCTAATTTTGCTTCTTAGAGCCAATTTTTCTTATATTAATAACAGTACAGCAGTCCTTCTTTATCCCTGGTTTTACTTTCCATCATTTCAGTTACCCATCGTCAACCATAGTCCAAAAATATTAACTGGAAAATTCCAGATATATACAATTCATAAGTTTTGAACTGCGTGTCATTATGAATAGTGTGATGAAATCTCCCACTGACCTGCTCCTTCCCACTCTTGTGAATTGTCGCTTCGTCTGGTGTGATGTCAACCAAAGGTCGTCATCACCAATTCAGTGCCAACAGGAGTTTCATTTTGGGGTGGAGTCAAGGGGAGAGACTTTATTCAGTGCAAACTGCTCAGTTGTGAAACAGCTTGGCTGTGGAATAGCTCACTTGTGATTTCAGCACAGTTGTGGAACAGAATGGCTGTGAGATAGCTCCTTACTGATAGAGCTCAATTATTATGCACTTGACTGTGGAACAGCTCCCGGGTCACAGCTCTGCTCTGGCAACTAGCTCTGCTCGGCCCCAGTATTCCAGCTCTGGCCTGTGTGAGAGCACCAGCTCTAGCATTACGAAGGTGAGGCTGCTTTT
Source organism: Mormoops blainvillei (assembly GCA_004026545.1). Classification (NCBI taxonomy): domain Eukaryota; kingdom Metazoa; phylum Chordata; class Mammalia; order Chiroptera; family Mormoopidae; genus Mormoops; species Mormoops blainvillei. The sequence continues at coordinate 166,422 of PVJD01002884.1, forward strand.
TATAGAGACAGTACTCACCCAGGTTCCAAATGTTCCAGTTTTATGCAAAAGAGGTTTCCAAATTCGTACATTTAAAAAAGTTGCTTCAAATCATAAAGTTCTGATTGGCTGGTTCCTGTGTTCTGACTGGTTATTATAGAGCAATTCTAATTGATCTGTATATTGCAAATGAGGATATAATTGTGTAGTTCTAATTGGACAGGGGCAGGTCTCTGTCCCTTCTTAAAAAGGCAGAACCAGAGCTTTCCTGCTCCGGTTGATGTAGATGGTAACAAAAAGCAGGGCAAGCGGGCAGGAGCATAAAATGGAGTAAAAATACCTCTTCAACAAATAGTGTTGGGAGATCTGGACAGCAACATGCAAAAAAATGAAATTCGGCTGCCAACTTACACCACACACACAAAAACAACTCAGGATGGATAAAAGACTTAAATATGAGTCGTGACACCATAAGAGTCCTGGAGGAGAACATAGGCAGGAAAATCTCAGATATTCCACACAGCAATATTTTCACCGATATGTCCCTTAGAGCAAGGGACATAAAGGAAAGAATAAACAAATGGGACTTCATCAAAATAAGAAGCTTCGGCACGGCTAAAGAAAACGTTGGCAAAATGAAAAGGGAACCAACCATATGGAAAATATATTTGCCAGTGACACCTCGGAGAAGGTTTTGATCTCCAAAATATATAAAGAAGTCACATGACTCCACTCCAGGAAGACAAACAATCTGATTAAAAAAATGCGCACAGGACCTAAACAGACACTTCTCCAAGGAGGACATACACAGGGCCCAGAGACACATGAAAGGATGCTCAGCATCACTAGCCATCAGAGAGATGCAAATTCAAACCACAATGAGATACCACTTCACACCAGCTAGAGTGGCCATCATAAACAAATTAGCAAACAACAAGTGCTGGGGAGGATGTGGAGAAAAGGGAGCCCTAGTGTACCGTTGGTGGGAATGCAGACTGGTATAGCCACTGTGGGGAACTATGGAATTTCCTCAGAAAACTAAAAACGGAAATGCGTTTTGACCCAGCATTTCCACTGCTGGGATTATACCCTAAGAATCCTGAAACACCAATTCAGAGGAACCTATGCACCCCAATGGTCATAGCAGCACAATTTACAACAGCCAAGAATTGGAAGCAGCTTAAGTGCCCAACAGTAAATGGTTGGATCAAAAAACTATGGTACATTCATATAATGGAATACTATGCAGCAGAAAGAAAGAGCTACTACCCTTTGCGACAGCATGGGTGGAACTGGAGAGCATTATGTTAAGTGAAATAAGCCAGGGGGTGAAAGACAGATACGATCTCACCTGTAAGTAGAAACTAATCAACAAAACAAGCAAGCAAAATATAACCAGCAATATTGAAATAAAAAACAAACTGACAGTAACCAGAGGGTAGGAGGGAGGAGGATACCAGGGGAAAAGGAGAGGAAGGGTCATCAAGGAACATGCATAAAGGACCCATGGACAAAGCCAAATGGGGGAAGGATGGAGGGTGGGAGGTGGGGAGGGGTGGGGCTGGGGAAAGTGGTGGCAGGAAAATGTTGATGTGGGGATGATGGGATGGGGTGCAGGGTGGAGGCGATAAAGGGGAGAAAAAAATGAGAACTGTAATAGCATAATCAATAAAATATTTAAATAAAACCCTCATGGACACAGACAACAATGTATTGTGGAGGGGGAGGACGTGGAGGAGGGTATGGGGGGTAATGGTGATGGATGGAGACTTGACTTGGGGTGATGAACACACAATACAGTGTACAGATGATGTGTTATAGAATTGTACCCCTGAATCCTGTATAATTTTATTAACCAGTGTCACCCTAGTAAATTTAATAAAAGGAGAAAACATGAAGAAAAAAAAAAGGGCGAATGGGGAAAGCCAAGAGCTCAGTCAGAGGTTCTTCCCCGTATCCAGGGGACATGAGGAGCCCCTGTCAGCAGGTGGCTGCTAGACTTATTTTACAAAATGCTGACCCTTGGCCGACTATGGGGAGCCCATCCCAGCATATAAACTCCGCCTTAGGGTTCATTCCATGTTAATTTTTTAGGGGAGGGCCACACATTATTTGTGCCCTTTATATTTGCTTCACTTTTTGCATGGTCCTCCTTTCTTTTTTGTTTTTGTGTTTTGAACTAAGTACTTTTGTTATTCAATTTTTTTCTTATTAACTTACTGTTTATACATTATTTTAGATACTTTTAGTAGTTGTCTAGAGGTTGAACTGTGAATATTAGAGTTGTTAACATCTTACGTAAATTGGTTCTTTCACCAGTTCATGGACAATAAAAGAACGTAACACTAATTCCTTTTATTTCTGTTGTCTTGAGTGCTATTGTTAAAAAAATTTAAGATTATATTTTTGAATGTTAGAAGTCATTGTTGTAAACATTCAGATTTACTCGCATGTTTACCTTTTCCATTACTTTGTTCTGTCTTTCATTAGTGTGATATTTTTCCTCTTCCTGAAGACCACCTTTTCTAATGTAGGTTGTTTATTGACATATTCTTTTTGATTGTGATTAAATGTCCATATTTTGCTGTTGCCTTAGAGGCAAAACTTTTCTTCTACCTTCTTAGGTTCTTTGGTTTGGGGCCTGTGAATCAAACTGGTAAAAGACAGGCAAGAGAAAAGATAGTTGGGTTTTTTGGTTTTTTGTTTTTTAAATTCATGTATGTTGAAGGGACTTACCAGAAATATGTGGCTCAAGGCAGAGTTTAAGATTTGAGAGTTTGTACCATCCTAATGGTGGGGAAGGGGAAGACAGAAGGGCACTTAAGGGAAAACAAATGACTTTTAGGAAAGTTAAATGGACCCTTAGGAGAATAGGTGGGAGATACAATTTAGTGACAGTGTCCCTTTTGGAAATTTCTTAAACAGGTGTTGACTGCTAGTTCTAGGTGATGGAGTCGGTCTTCCTTGGTTCAAAAACTTCAGTGGAGAAGATTTATGACAGCTGAATTCTTTTGGGAGACTTTGCTTTTCAGCAGATGAGGAAAGTTCAGAAAAGGACTTCACAGTGGTATATTCGTGATACCTTCACTTTCATTATTGGGAGATACTTTTTGGGTATAGAACTCTTAGTTAGCTATTATTTTTGTTTAGCACTTTGAAGAGGCCATTGCACTCTTTCTTGGCTTCTGTCAGTCTTATCATTGTTCTTTTGAAGACTAAAAGATGTCCTTATAGACCCTCTTGCACTTTTTTCCCTCCCTCCCTGGCTGCTACTAAGATATTTTCATTTGATGGTTTTATTATATGACTCAGTGTAATTTTCTTTTTTCTTGCTTGGAGTCTGTAGCACTTGAACATATGACTCAGTGTTTTTTCCTCTAGTTTTCAGAAAATATTGCTCTTTTTTTCTCAGCGCTCTTCAAATATTGCCCTTTACTAATTACCCCTAAGTAGTCTACTCTCTTTACTCCATATACACGCGTTAGACTTTTTACCATGTCTTACTATGTCTGTTAAGTATTTTGTCAGATTTTCCTCATTTATGTCACTCACCTCTTTCAGTTAAGTAGTTCTTCTTTAGTTGAGTTTCATAAGTGGTAAATCTGTTACTAATTTTGTGTTTGTTTTGTTCAGTACAGTTTCAAATCTTTACTGGAATTCTTAATCATAGTATCTGTTCTTAACCATAACTACATTAATTATAGTGTTCAGATATGAAACTTTACTGTCTTGATTTTCTGTGAGTTGGTTTCTATTTGGTTTTTATTCATTTGGTATTATGTCTTGATTTGTGATTGGATACTGGAAAGTGTTTTTAAAATTGCAAGGGTAAAGGTAAGTCACTGCCTGATGATATCTTCCTCTTGGGAGGATTTCCTTTTGATTTCTGATTAGAAACAGACTAGATGTTGATTATGTTAATTTAGGGCTGAGCCGATTGAGTCAAAACTGGAGTTAAAAATCTTTGTGACAGTTTGTCCAGTTTTCAGTTTGCTTACTCCTAGCACATAGCCCTTTTCAGGAAGATGTGGTTTTTTGTTCTGGCCCTTGTGCATTGGTTTCTGGGTTTGTTTCCCCTCACCCTGCGAGATTCTGAAAAAATTTTTTTAGCTTTTTTGTTTAGCTAGTTAAACTGAATATAAATCACCATGTTTGAGGGTTTGTTGTAATAGTATATTTGAGGCCTGGTCTGTTTCTTTCCTAAGGTATATTGGGGTTCCCTCTGTAAGCCTGGGTAATCTACAAGGACCCATCTGCCTTGGCAGGTTGTAAAATTCAGTTGTTTTGCCCCTAGCTCTGTAAAACTGAACACAGTTCTGCTTAGCTTCTCTCTCCCAGCTGTGAATAGCAAATGCTTCAGTGGGGAAAGTCAGGCATACTTTCTTCTCTAGGATCTTGGTTCCTTAAATCTTGGTTGCCTTGGAAACTACAGTGTCTTTAACAAGATTGAAACATAAATTTAATTAAGCATCTTTAGTTGCTTTTGTTATATAGCTAGTTTCATAAAACCTAATATGCTCTTGCAAGAAAGATACACTTTTGCTGTTATATTCTTTAGTTATTAGTGTGAAGTAATGGTACTTCATTGGGTATGATGTCAGAGAAGAGAGGAAACATTCTTCCCATCCCAATCACAGCGAATAATCATATACGGTGTGTGTGTATACATGTAGAGATCTGTCTAGAAGTTTTCCAGCCATGCAATATGAAAAATAGGGACATTATTGAAGAAGGTACAAGATAGAAGAAGCATTGTACATAGGACGATGATGCCTCAGTCTCCTTCAAAGTTGCGACCGTAGGACCTCATGTAGTTCTCCCAGTCACCATCAGCTGTTCCATCGTATTTTTCTGAATCTCATGGACAATCTGAAATCTCTTTCCTTTCAAAGGAGATTTTAGGTTTGGCAAAAGCCAGAAGTCACAGGACACCCAACCTTGGCTGTAGCAGGGCTGAGTCACCTGGGTGATTCGATGTTTTGCCAAAAAACTCTGCACAAGATGTGATGCATGTGTGGGCGTGTTGTGATGAAGCTGCCAATCAGCAGTTACCCACAGCTGCGGCCTCCTGAATCATCCAATTAGTTTTTGCAGAGGAATCTTGAAGCTTAACATAAAACGAGATGCAGATCTGTTGCTGTACTCACTCAGTTATTTTGAATGTGATGGCCACACAGTACACATACTCACTCAACGATGTCTACCACCTCCATTGGCTAGTACCGTGAAGTCATCGTCATTCATGCATGTGTACTCCAGTCCACTCTCCTTGGCTTCCAGTTTACATTGATGTCATGCACACCATTCTGATTATATTGACAATGGCTGGCCTTTTTCTGGACAGACCTTGTAATTACTTGGTAATATTCATCTCTTTATAGGTTGCTGAGCCAAACAATGAAGGATCATCTAGTAAGAGTAGCAAATGAAGCTGAATTTATCCTGAACAGGCAGCGAGCAGAGGATATTCACAGACATGCCGAATTTGAGGTAGGTTCAACACATGGTTGCTGGGAGGGAATTACCACTGCATGGGTAAAATGGCAGTGTTGTGTGAGCAAAGATGTCATCCAGAAATTAAGACTTTGTGAGAGAACCTGGGAAGACAGTGCAAGCCTCCACAGCCCTCTACTCTAGTTCCTCTGCAAGTTACTTGCAGTAGCTTCTGTGTTTGTGAGCGTGAGGTGGACGCTGAATCTGATAGGTTTACAATAAACTAAATTGGTTTAGTTTATTGTAACTTCTAGTTAAATAAACTAAAGGTTCCCCCTCTGGGCAAGACAGAGCTAGTTAACTGGAAATGAAAATCCCTATGGAAGAGATAAGATCTTCTAGGTTTCTGGAGAGAAGCTGAACACAGCCATGAAGTTTCTTCACCCTGTGGTTGGAGAGCATATAGCTAATCTCTGCACCAGAGGAAATGGGGGAGCATATAGCTTTCTTCTTGGATCCTCATGGGGGGACCAAGTGACCAGACCCCTCCTGGGACCACTGCGTATCTCAGCAGTTGCACCAGAACATGTGTAACAAATGTTAATTCATAGAGGAAACGAATGGTATTGTAGTTATATAAATTGGCAAATTTCATACCTAAGGTGAACTAGAAGATTTGATAAGAATATTTGCTAAGAATTGGAAAAAAATAAAAAGCACCATTATGGGTACTTTCTTACATGTTAGGAGCAGATAATTCAAATGTTGCTGATATTTTCTGACACATTAAAAAAGATGTAAATTTCCCAAGTGCATTTCTACAGTCATCATAACATGAAAATGGTACTGGAAAAATAAAACTCTAAAAGATAAATTTCACTTAAGAATATGGTTACAAAAGTCTAAAACTTTAACAAACCCCAGCAATGTAATAAAAGAATTATTTATAGCAACCACTTAGAATTTATGAATGGAATTCAAAGATGGTTTAAAATTAAGATTTTTACCTTCAAAGAAAATTGTATCAAAACTAATTTGTTTTGAATAGAAACAAATGTGAAGATATCAGTAAATGTAGGAATGAAGTATATGATTTTAGCAGCCAGCCTCAATAAAACTGAGAAGAAAAGATATGTAAGAAAACAATTTAAATATATTAAAGACTGTTTACTAAACATCATCTTAAATGGTATAAGCCACTTCTGTTAATATCAGGAAAAAATGTTATCTGTCATCATTACTTAACTATATTTTGATGGTCTTATAAGTGCAAGATAATATCAATTATAGAAAAGAAGAAATGCTGTTGCTTTAAGATTGTTAATGCTATGACCTAGAACAGTGATTTTCAACGTTTTCATCTCATGGCACATATAAACTAATTCCTAAAATTCTGTGGCACACCAAAAGATATATTTTTTGCTGATCTGACAGAAATACAGGTATAATTTTGATTCACTCACATCGGACGGATATTGTTGTATTGGCTATTGTCATTTTTTTTTTTTTAACTTGGTAGTGTAAGGGAAAAGAGGTCAATGTCCCTGACTAAATAGTTAGGTATTGCATATTTTAAAAATTCTTGTGGCACAGCAGTTGATATTTTGCTGATCTAGGAAAATCTAAGAGATTCTTGGACATATTTCTACTGGAATTAATAGGGACTTTGGTTGGATTACTGGATACAAGATATATATAGAAAAAATTAAAAACTTTTCTTTTGACTTGCAAGCAGTAACCAGGTAAGAATAGAAACAGAAATAGGGTCTCTTTTTAGTTAAGATAAAAATATTTGAGGTCAAATTCTATAAGAAATGTGCAGGTGATATTTGGAACAAAACTATAAAATCTTAATAGAAAACAAAATATAAACTACTGGAAAATCATTCCGTGCTGGACAGTGTACTTTGTTCACTGTGCATGTGTTTGTGTGTGAAAGAGAAAGAGAGAGAGAGAAGGAGAGGGAGGATGGGAATGAATCAGCCTTATTTTGACATAATTTGAGACTTACAGGAAAGTTACAAGAGTAATGCAAAAACTCCTGTTTACCATTCTCCTAGATTCTGTGATCACATTAGCACCTTTACTTCTATCCCTCTTTTTAATTTTTTTTTCTGATTTTGAGAGTAAGTTGAAGTCCTAATACCCTTTTATTTCTAATTATTTTAGTGAGAATTTCCTGGTTTATTTTTAAATTTTATTTACTTTAAAAAATATATTAAAAAATATTTTATTTATTTTTAGAGGGGAAGGGAGAAAGAGAGGGAGAGAAACATCATGTGTGGTTGTCTCTCGAGTGCCTCCTACTGGGGACCTGGCCTGCAGTGCAGGCGTGAGCCCTGACTGGGAATCTAACCAGCAACCCTTTCATTCACAGGCTGGTAGTCAATCCACTCAACCACACCAGCCAGGGTAGAATTTCCCCTTTTAATCTTGTACAGTTATCAAATCAGAAAATTTAAATGAATACAGTGTTATTATTTAATCTGCTGATCTTATTCATATTTCTTAATTGTCTACATAACATTCTTTGTCTTCAAAAAGAAAATTTTAATATCACAGAAATATTATATTATTTTCAAATTAATATGTACATTTAATACAACAGCATTAGCATACCATTCTATTAGGATAACAGTGGAGTAAATTGGAATTTAATTATCTCCTTTACAAATATTCAGTTCATATCTGGAAATAAATGCTTTAATATGGCCCTAAGATTTAGGAAAAAAGGTTGTTGAGGCAGTAATACTTACCTTTCCAGATAAACAATACTAATTAAAATAATAGTATAAAGACAGCACATACAAAAAATAAAAATCTTCTAGATGGAGTTAGGATATAGGATGAAAGATGATATGTAAATATTTCAGAAGAATAATTAGAGACATGTAAAAAGGGAACTGAGGCATATGTGAGAGTTTTATAACCAAGAATTGAAAAGAGGAAAATGCTCTTTTAAAACACTGTGTTATACAAGAAATTAAACTGATTTGAACCAAACAGTTTATATATTTGTTGTTTAGTTGAGGTATGATGGTGACAACAGTAGCTAATATTGTATGAGTCCTTATATTCTGTTAGGAACTGTTATGGAATTTTTATATGTTTTAACTCATTTAATCCTTACAGTAAGCCTCTGAAGAGTACTGTTCTTGCTTTTTGCTTCTCATTTTATAAATGAGAAAATAGTGTAAGGAGGAACTAGCCCAGAGTTACAACTAGAAATCAGATCTAGGCAATTTATCTCTTAATTTCTAATCTGTGCTTTTGGTTCACATTCATTAGATTTCTATAAAGTGCGTAAATAGGATTTAGTTCTGGCATACAGTACCTTTATTTTGAACTATTTAATTTTTTGCTTTAGTACAGTTTTTCCTGTTAATCTTTACCTTGCTTTGAGATTTATAATATTGTAATATTATAAAGCATGATAATAAAATACTTGAAAACAAATTTTTCCAAAAATTTTATTGTTACCTAAATTTTTAGTGGAGAAAACAGATTTGTTCAATTATATCACATGAGAGTCACTTTTAAGAGAGTAAACATTATTTTTAATTTACTAGTCTTATTTTTATAGAAAAAAGAATTCCCTTTGTTTATGCTATAAAACTCAATTGATTGAGGCATGTTCATGTTTAATATATTTTTAAGTATACTGCTCTTAAATCTTAAATAATACTCTATGCAGGGTGAAACATATATTTTCCTAGACAGCTTATATTCTAAAGGTTATCTATATTCAGCCTTGAATTTATGCTGTGAATTCTTTAATAATATATCTGAACTTTATCTACTGCTAGTTACTTCCTCCTGAAAAAAAGAGATGTTGTCATGTATTTAATATACCATTTGTGGTTGTAAAGTAGCTGACTCGTTTCATTTATTACCGAGGGATTGACGGCAGAGTAGATCTGAAGCACCCGGTGCTGTGTAGTTCGTTGCAGGATTCTCTTTGGAGTGGGGTATCCTTGACACCTTCTTCTTTTGATTTATGTAGGGGTTCCTTGGATGTCATGACATCATTGATTAGGTGTAAATCTTAACCTTATTTTTTAATCTTACAGCTGTAAACAGAATGTTTATTAAAAAATTATGTTGTGTATGACATTGGACCCTGTCTTGTAAATGTGGTGTACTTATGGGTGTACACAATTCATGGCAATCTTTTTGTTATAAAATGTGTCTATTGAAGTTTAGTTTATTTAAACTAATGTGATATATCTGTAAAACGTGATCAGGATTATCACACAATAATTTAAATTTTAAAGTGGCTAATTTTATGTGAATTTCACTTTGACATTATTTAAAAAAATGTCTTTTAGTTTGTCAATGTGGTGAGTGTATTGAGTATTGCAAAAAACTTAAAATAGTTTGTTTTACCCGAACTGGTAGATACTATAATCCTCTTGGATTATAAAATTAGGAGAAAAACCATGTTGGAGTGAAAATTGAGAATAGTTTGCAACATATTGAGGGTTTGACTTTTGGGGTACTGTGGATAGACATATTTGGTAGCAATTTGGTAATATAGATTACCAAAAGATTTAATGCCTAGATAAGATATATCTTAATATAAGAGTTGTATTTCAATGTTATTATCTGATAGTTGTAATTGCAGTGTCACTGCATTTGAGTCACATATGTAGAGGATAATAATAGTCCCAAACTGTCTTAACCATGGCTCGTTACTGAATTCTTTGCCAAGTATTCAGTTGAACTAATTTATTTAACATTCCATTTATGCACTTAAAGTGCATTAGATGTTTAGTAACTCCCAGTCATCCTACTAAGTTTCTCTGGAAGGCTTGAATTCCCATAACCCAAATAATTATTTCATTCATACTCCCCTCAGCCCCAAAGAAAACCAAATGCTCCACTCTGCTCATGTTGCCATGTGAAGCCCTTAACTCCTATTTGTTACAAAGCTGATCTAATAAGCCCTGACTAGCGTGGCTTAGTGGGTTGGGTGTCCGAAAAGTGAAAGGTCGCGGGTGGATTCCAGTCAGGGCATGTACCTGGCTTGCGGGCCATGCCCCAAGTTGGGGGGCATACGAGAGGCAGCCAACTTGCACGTTGATGTTTCTCTCCCTCTCTTTCTCCTTCCCTTCCTCTCCCTCTAAAAATGAATATGATCTTAAAAAAAGAAAAAGTCGATCTCATCAGATTGCAATGAATGCTGAATGTACCACCAAACTAATCAATATATATTGTTTTTTTTTCCCGTCCCATGGGAGGGTGGCCAATCCGATTGGCTGTTTCTTAGACCCCTTCTCCACTCTCACTTCTCAAGACCCTGCTTATTCATTTATGTCTTCTCTTACATGAATCAGCCTTCCTTTCCTAGTGGGAAAGCACAGGAACATGTTACAATATCTTTTATCTTTAAATAAGCAAAAAACAAACTCAGAACCTTCTTTGGATCCCAATCTCCTGCCTCCTATTTTTCTGTCACTCTAGTCGTCAGCCTTTAAGTTAGTTTTCCACACTCATGCATTCTCTTTCTTCCCTCTGAGCTTCCTCAGGGCACTTTGGCTTCATGACAGTCAGGCTTCTAACCCACCACCACTCACTCCCCTGTGAAATTTCTTGAGATCACGAGTGACCTCAATATAACCAAGCCCAGGGCTCATCTACCTTTGTTTTCATTTTAATAAACCTCATCTCAATAGCTAATGCTGTTGACTACCCTTTCCTGTCTTGGCTTTTATCAGAACCCTGTTTTCTCTTTACTAATCACTTCGCTATTCCTTTTCTGGAGTCTTTTTATCACATATCCATAGTGCCTGGTGCATTGCCTTACATGTAGTAGGTGCTCAGTAAATAATTGTTCAATAAGTGAATGCTAATTAAAACTTACACATTTGGATTCTTTTTCTGATTAAAAGGGGGAATGCTAGTTCTCTGTGGAAATTGAAAGAATTAAATTAAGTGAGAAAGGCCATGGTAGAACTATTTTCTACCCTATGACCAATAAGAGTAATAGTTTATAATATTATTTCAAATCTCCATCCATGATTGGTGGCTCTCAAATTACAGATTTGAGTTCCCCAATCCAGAAAGTGCTGATTGTGCTTGAAATGAAGGAATAGGCAGTTGAAACAATAAAATATAGGTTAGCACACTTTACATTAAAAAATCGCAAGGGGCATTATTGGCTACATTGTTTTATCTCTCTCTTGTTTAAGGGTAACCTCAGTTTGAAACTCTGTTAACAGGGTTATAGCAGGAACATGGAGCTAGACAATATGACCTGATTTTAGGCACCGTTAATTATCAGTTGTAAAGTCTTAGGAAAAACTTAGTGCCAAAACCTCTCTTAGTCTTAGTTTCCCTCCTATAAATGGATATAATGAACCTTAATTAAAGATGTATTGTGGAGAGTAACATTTTATAATGTGGGTTAAAACACATTCCAAACCATGTTAGTGATTGTTGTTACCATTATCTTTGTGGCTAGCATAGCCACGTCAGCAACTTCACTTGAGAAATTTAATCTAAATTAAAGCTTTTCAAGGGACTGGTATGTTCATTAATTATTTAAATTTACTTTAGTTTTATGTTCTGAATAATTTTGGTGTTTCATAGATTGTAACTTAAGAAGCACAGGATTTCAGATACTACTGCCCTTTACTTTGACTTAGCTTTTTTTGCCTTCATTTCTGTTTTAAACTGCTTGTTCAGAAAAAGATAGGCAATACATTTTCTTGTAAGACCTGTTGTTTAAGTTATTTGTAGATACTTTTTAAAAAAATGAATTTTCTAGTATTGCATTTTCTAAAATAATTTTACTGAAAGCTATCCAAGGATTAAATACTTGAATAGTATTTGTGAGATCATTATAAGTAGCATCTGATTAATAGGAATTTTTTCTTGATCTCAAACTATTAGATAAAACTGTGTAAAGAAATTGAAACTTAGGGTAGTTTACTAATTCTACTATATACTAATAATTGTTTGCTTAATTGTTTTTATTTAAATGATGAGAACCATTTCAGATGACTGTATAATATAGTTGTAGTTCATATATTTGTCTCATGATTTCTTCCATCAAAGCATGGAGAAGTGAATTATTGAAAAGATAAAAATACATTTGTTTGCTTTCTGTCAGAGTTCATATCCACAGCCAACCTTGATAGAAGACCAGAATGATTTAGACAAGTTTGCTTTGGAGATTCATAACATATGCTTGCCGGACAGAATTGAGTTATCTCTGCTCTGGAGAGTAAGTTATTGTAGCAGGAGCTGACAGAGATGAAGATAACTGAGGGAAATTCAATTACCTTTTAGTGTTTTCTTTCTAATAGGATTCTTAATGTGAAAAAGATCCTTAGATGATGCGCCTCTGTTACTTGTGAGATCTGCCTTGATACCTGTTTCCAGAATACCATGAACTTCCAGTTCCAGGCCTTCATTAAGTATGAAATGAGCAGCCTACTGTTAAGAGTATTTTTGATTAAAGGTCTTACTTTTACTTGATGTCATTGGCTCTCTTATAATCATTGACTACCCTCTGTGGTTTTCTTTAACAAGGTATATATTATTTTAATATATTGGGAGTTATTTTTGTCTCCCTTTTGAGTGATCTCTTTGGAAGTACGTTTTAGCTTTCCAGTGTTGATATATTTATATTCCTCTAATCATCATATATTGAAGCCGGGTAACCTTGTTAAATGCTGGTAGAATTCCCAGGCTTCCATTTTCACTTTGCTTTTTCATTCTGTCAGACTTTTTGCTAGAGTGGTGTTTACTTTCTCACCCCCTCTTTACTCTTCAGTGTCTTGCTTCCTGGCTTCTCCTCTTTCCTTTCCATCTTCAACCCTAGAACAAATAATTTAAAATGTTCTCTTGCATATCATTAACGATCTAACTGTACTATCTAGTGGCTCTTTTTCATTACTCATCTCCCTTGATATCTGCATCATTTGACATTGATGACCAACCCATTTTTGATTAAAAAAATTAAAAACCAAAATATTAATATTTTGATTTTCTAAGTTTTTGTTTTTGTTTTGGCTTGACTTCCTTACCCAGTGTTTTTCTGATTAGCTTTTTACTTCTCATGGTTCTCTTTGTAGTTTCATCTTCCCTTTTTTCATTTCTTTTACCAAAAGTGTAGATCTTTCATAAGAATACCTTCTTGGTACTCTTAACTTTTTGCACTGCCTCAGAAATAGTATATAATATCAGCATTATCTTAAATCTCTATTAGAAGGCATTAAATATTTTTAACTTTTAATTTTTTATATAATGTCTTCTCTATACAATTTAAAGTAAAAAAATATCAGGAGAACACACATAGTGAAAAGACCCCTGTTAACCTGTTGCTGGTTGACTTCTATCTTCTTGCCCTTATAGGAAACAGTCTTTAGTTTTTTGTGTTTCCTTTTGGCACATATTTATAAATAGTAACATATATTCTTATCCCCCTTTCTTTATACAAATGCTAAATTATCTATATATATATTTTTCCTTTTCAAACTTAATAATTTTTGGAGATCTTATTACATTCCCATCAGCAACATATGTTTTCTAATAGAACATGTTATCAGAATTTTAAACTCATAATTCTCATAGATTATACATGGCATTATGTAGATTTAATTTGTATTTCTCATTGTGGTTTTAACTTATGTTTTTTATGAGTGAGTGTGATTATCATTAAACCTTTTCTGTTTTCCTTTCTGAGAACATACCCTTTTTCTTTTTTCTTTAAATTATATTTTATTGACTATGATATTACAGTTGTCCTGCTGTTTTGCCCTGGGCCCCCTCCACCCAGCATCCTCCCTCCCTCAGGCAGTCCCTCTACCGCTGTTCATGGCCATGGCTCATGCATATGGGTCATGATCCCCCCAAATCAAAATATTCCTAAAATTAAAACCAAAATATTATTAAAATTAAAATTTGACATTTTAATTATGATGTGTCTTAGAGTGGGCCTCCAGTACCCTGCCTGAGCTATAAAGCAATCTGAGGTGGCTGCTACCTGTGCTGGGTTTGGAGATTCCCAGGCAAAGTCAAGCTGTAAGTCTGGGTTGGTTATTGTTAGTGCTGGGCCTGGGGCTCACTGAGGCCAACTGTTGATAGTTTGATAGGATTTCAGAAGTTGTGAAGCAGGAGCTGTTCATATGGAAAAGCAGCTTGGGTGGGCCCTGAAGTTGGGCGGGGCAGAGTCTCTGGGGATCTACAAGGTGGCTCAGTGTTAGCCAGGTTGATAGAATCTGAGATATGGCACCAGCTTGTGAGCTCTGTGGGTGGAAGGTTTAGAAAAGGAACAGTGGCCTCTGGTTGCTTTGATGTCAGACATTTCAGTTCCTCCCTGTATACCTCGGGCACCTTTCCAGCTGCTACCCTGGTGCTGGAGCCCAGAGGAAGTGAGTCTGAGTAGGTGAGTCCTTGTGTGCATTCTTTAAGAGGAACTGCTTGGGGCTCCAGCAAGTATCTTCCACTGACTCAATCCCTGCTGATTTTTGCAGCCAAAAGCTGTGGGTACTTATCTTCCTGGCCCTGGAACCCTGGGCTGGGGGGCCTGGTGTGGGGCTGGGACTCCTCACTCCTGAGATATCCCTCCCGAATTTTTATCCACCATACGTGGGTGTGGGACCAGCCAGTTCCACGTCTGTGCCCCTCCTACCAGTATGGATGGATGTGGTTTCTTTAATTCTGTAGTTGTCAGACTTCTTTCCATTTGACTTCTGAAAGTTCTGAGTGATGAATGTTCTATATTTTAGTTGTAATTTTGATGTGGTTGTGCCAGGAGACAAGCCATATCTGCCTAGCCTGCCATCTTGACCGGAAGTCCCCCTTTGTCTTTTCTGACAGATTGTTTCTTACTGCTTTGTAGAAGCTCTGCATATATTAAGGAATCAACTTTTAGATATATGTTACAAATTTTTTAGCAGTTTGCTTGTTGAGTTAGGTGTGGTGGATTTTTTTGTTGTTCTGCAGAAGTATTTTTTAAAATGTTTCTGTTGAATTTATGAATATTTTCTTTTATGACTTTTGAATTTCTTGTTGGTAGTTGGAAAGGTCTTCTGCAAACATAGATTATAAAGGTATTTCTTAATGTTTTCTCTAATATTTTTACTGTTTTATTTTTTACACTTAAAGGTTATTTAGAATTTATTTTAGGATAAACTATGATATGAATCTAAATTTATTTTATATGAGAACCTGGTTTCTCTTATGTCATTTACTACATAGTCCAAATTTTCCTTTATGATTTGAAATGGTGCTTTATCATATATTAGATGCCTGTGTGTTTTGGGGTCTATTTATTGATATTCTGTTTTTCTCTTTTAGTCTGTGGTTTAATGTCTTGTCAAACTTTTTAAATTATTGAAGAGTCTTAAAATATGCTTCAATACTCATAACACCGTGCTCCTCCCTTCCTCTCATTGTTTTAAATTTTTTTCAGGATTTCTATGTGTAGTCTTATTTATCTAATATTAGATTCAGCTTGTCTGGTTCAAAAAACCATTTTCATTGGATTCTTTTGGACTTTTCAAATGTGCAGTTTTCATCTGGAGATGTTGATAGTTTTAATTTTTTTTCAAATTTTATTCTTCTAATTGCTTTTTCTACCTGATTGAATTGCTTATTCAGTTATTATTTAATAATAATAATTATTATTTACTGCCTGATTCTGTTTGCTAATGTTTTACTTGTTATTTTGCCATTCTGCTGTTTTACAATGAGTTCAACGTTTCTCGTTTTTAGATTTCACATGTGAGATCTCCACTGTAATGTTAAAGAATAGTAGCGGGCATGTTTTCTATTTCCTGACTTTAGTAGAGATGCTTCAGTATTGCCACAGTAATTATGATACAGTCTTTGAGCTGAATAAAGTAGGTATATCATTTTAATGATATATTTATTTGATTCTGCTATGCCAAGTGTTTTTTCTTCTTAATGAAGAATTTTGTTCAATTTTTTCATCTCAGTGGAACAGTAGAGTCGATCATATGCTTTTAAAAGTACATATTAGAAATGTCAGTATTAGGCTGGTATGGTCTGTTCATTTTCTTCCTCTGTAAAATGTTGCCAGATTGTTTGCTAATGTTTTATTTGTGATTTTTGCATTCTGTTCATAACTTAAATTAATTGTGGTTGTTTTTAAGTTTCCAATCAGATTTACACATTTGGCAGGTTTTAGTGTCATTGCTATATTTGCCTCGTAGAAAGAATTAGAAATTTTGTGTGTTTTTATGCTCAGGCACAGTGCTGGTAAAATTGGAATTATCTGCTTTAAAAATATATATTTTATTTATTTTTAGAGATTTTTAGGGGTGGGAGGGAGAAAGAGAGGGAGAGAAACATCAATGCGTGGTTGCCTCTCATGCGCCCCTTACTGGGGACCTG
>PVJD01002885.1:0-183137 GCA_004026545.1 Mormoops blainvillei
AGAAGAAGGAGGAGAAGAAGAAGAAGAAGAAGAAGAAGAAGAAGAAGAAGAAGAAGAAGAAGAAGAAGAAGAAGAAGAAGAAGAAGAAGAAGAAGAAGAAGAAGAAGAAGAAGAAGAAGAAGAAGAAGAAAGAAAGAAAGAAAGAAAGAAAGAAAGAAAGAAAGAACAGACAGGTGAGGCAATTTCCTTTTTAAGTGAGTTGAGGAACAACTCACCCCATTGGCCTTCCATGTAAAGAACTCTCCTCATTATTTCTTTCCACTGAACAAAAGTCTGAGTTGAAATGAAGAGTTTTTCTAGGAGGGATAACACACTAAAATAAATTATTAACTACCTTTTACAAAATGGAATACTACATGGCCTTACAAAAGAAGGCACTTTTACCTTTTGCAACAGCAAGGATGGACCTAGGGATTATTATACTAAGTGAAATAAGCTAGTCAGAGAGAGACAAATACTATATCATCTCACTTATATGTGGAATCTAATTAAGAAAATAAACTGATGAACAAAATAGAAACAAAGGCATGGATACATGCAACAGACAGACAGCTATCAGAGGAGAGGGGGAAAAGGAGCACTGAATGAAAGAAGGGGAAGGGATTAGTCAAATAACACATACACATATATATATAAACATGGACACCAATGGCAGTGTGGTGATGGCCATAGGGAAGGAGGGGGCAGGGGCTGGGTAGAGGTGGGCAAGGTGGGGGTGATATTAAGGTAATATTAATGCTATATTATACCAATGCCTTGCAACAGCTACACTGGATCCAGAGAATGAGTATGATTATCGATCTAGTTGTTCTGGATGGAGGCCCTAACACAGGACACCAGAAAAACAATTATGGATTGAAAAGAAAAGGGAGAAAGAAGGATGACAATAATAGTACAAAATCTTAACACAGATATTACACAACAAAAGTATTATGAATAAGGGGGCAGCATGAAAGCATAGGCAGGGTTAGGAAGCCCTAACAGTGCTGGCGGAGTTGGAGTACACACATGCACATATATATTCAGTCTGTTTTCACTCTGGAAATCTATAATCTATTAGTGTGGACATGGATATATACATATTGAGTACAAATTAAACACATATTTTTACTTTTTTGGCATGCAACAGATATTGTATTTTTAGTGTCAAAATTGCTAGAGTTGGGATACATCACTTTGTGTGTCCAATATATCAAATATATTAAATAGGAGTTATTAAGTTAAAGTAGATAACTAAGGATTTTAGCAAAGGCTAGCTCAAGAAATATCTGCAAATCCAATAGTGAATGACAAGTTATAGAGGAATGGTAGTCAAGTGAAAAGAAATAACATTATACAAGGTTAAAATTCTGTCCAGATTCCTCTGTCACAGAAGAATGGTAATCAATGTCCTGATATGCAAAAAACAGTCCTGATTAATGCTTGTCATCCTGGTGTTTATTAATTTTCATTCTAAAAACAGCAACAATAGAAAAATACAACTTAGATTATGGTCACCTTGCTGAAAAACTTAAAATAATTAAATTTGATAAGAACAAGTAATATTCATTAAAAGCTTAATAGGGGTCATGGATTATACTCTCAGACTTTCATCTGTGATTTTATTTACTCATTGAAACAACCAAGAAAGGAGGTGCATTTACCCCATATCAATCCCAGGACTCTGAGAGACCCAAAGAGGGTACCTGACTTTTCAAAGGACATGCAGTTGCCAACTGTCAGAAGCAGGATTCCAACCCTATTAGACTTTACACTGCTACTTGACAAGCCTGGACTATTCTTTTTGAGCAAAAAGTGGGCACGAAGGAAAAATAACCAGAAAATAAGGATTTCTTAGGTAGCCAAGAAGGGAAGAAACTGGACCACATATAAGTATAGACCTTATTTGAATAATGAGAAATTTAAATGTTAAGAAAATCATCCACAAAATACAGGTCAATTTATGTCCACTGGTATTGCCTGTTTGTATACAGGCAATTACATATGAGTACATAGAATCTGTTCTCATAGAAATCCCCAGAGCTGTAGTAAATGGTTTCTATCTGCCTCAGACAAACAGCCAGTGAGCATAATTTTTTCACTGATTATGGACTGGGTCACAAGAAGAAAAAAAGCTATGTTCTTGAAAATATTCCTCCCATGTAGAATTTCAAAATCCTAGGTAGATGCCAAAAAATTCCTGAGACAAACTTTCATTGCTTTGTAATTTTGACTATGTTTAGCTGTAGATGGTCAGCACATTCCTTTCAAAATATAGTCATGTGCTGCCTGTTCTAAACTGCATAAGAATTTTAGTTCAGAAAGATTCAGAATTGAACATTTTCCTAAATTTCCATAGATAGAGACTTACAAATCTATCACTTAGTGAACCTAAGATGAAAAATTTTCCAATACACTTCTAGACAAATTTACACTGAGTTTAATAAATACTTTTGTCTACTTGATCATAGTTACAGATCAGACATATTTATCATATCTCCTTTGAGTAAGCATCAAAACAGACTTCGCTGATACTCTGTCATAGTTTTATGATCCAAGATATTAAGAACCCAGTGTCTTAGGCCAACTCAATATCACTCAGATGCCCTAAGATAACTTGGATGCTAAGGACCAAGTTGTTGACATCAAAATTTCCTGGTGGTATTTAAAATAATTGAAAGAGTTTACAATTTTCCCATTTCCAAAATACCAACCTCACCTCCTTCACAGGGGAACTATTTATGTCTTAGAGCACATCTGTCAAACAATACTTCATGGAGGGTTTGAAGCCGCTGTGTGAACAGAACAGAGGCAACGGGAGAATGAAAACTGCTATATGTGTAAAGCTCACTACTGACTGGGGTCTGTGTCTCAACCATGAGCTCAGAGTCCTGCTCCCCCTTGTCACAATGAGCAGTCAACCAAAAGAAAACTGCTGAACATTAGCCCCAGTCTGGGAGACCTGCGGCTTCCCTGGAATTCACCACAGCTCCCAGTGCAGCTCAAATTGCATCTCGGGGTCATGTGTTGCCCCCTCTGTCTTCAGGGTGAGGGCTGACTCCCATTTCCAGAATTACCTGTACTTCTTCAAATGGACCTGCTCTAATTCTGCATATTTGACAAAACTGCCTTGAAACCCCCCTAGCTAGCTCTGTGTACTATTATCAGTAACAAATACGAGCTTCCTTTCTATATCACCTACCCAGGGGTCTCTATGCAGAAACAAACTGTCTGTCATCAATGTGCTTCTTTATTTAATGACCCATTTGGGGAAAGACACATCTCTGGACAGTCACACTTAGAATGATAATATGGATGATGTTTCCAGATGTAACATCTAAATACAGGTTTCCCTTGCTATCCAAAACTAGAGTGTCCCTAGAAACCTTTCCTAAGATGAAATGGTATAAAGTGAAGAAGCAATCACCTTAGCACACAGTTGCTAACAGATGAACAAATCACAATAAAGCACAGGTGCTCTCAGACGCAGTCCAGAGACAGAGCAGCTTGATGGTGAGATGCTTAAGTAGCTTCACACGGAAGGAGACCAGTTGGCCACTGTTGCTACTCTGAGTGCTCATTGCCTCATAAGGGCCCTCTACAAAACAAACACTGAATGCTATTGTTGCTTTTCACCTTCTTTCATAAAAGTAAAAATCCTCTTTGGATTTCTTTTGGTTGGTGAAAACAGGCATTAATGCAGTTCTTTTTTAAGAGTAAAGTGGCTTAAAGCAAACTCTTAAAAAGCAGGGGATACCTATAATCTCCTAAAATTTGCTTTTTAACAAAGGATCTATCGTAGTTACTTTCCTGAGAAAATTCCGAGTAATTATGTTTGGATTTTTTTCAGTAATTTATAAAGGAAGACCCTCCCTCCCCTCCCAAAAAAAAGAATTGGTTTATAAAAAATTGTGTACTTATTCTTACATGTTTAAACTTCAATCACCTTCAAAGTACTCTCCATTTGATACACCTATCGAGACATTTTGTGGTATGTGACCATTGAGAAATATGTTCCATTCACAGCAATTACTAATTTACTCTTGCTACATTCTGTTAAAATATTTATACAAATACACCATGCTTGATAATTAACTTGATTAGATTTAGATACTGAACCACAAAATGAGCAAGAATTTGTTCAGAAAGGAGATGTTAAGAATGTTGCTGTTATTAAAAATGACTAAGACTAAAGGAGATCAGACACAGGGTATGAGCTATACCCTAGGGTCTACGTGCTCAGGGACTAAGTGTTCTACCCCCTCATTTTGGAGCCGACCTGTGGGTAGACATCAATTAGTGTATTTTAGGACAGAAAGGGTATCTTGATCGCTCCTCCAATGGACCAGGTGCCTAAAATTACTTAACTAGGGGTAAATCCTTTTACACCAAATTACACTTAGGCTTCAAAATGTAAATACCCGGGGGATAGGAAGCAGATTGACTTATATCCACGTTAAGTTATAAAGGGCAGAAAACTGGTTTCTCTCAATTTTGATAGAAATGAAGTGGGAATTACAGGGTACTGAATATAAATCTGTTAGAAAGGGGGCCTCTAGTAAAAGATAAGAATACAGCATGGGGGGGTAAGGCTCAGGAGGTAGCCACCTCAAAGCTTTGCCAAGGGGCACAGCAACTTGCTCTCTCTCCCTCTAGGTTCTCAGCTAAGAGTCTTCTGCAATTAATACACCATATTTACATGATTCTTAAAAGTTCTGTCTTTGCAGGAAGAATAAGAATGGAGGCAGAGGGAAGATGAATAAATGGAGTGGAAAAGAAAGAATGAATGATCTACTACAAGGACCAAAATTAATGGGAAGGGGACAATAATTACACAGTGCTTGCAAACTAGAGCACTTACATATGTTAACAGTGCGTCTTTACCACTGACCACTGTCCTCTACAGTTCTCTTCACATCTCACTCTCTCAGGTCCTTAGCCACCTGCCTCTTAATCACATGTGATTTCTTAAAACTAAATTGTCAATGATAATGAAAATAGGTTTAATTTATTAAGCACCTATTATGGAATGCACAGTGTGTTAGAAATCTCCTTTGATTATATCGCCTAATTCCTACAAAAATATTACAATATTTTTCAAGTTCAAAAATATATACATTAAATTGGTACAACATTATATGCCAAATATATTCAATGAAAAAAAAAATGTAAGTAGCTTACTTGAAGTCACAATTAGCAAGTATCTAGTAGAGATTCAAACCCAGCTTTCCCTTGCTCTAAATCCAAAGTTCTTCTTCATTCATTACACATAATAAAATAATACGATCTATTATTTGTTAATAAAATATATTATTTGCTATTGAATTACTTGTTAATAAATACATGTGTTTATTACTATTTGGTTTTCTGATAAAAATTTTAATAAATATTTGTTTATAGGATTTTAAATAAAATAATGATGATGATGACACATAAGTTATTATTTCTAGTGCAAAATAAATGGACCTTAATGGGTACAAGATTGATATTCAGATGTGTCCAGGAAAATTCCTCTCCCTAGAATATTTACTTACATCCATGGATTTATATAGGGACTGAGAAGCCTTCTGAAGAAACCAAAAATGCAACTTCATTGGTATTCCAGACCCAATGCCACCATGGTGGTGGTGGGTGGAGGGCACACAAACAAACAATTCTCAGGACACCAGCAGAGTGTCCAAGAATTCAACTCAGTTCTGGCACTGTCTACTCAGATAGAGAATCAGATTCCACAGGTTAAGGATCTAGTCAGACAAGACTGCCTCCACCTACACACACACTTCAAACACCAGACACAAGCCCAGGTTACCTATGCTTCTGACTGACCACAGATGACAGGTTCCAACAAACTCTCTCCAATTCAGAATAGCTTCTATACTTCTGATGGCTGGCCATAAATCAGATGTTTCCACAACCTCCTCCTTGGGTTTAACTAATTTGCTAGAAAGGCTTACAAAACTGAGAGAAACATGTTACTTACTAGATCACTGGTTTATTGTAAAAGAATAGAACTCAGGAACAATTAGACAGAGGGGAGGCATAGGGAAGCTTCCATGTCCTCTCTAGGCCAGGCACTCTCCCTGTGTCTCCATGTGTGCACTACCTGGAAGCTCTTTGAACCCCATCCTCTTGGTTTTTTAGAAAGGCTTCTCGCATAGTCACAATTAATTAAATAATTGGCCATTGGTTATTGATTCAACCTTCAACCTCTCTCCTCTCTGGTGGAGGTCACAGGGGTGGGACTGAAAGCTCTAACCTTCTAATCACATAGTTGGTTCCATTGGCAACCATCTCCTTCCTTAGGTGTTTTGCAAAAGTCTCTGTATTAACACAACAAAAGATACTTTTGCCACCCTCAACACTTAGGAAATTCCAAGAGCTCTGGGAGTTGTGAGCCAAAAATTGTGGTCAAAGACCAAATATATATGAAAAATACATTTTGGTCATCTGAATGACCAAACACATACTTATTAAATCACTATGATCACAGAAACTCATAACCTAAATTAAGGCTTAGGCATATATAGATGTGCTTGATGAACTGAGGTGAGCTGAAGAGGGAAAGATAAAAGGTAGGTTTTATTTATCCCATGAAAGAAAATTCATCATTAAAGCATGACATGAGGAGCCAGACTCGGCACCAGGGCCTGAGAATCAAAGGAAGTGGAGAGTCAGGTAGAAGATTGCAGACTAAAACAAAAATAGCCCAAATTCACTATTTAAATCTTTTTGATTGTCTACCAAACACAAGAATGACGGTATAGTTTTAGAAAGCCAATCAAGCATGCCCATTCTAAATCTCAAACACACTTTATGTTTATTCTAAAGCAAAGTGTATTTCCAGAGAATATAACATGTGTAGATAAATAGGAATCAGTTTACAAGATACATCCTTTAAGAATAGTATCTGTCAACCTTCTACCAATATTTCCTCTCAAAGGACAAAAGACAAACTCTACTGAAAACTAATCTAATAAACTGGGCACAAGTGATTTATTTTGCACAAATGATAACATATATATCAGCTATTTGTTTTTGTTTTTATTTATTATTTAATCTTTACTGTATTTTTTTTCTATTGTCATTCAGTCCTTTTATACCCCTCCTCACTTCTCCAGCAATCACCATACTGTTGTCCATGTTGCTCCCAGTTAAATAATTTTAAGGGAACTCTAAACCAGTAGTAATGAGAACAAAATATAAAAAGAAATGGCCATGAAAGACATTTTCTTGCCAAAGGCCACCATGATAATTGGATTAGAAGTAGGTTCCTTACCATTCCGGATGGCTGCTGAATTGATGCCTGACAAATGACTTCTAACAAGCAATCTTAATAAAGTCAGAAAAATGGAAATCTTCTGTGTTGAGAACTACTGTCAGCTTGATAACTTTGTGCTTATTTGTTGTAAGCAGCAAAGTTGAGGGGGTGGGGTGGGGGGAGCTATCGACCAGCCTTCTCATCAAGGAAAACATTTAGAGGCAGAAGACAACTGTTTTGCTAATGACTTGACCAGCCTTGACGATCAGTCAAGATGGCGTGGAACCCTGTTCTGCCATTGAATAACAAAATAATTCAGACAAGCCAGTGAGTGACAGAATCTCCCATGACTCAAATACTAATAATAATAATTAATTTTTATACATACAAATGACAAACTTTCCTGTGCATTCTTCATGTTATCTTTCTAACTTTCTGTAACTTAAACAGCTATTATTACCCCATTTTACAGGTGGGGTAACTGATGCTCAGAGAATCACACAGTAGTAGAGAAGTAAGTCACATCCAGGTCTCTTCTCACTTTCCCTTCCTCAACTACTGCTCCTCCCAGGACACTGTCTCTGCAAAATCTCAAGCAGGGTAGGGTCCTCAGGGATTGGGGACATAGGCCAGCTCCCAACCGTGCAAGTCCTCATTCTATTGCACTGCCAGAAAGAAGGAAATGCAGAAAAATATCTTAAATTACAAAGGAATCACTGTGAAATATGCCTGAAAAAATATTGTTTCTTCAAAAATCAATTTTTCAGAGATTACACTGAAGGTCTATTAGCCATCCTTAAAATTCTGATGAAATTTGTTGAAGGGGAGATGACAGAAAGAATGAGTAAAGACCCCTGTTTAAACTCTCTGTAAAGTTACCAAGCAAGAGAATATAGATTCTCTTACCAGTGGTAAATCATGAGCTCACAGCTCAAAAACTACTAAAAATATCTCTGTTCTAGAAGAAAATAAAAGTTCTAAAAACAAAGAAACATTAACTTTTTCATGGGGTCTTGCAAATAACCACATAGTTTGAGATCACAAATTTTGCACAGTCGGAGGAAAAAGCTAGCTGAACTGTTAAGTATTTTGACTATTATTTCATACTGGTACTCTGATGCACTGTGAGGATATTAATAAGGTTTTATTTATTATGAACTGAATCTAGCCTCTTTTAGTCAAAATTAAAAGGGAGTCCAGTGAATGGGAGAATATATTTGCCAATCATACATCTAATAAGGGGCTTAATTTCTAAAATATATAAAAACTTATACCACTCAACACCAAGAGGAAAAACAACCCAGGTAGGAAATGGGCAAAGGACCTAAATAGACACTTCTCCAAAGAGGACATATGGATGCATGGCCTCTTTGAAAAAATGCCCAATGTCATTATTCATCAGAGAAATGCAAATTAAAAGCACAATGAGATATCACCTCACAAATGTCAGAATGGCCATCATCAATAAATCAACAAACAAGTGCTGGTGAGGGTATAGAGAGATGGGAATGCTCTTGCACTGTTGGTGGGAATGCAGACCGGGGCAGCCACTGTGGAAAACAATATGGAGTTTCCTCAGAAAATTAAAAGTAGAAGTGCATTTTGCATTATGATCCAGTGATTCCCACTTCTGGGAATATATCTTCAGAAACACAAAACACTAATTGTCTAAGGGTTCAAAATTCCTCAGATTATGAGTAAAATAATGTTTTCATTCCCTTCCAGACTTAATTTGCTTCTATTAACAAATAATGAGAGTTTTTAGGCAGGGCCATTCATTGTGTTCCTCACAGAAGCAGCATCAGCACCCCCTGGGAACTTACTAGAAATGCAGATCATGGACCCCCACGCCCCGACCTCTTCTAGGAGAATCTATATTTTTACAAAGTCTCCAGGTGATATTTATGCACTACAGTTGGAGAAGCTCTGTTTTAGAGGGATTTTAGGTCTTACCTGCCCTGCTGTAAGCTCTTTCTCCCATTGTCAGCCATAGTACAATGCATAAGTCACTGACCACCTTGGAATCAAGAATTATTAGCTCCACAAAATCCTTCTCCATGATCAAGATCCAGGCACATTTGCCCTGGTCATCCAGCAAGTTAGCGACAAAGGTTGAGGTTCAATCTCTTTTCTGTAAGGGATCTTCACATTTATCGCATTGCCATCCCTATAACATACTCGTCGCACTAAGCACCCTCCTCCTAAATAAAAATCATCAAGCAGCAGTGATCACAGCTAAAACTGGAAAACAATACATCTATCTCTAGTACACCCAAGCACTAGGATTCTCTGGTTCCCATCTTTCCCCCCAACCAGTCACCAGCATTATTATCACCATTATACTCATCATTAAGACTTCACTGTGAGCTAGGCTCTGGGCTTGTACTGAGTTTGCAAAGAAGTTTAATGAGAAAGAAAGTAATAGCAACAGACATCTATTAAATAAGCAGTACTTGCCAGGCGCTAAGCTAAGCACTTTCCTTACTTCATCCTCACAGTATCTTCATAATCATCACTCACAATAGTGAATTTGATCCTTATTACGTTTCACAGGCAGGAAAACTGAAGATAAAAATCTGCAGTAACTTGCCTTGGGTTACACAATTAGTAGCATTTGTTCAATTATCCCTGAATTAATGTGACTGGTAATTTAAGAGCTCTCTTTCCTAAAGGCACTTGCATTTTAGCAACATTCAAAACCTTAAGCTAAAGAATGAAATTTTAGCAGCCAACAGCATGAGGGCCTTCTTTGGTCCCCTAAAGCACAAGCTCTACAATAGTGCCCTATTTACAAAAATAAAGGGGTATTTAGGGATTAAATCAAAAGTAAAACACATTTCCAGAATCTAAATTAAGTTACAAGCAAAGGTTGTGTCTAAAATCCAAGTCCAGGTTGTATTGCAAGGTGTAATTTATGCAAGGAAAATATCAATTTATTAATATAAGGAGGTTTTACTTCACCAAACTGTTACCATGATGTTTTGACTGAGAGAACATTTGCTAAGTTACTTAGGAAAATGAGGCTGGTTGGCAGCTTGTTTCCTAGTGCCCGTTAAGTAATGGCTATATTCTGAAGGCTGTGTCTGGGTTATGGTGTGCTACTGAAGGCCGAAATTCACATTTTAACTGAAAATAAAGTATTTTTCCATTGCTTTAGGCAAAGTCTTTATTTTTTTCCACAAGAAAAGAAAAAAAAATGCTGTCAGGATTAAGTAGGTCTAGGGGAATAATTAGGTACTTTCTCCTGATCATTTAATTGACGGTGGTTGACCTCTATGAGAGGCAATTAATTTTTTTTTTCAGGAGGAACCACTGACCTATTTTATTTCTTTAAATGCCTCTCAATATTTGACAAGACGGTGAAAAAATATATAGTTTGATTAGAAGTGTTTCTGAATCCCTAATCGCTAAAAGTTCTAAAACATTTCCAGACATTTATATCACTGATAATCACTAGGTTTGCTGGAGAGTTTTTGTTGTTGTTGTTGTTGTTGTTGTTGTGTTTTATTTTTGTTTTGGGGGATTTTTTTCATTATTGGAGCGTAGATTCCTAAAACTATGAAATATTACAATGTTAAATACAGATAAGTGGGACATGAAGACTGTTTCATTTTGTTTTTCCAACAGGGCTTGTTTGACAATGTTCTTGCACTACACTCAGTGATCCAGAACCAGTAGCTTTTTAAGTGGCAAAAAATTAAATGAGAACTACTTGTCATTTTGTAAAGTCAATATTCAGAGAATTTCAGTTCACCCAACCAGACGAGTTAGGTAGTCAGAATATCCTGAGATACTGAATTAAAAATTGAATGTATTTAATTTTAAATGTTCTGTGTTATCATCTATTAATTTTAAGTGCCAACATATATTGCCATATATTATAATAATAAATATTTTGCTTATTAAATAAACATCCATTGAAGATACTGAAAGGTTCCAGGCTGTAGTAAATACATTAATTGATTACAGGGTCTTTATCTGTAGTATCTTACATTCAAACAGATCAACATATTTACATTGGATCACAAGATTACTGGTGAGAAGCAGCTCAAAAAAAACGATTCAGCTTCAAAAGAAATATTTTCTAGAGAAATACACTTTCTCTACAAAACATTTAACTTGAATATTTTTATGTTCAGTGAAGCAACATAATAAATCAATTTGTATGTACCACTAAGATTATGAAATATCTAACATTAAATCACTCTTAATAACTGAAAAAGCTTTATCCCTGAAGAACATGATCATAAGGCAGATAGTTGTATGTAAACATTTATATTTGTGTTTACAAATAGTAACTTCACATACATATTTCCAACAGGGCTAGTTTAAGAGAAAAATATGCTTACGTGTTTTCTTGAGAGCTCAAAGAAAATACATTACGGCTTTAGTTAATAAATAAAATAGTTAACCTTATACTAATTTAATCTTTATACTGAAATCATATTCTGTTGAATATTAGTCAAGAGTAAGGCAAATGAATCGGGTGGCCCATGCTTATACTGAGGACAATGCGAATAGCTCATAGAGTCATTTTGAGAAACTTATGGCATGGACTGTTTCAGAATGTAAGCAACACACATTAATGTCCTGTTAATTTTCTCTCTTGATTAAGCTCTAACATGCCTTGTAACACATAGTTTTGGACTCTGGCAGATTTGATCCACTTTTGAACTTTAGTTTGATGAGTACTATTTTTATATATTTTATACAAAAAATGCAATTTAAGGACAACTTTCAAAAAAATTAGTCAGAAACAGAGTTGGGTATAGAACTTTGGCAAACTGTCATGATCACTGATACCTTTGAAATCTTGGTCCATGGCACTGTTGACAAGTTGTTATGAAATTTAAATGAATGGCACAATATTTAAACCTCAGTCAAAACTGATAAAACCATATTGAAGAAGCAGGTTTGAATTTTAAGGAAATACAGCTAGAAACTTGGCAAGTCTCTCTTGGTTTCATTTGTCCTATTTCATTTGTCCATCTAGTCAGTTACATTTTTAATACTGAGTGAAATTCAGTTCAATACACATTCTGAACACCAAAGATATCCAAAGGTGAGGAAAACAAGGCAAATGGTTTCTGAGGAAGAGAATCAGAGAATGAAGATAAAAAGCACTATGTTTACTGAGCACTTACTATGCCTTAGGCACTTCCAAACACTTGTTATGATTTTAATACATAGAAAAAGTTGCAACTATTAATGTGTGTTTGTGTGTAGTTGGTGCAAGCCAGGGAAGCAGTAATGTCTTAATGGAGTCACTGGCATTTAGACGTACTCTAAAGGTAGGATGTGACTTCAAACGTAGAAGCAAAGAATAGCATTCTGGGAAGACGGAACCACATGAGTAAGGCTCACATGAAGCAGAAGTTGTAGGACACACTCAGAACACAGTGTTATGATTTGACCATATCATATGCATGTTGGAGCAAAGGAGGAATTTTTTTCTTCCTTAGCATTAAAGATAGAATAACCTTCTATAGGTATCAAAAAAATTTTTAATTTCATTTGGGGATTCAGTACATATAAAACATTCTCAATGAATTTAATGGGTTATAAAATATGTTTTATAGCATTTTCCAAGATATTTATAAATCATTTAAACTATGGCATTAAATTTAATTACATTAAATATGAATTCATTAATATGGATTACATAGTTTGTGATGCTTCTCATCTTTGAAGGTGATCAAAATTATTTCGTACTTTAGATTGATTTCTTAAATCTTATTTATTGCATCGATTTTGGAGAAAAATGGTACAGTTTTTCTTTATTTTCTTTTCACACCATAAACCCTGTACTACACATTTCATTATCTCCTCCATGAATTAGCCAAATTTTCCTACTTTCTTGCAACAGATGTGACTAGTTTCCTATTTTACTTCTTATCTGTTTATTTCTCAGTGATTTGCACTGGAAAACTGTATCTAACACATATTTGTACTTCTAACACTGTATCTGGAAGGCACAAAAATTGTGTAATAGTTGATACTAGCCAAACAAGCAAAAGATTGAAAATATTTGCTGGGTTGTAATATTTGCTAAGAGATTTGTGTTAAGAGTGTCAATTCTAAGATATAGTACCAATGAGAATGTCAATCATCCACGTATTAGTTATTAGTTGTGTTCCACACTAAAAGGACCCTGGGCTTCTTGGATAAATGGCAGATCTATCTATGTTGAGAAAAATTCAAAATGACAAGATCGACAAGATGGAAGAAGAGTGAGTGGAAGTCACATTGTCCTCCTCTCAGGACAAATCTGGAAACACAACTAAATTGTGGAGAAGTCATCAGGAACAAACAACTAAACAACAGCTAGAGAGAAGCCCAATAACCTGTGAAAGACAGAAGAATCAGCTGCAGCACAACCTGACTGGTAAGGAATGCAGTGGAGACTTGAAAAGGCTGGCGGGGCACCCACAGGCAGCAGCACCAGAGAGATATTTAAGTGGCCACTTCGATCCCTCTGAGAAGAGTTGGGTCTAAACCATAAGAGGGGATACCCAACCCATAGCACCAGTGCCCAAAAAGTATACAGATAATAGCCAGCTGTGAAAAGTGGCGGGGTTGCTCTCTGCCAGAGATGAGAGGCTGGAGATGCAAAGAGCTATTTAAATGGCCAATGCATAAATTTCATTTGCAGCCACTTACCCTGGGCTCCGGCAAAGGTTGGGGCAGAGTGGGCTAGAGATACCTGAGGAGAGACTGGAAATGAAGGGTTTGGGGAGAGAACTGAGAAAGTAGCCTCCAGGATCCCAGTGCTGAGTCATCCCCCATAAGGCAGCAGCCATCATGCTCAGACAGACAACTCACCTACCAGCAGCAACAGCCTATGGGGAAACAATAGCTCTGTCCCAGGAGGGATTCTGCACCACCCTGTGGTGCCTAAGCCTGACTGCTGAGTGCAAAGTGACTAGATTGACACCTGAAGGAGACAACCACAGACAGTAGATCCTTGGAAGTCTCAAACAGTATGTCTAAGGTCAGACAGGGTCAACATCTGACATCATCAGAAGTGGATCCAGAACAAAAAGAGACTGGTAAATACTAGATGCTACCAAGACAAAACACCATAGTCTTCTACATGACTTGCAATAGTTTCTTTTCTGCATAGCTTTTTAACACTCATTTCTTGTCCATCAAGTTTGTGCATATTCAGTCACTAGGTTTATACTATAGTTCATTTCTCTTTCTTATAATAGTCTTAGTCCCTTTAAAGCCTTCTTAATACTGGTTCATTTGCTGTTGATAGTGGGATTGAAGGAGGGACTTATTTTTGTGGATGTGGGCTTGTTTCCTGGGCTTTGTGGTTTTGCTCTGGCAGCATCTGCACAACAACACACAAGATGTGGTGGACAGAGTGATCGTCAGTTAACGAGTTGGACAGAAGGACGCACCACAGAATGACCAAACAATAATCAAAATCCAGTTACTTAAAGAACCAACATAAATGGCATAAAAGGCATCCCAAGGGCATCAAGTTCAGGAGATCAAGTAGACTGCACTGCTGAATCTCACACATCTCCAAGAATAGAAGTTCACACCACAAAGTCAGGGAGTCAAAACACATCAATTTCAGAGGCAAAAGCAATAAAGAGTAGTGTTACAAATAATTGGAAGACAAAGAAACAACCCCCAATCATGAGGAAAGGAGGATCCTCAGAAAGAGTGCTAAATGAAATAAAGGCAAGTAAACTATCAGATATTGAGTTCAAAACAATGGTTAAAGGGAAGCTCAACGAGGATTACCAAAACTACAGAGAAACTATAAGGAGCTTACTGCAAACTATATCACCAAGAAAAAGGACATAGAAACTATCAACAAGAGCCAAGAAGAAATGAAGAAGACAATTTCTGAATTGAAGAACACAGAAGAAGGAATCAAAAGTAGGCTAGATGAAGCAGAGGATCTAATCAGCAAGCTGGAGGACAAGGTAGAAAAAAATTCCCAGAAAGAGCAAGAAAATGAAAAAAGACTGAAAAAGAATGATGAAGGGTTAAGAGAAATGCAGGACAACGTGAAACATAGTAATATCCATATACTAGGATCACCAGAAGGACAAAGGGGAAGAAGGAATAGAAAACCTGTTTGAAAAAGTAGTGCTGGAAAACTTCCCTAATCTGAGGAAAGAAAAAGTCACACAAGTCCAGGAAGCACAGAAGGTTCCAATCAAGAGGAATCCAAAGAGGCCCACTCCAAGACACATCATAATTAAAATGACAAATTTCAAAGACAAAGAGAGAATCTTAAAGGCAGCAAGGGAGAAACAGGAAGTAACATACAAGGGAGCCCCATAAGCCTAGCAGCTGACTTCTCCACAGAAACACTACAAGCCAGAAGGGAATGGCAAGAAACATTGCAAGCAATGAAGAGCAAAGGCCTACAACCAAGACTACTCTACCCAGCAAGGTTCTCAATAAAAACAGAAGGCAAAATAAGGAATTTCCCAGAAAAGAAAAGGCTAAAAGAATACATCTCCACCAAACCAGCATTTCAAGATATACTAAAGGGAATACATTAAGAAAATGAAGAAAATGAAGAAAAAGAGTGAGGAACATGGGGGCAATGGGAAAAAATGAATATCTATCAAAAATAACCTTAAAGGTAAATAGCTTAAATGCTCCAGTCAAAAGACATAGGGTATCTGAATAGATAAGAAAACATGATCTTCACATATGCTGCCAACAAGAGACCCACCTCAGAACATAAGGCCTGTACAGACTGAAAGTGAAGGTTGGAAAAAAAATATTCCAAGCAAAACTTATATCAGACAGAGTAGACTTCAAAACAAGGCGACAAAAAGAGACACAGAAGGAAACTTCATAACACTCAAAGGAAGAATCTATCACGAAGACATAAACATTATAAACTTTTATGAACCCAACATAGAAGCACCCAAATATACAAGGAAAATATTGGAGAAATTCACAAAAGATAGAGACAGCAACACATTTATCCTACAGGATTTTAACACCCAATGTCAAAAATGGATAGATCTTCCAAACAAAATATCAAGAAAGGATTTTGTGGAACTGAATGACACATTAGATCAAATGGACTTAACTGAGATATATGGAATCTTTCATCCCAAAGAGACAAAATACTCATTCTTTTCAAATGCACATGGAACATTTTCAGAGATAAACCACAATTGGGCATAAAACAAACCTCAACAAATTTAAGAAAATTGAAATCATAGCGAGCATTTTCTTGGACCATAACAGCTTGAAACTAGAAACCTACCTCAAGGAATAAACTCAAAACATTCAAACACATGGAAACTGAATCACATGCTATTAAACAATGAATGGTCAATAACAATATCAAGTAAGAAATTCAAAGTTTCTGGAAACAAATGAAAATAAACACACTACAGTCCAAAACTTATGGGGCACAGAAAAGGCAGTCATGAGGGGAAAGTTCATCACAATACAGGCCTACCTAAAAAAGATAAAACATTTCAAATAAACAACCTAACCCTGCATCTACAAGAACTGGAGGAACAACAACAAACAAAGCCCAGAGCGAGTAGAAGAAGGGAAATAATCAAGATCAGAGTAGAATTGAATGACACAGAGGTTAAAAGAACAATTTAAGGGATCAACAAATCCAGGATCTGGTTCTTTGAAAAGATAAACAAAATCAACAAGCCTTTAGGCATACTCATCAAGAAAAAAATGGAGAGGACCCAAATAAATAAAATCAGAAATGAAAGAGGA
The DNA here is from genome assembly GCA_004026545.1 of Mormoops blainvillei. Lineage (NCBI taxonomy): Eukaryota > Metazoa > Chordata > Mammalia > Chiroptera > Mormoopidae > Mormoops > Mormoops blainvillei. Next base: position 16,967 of record PVJD01002885.1, read on the forward strand.
GAAATTAGAACTGATACCACAGAAATACAAAAGATTTTTAAAAATTACTACAAAAACCAAATGCTAAGAAATTTGATAACCTGGGCAAAATGGACAAATTTCTAGAAAAATATAATCTTCCAAAACTGAATGAAGAAGAAACATAAAGCCTGAACAGACTAATAACAGCTGGTGAAACTGAAGCAGTAATCAAAAACTCCAGGCACAAAAAAGTCCTAGACTGGATGGTTTCACAGGAGGATTTTATGAAACATTTAATGATGAGCTAACCCCTTCCCTTCTCAGACTATTCCAAAAAATCCAAGATGATAGAAGACTTCCAAACTCTTTTTACGAGACTAGCTTCATCCTAATTCCAAAAACAGATAAAGACACATCAAAGAAATAAAACTACAGGCCAATATCACTGATGAACATAGATGCTAAAATCCTCAACAAAATATTGGCAAACCACATCCAGAAATACATTAAAAAGATCATACACCATGGTGAAGTGGGATTCATCCCAGGGATGCAAGGGTATTGCAAATCAATAAATGTAATACATCACATAAACAAAAGGAAAACAAAAATCATATGATCATATCAATAGATGCAGAAAAAGCATTTGGTAAGGTACAGCACCCATCTATGATAGAAACACTCATCAAAGTGGGAATAAAGGGGACATACCGCAACATAATAAAGGCTATATAAGAGAAACCTACATCCAACGTCATACTGAATGGGCAAAAACTAAAAGTTTTCCCACTAAGATAGGGTGCAAGACCAGGATGTTCGATATCACTATTTCTACTCAGCATAGTATTGGAAGTCCTAACCCCAGCCATCAGACAAGAAAAAGAAATAAAAGGCATCCAAATTGGAAAGGAGGATGCAAAACTGTCATGTTGCAGATGACATGATAGTGTACATAGAAAATTCTACAGACTTCACCTAAAAACTACTCAACCTAATAAGTAAATCTGGCAAAACAGCAGGATACAAAGTCAATATTCAGAAATCGAAGCCACTCCTGTACATCAACAATGAAATATCAGAATCAGAAATAAGGAAAAAAATCCCATTTGCTATAGCAACAATAAAAATAAAGCACCTGAGAATAAACTTTACCAAGGAGGTTAAAGACCTGTACTCAGGAAACTACAAAATACTGAAGAGATAAATTAAGGAAGATACAAATAAATGGAAGGATATACAGTGTTCATGGATCGGAAGAATTAACATCATCAACATGTCCATACTACCCAAAGCAATATACGTATTCAATGCAATGCCCATTCAAATACCATGACATGCCTCACAGATATAGAACAAACAATTTAAAAATTTATATAGAATCATAAACGACCACAAAAAGTCATAGCATTTTTGAGAAAGAACAAAGTTGGAGGGATCATAATACATGACATCAAACTATACTACAAGGCTACTGTAATCAGAACAGTCTGGTACTGTCATAAGAACAGACACATAGATCAATGGAACCAAATAGAGAACCCAGAAATAAACTTATGTCTCTATGGTCAATTAATATTTGACAAAGGAGGCAAAAGCACAAAATGGAGTAAAAATAATCTCTTCAACAAATGGTGTTTGGAGATCTCAGTAGCTACCTGCAAAACAATGAAACTCGACCATCAACTTACACCATACACAACAATAAACTCCAATAAGCTCCATGGATAAAAGACTTAAATATAAATCACAAAACTACAAAAGCCCTAGAGGAGAGCATAGACATGAAAATCTCAGATATTCCATGCAGCAATATTTTCACTGGCATGTCCCCTGGAGCAAGGACATAAAAGAAAGAATAAACAAATGGGACTTCATCAAAATAAAAAGCTGCTGCATGGCTAAAGAAAACATCATCAAAATGAAAAGAGAACCAACCATCTGGGGAAATATATTTGCCAATGATACCTTGGACAAAGGTTTGATCTCCAAAATATATAAAGAGCTCACACGACTCTCCTCCAGGAAGACAAACAACCCAATTAAGAAATGGACAAAGGACCTGAACAGACACTTCTCCAAGGAGGACATTCACAGGGCCCAGACACACATGAAAGGATGCTCAGCATCACTAGCCATCAGAGAGATGCAAATTAAAACCACAATGAGATACCACTTCACACCAGACAGAATGATCATCAAAACCTAATCAACAAACAACAAGTGCTGGCGAGGTTGTGGAGAATAGAGAACTCTGGTACACTGTTGGTGGAAATGCAGACTCGTGCAGCCGCTCTGGAAAATAGTATGGAATTGTCTCAGAAAACTAAAAATGGAACTGTCTTTTGATCCAGCAATTCCACTGCTGGGATTATACCCTGAAAGTCCCAGAATGCCTATTCAAAAGATCTATGCACCCCAATGTTCACAGTAGCACAGTTTACAATAGCCAATTGATGGAAGCAACCTAGGTGGTCATCAGTAAATGAGTGGATCAAAAACTGGTATATTTACACAATGGAATACTACATAGCAGAAAGAAAAAAAGAGCTCCTACAATTCAAAACAGCATGGGTGGATCTGGAGAGCATTATTTTAAGTGAAATAAGCCAGGTGGTAAAAGACAAATGCCAATATGATTTCACCTATAAGTGGAGACTAATCAACAGAACAAACAAGTTAAATATAACTGGAGACATTGAAGTGAAGAACAATCTGACAGGAACAGAGGAGAGGGGTGAGGGGAAGATGGGGGAAAATGGGAAGGGTGGTCAGGAAACATATATGGGGGATTCATGGACAAAGTCAAGGAGGGGTGGGATTGAAGGTGGGTGGAGGGGGGAGTGATGGGGGGAAAATGGACAAAACTGTACTTGAACAACAATAAAAAAAGAAAAATAAAAGAAACCAAGCTGCTCGTGCATTAAAATTTTTTAAATAATAAATAAGTAAATAAATACATAAATTAAATAGTGCAAATGAGATTAATAAGCATTGAAATAAATGGTTTTAATTTCCAAAAAGAAAAAAAAATTCAAGATAAATTTTAATGGCTGTTATTCCAAAAAACAAATAATTGTTCAAATACGGATGGGGGCTTTTCGGAAAGACTTAAAGTGACACTCACTGAGCAATGTTAAAAAAACAAAACAAAATTTTTAAACGTTACAGTAGATTTTGAAATATAGTCTAATGAAATATATGAACTCAGAGTTATGCCAACAAAAAAGAAATTAAAAATTGGCTCATTAACAACCACTGTATTTATCTGATACACTCACTTATTCTGAACATTGGTAGTCAAAAGAAGATACTTGTACTTTTACCCTGCATCTTGAGTCTAAGTGTAGTAGCTCTTTCCCAGCTAATGGATATAGAAGAATCATAGAAACAGAACTCAAATTCTACAACCCATAATGACTCAATAAAATAGTTGATTCAGGTAAGGTCATAATTGGAGGCTGAGATCTGTATTAAAGAGAGACCTGTGCATCACCTTAAGCATCAATAATAGTGACCTCATGGGACTCCATGAAATCCATAGCATCATCCATGAGGCATCTTGACAAAAAGGATTAATCTAAATCTAATCAAGCATTGAGACTAAATTCTCTGTTACCAAGAATATAAAGCTAGAGGAACAAATTAGCTAATAATTTGATAAAGCACTCAGCTCAATCTTGAATATGTGTACTCTACAAGACAACTCTATAACACAATATCACGGTGTGGGGAGGAGTTAGGGAGACTGTTCTAGATTGAAAGACACTAATAAGACACAATAACCAAATGTAACGTATGAACTCTGATTGGATCCTGGATTAAAATATTGTTAGGAAGGCAAGATAGAAAATCTGAATATAGGTAACACTAAATGATATTAAGAAATTGCATTTAATATTTAGGAAGAATAATGATATATGGCTATGTTAGAGAAAGACTTATAGCTTATGTATAAAACCACATTTATTTACATATATTGATATATTGACATGTTTATATATATAAATGTGATATATTTATGTGTGTGCATGTATGCATGTGTTTCCATGTAGGTGTGTACATACCCCAAATATAACAAAATGTTAAAAGTTATTGAAGCTGAACAGAGAATAAAGATATTTATTGTCCCAGCTTTTAAAATTTTCATCATAAAAGGCCACAAAAGTAAAGACATCAGGCCTTACCCACAGGGATTCAAATCAGTTGGGATGAAACTTGAGTTTTAATGCTTTTAATAAACTTCCATGAGATATTGTATAGCCAGTTCTGTGCCTTGCCCTCTACCTCCACTCTCCTGCAACCAAACCTCAGTTGACTTGGTACCTCCAAATCCTAAAGTCACCCCTTCAGACCTCCTGGTGTCTTGCTTGAGTCAAATCTTCAGACTGCCTTGAGAGGGAAGCCACCTCTTCAGCTCATCACAATGTACATTTTTGTATAGTCAAACAAAATCCCACAAGGAAGAGATTTATTTAGAAGAGAGGTGCTGTGGAAAATTGCAAATACACACTGTATAAAAGGTAGGGGAGGCATGGGCTAGATATGGGAAGCAGCAACTTTAAATAACTGAATAAAAATCTTGGAGAAAACAGTAAACTAGAAATCTAGTATAGTGAGAGTACAAATGTGTGGCTAAGATATGAGGTTATGATTACAATGTTTATAATTTAAACATGTCAATATAATGCATAGTTTTACAATGGGGAGATTTTTCAAAAACAGCTCTGTCAGTTTGAGGGATTTAGAAGCTGAGATTTAAAAAAAACAGCGAGAAAAATAGATATTCTCATTCCAGGAACAGTGCTCTCACCAGAAGAGAAAATAATTTTGAAAGTGGTACACACATGAGTTCCCAGGTAATCTGCCTCACCTACTTCCCACAAAGACTTCTTCCAGAACCCTGGTTAAATGAAGCTTTTCAAAAATGTATTCGTATTATAAAAATAACACATATTTATTGTAAAAATGTTAGAAAACATAAAAAAGTGTGAGAAAATCAGTCACAGTTCCTCATCCTACAGATGGTCATTGTTAACATGCTGTTATACATCGTCATTCAGAATTGCAGTGCTACTTCTCAAAGAGTGATAGATAAAGCACTTCAGTTTCTGATGTGTGTAAACTAGTCCATGAATTAGTACAGGTAGAAAGAAAATATTAGTTTATACTACCTGTTGACACATGAGTAGCTCCATCAGCCATGGATACTAGCCATTCTGGCTCTGTGATCTGTCCTCAAGACTTATAGTTAGATGTAACTTATCATAACATATCATCCTCAGGATCTGTAGTTAGATGTAGCTGCTTCTAGAAAAGCTGCTCTGACTCCCATGGCCTAGAGATCTGTGCTCCTGTAGCCCCTGACTCTGTGCCTACTACCGTTGACCCGTCTGTGCCCAGGACTGAGGCTCCTTGAGAACATGGATCAAGATTTTGTTCTCTGAGTCTTTTCATGCAGCACAGTGTTGTGCTTTTGTAGAAGCTTAATAAATATAAATAATAAATACATTAAAATTTATTTCTTTTATATCCAGTACAGCTTTCATTATTAATGAAGGTAACAATCCCTAGGTAATCAGAAGGACTCATTTCAATAGAGTGCAAAAGATGGGTCATCATTGCTCCCCCCATCTGCTCTGCTCTCTTTCTCAGGCGTAGGCTCAATTCACTCTCATTTTCTGGATATTGTGTATGTTATGTGGCCTATAATTAGTTCCTTTTCTCAAAACCATTACAATATCTAGATCCCATTTTCTGTATGAAGCTTTGGTCAAATACTGCAACCCACATCAACCTCATACTCCAAAATCCTATAGTATTTAGGCCACAGATTGATTCACTAGTAGTCACAGAAACATAAATTACAACAATAAAAAATAATAAAATACACTAGACCCAACAAAATGGTAAAATTCAGAAAAATCAATATTATCAAGTATTAGTAAAAATATCAGGCTTCAAGAACTCTTATGTATATGTGGACATAAAGTCATATATCTATTCTGGAAATCAAATTGGTAGGATTTATGAAATTAAGAATTTATGTGCCTTAAGATACAGCAACCTTATTCCTGGGTATATATCCCAGACAAATTCTCACAAATTTCATGGACACATGAATGAAAATGTTTACCATATCCTTTATGTGGTAATGGGGACTTTGAGATAGACTAGTAGAATATGGTGGAAGCCCACTTTAGAATAGTATGCAGCAGAGAGAGGCAACATGACAAGATATTAAATAGGACATTGAGATAAAAAAGACAAAAATTTATAGCACAATACTACTTTATAAATTTAAAACATACACACAAAACATTACATATTGGTATATTTAAGAACACTGAATGTATATATCAGCAGAATATAATATGTCGATAGATGAGAAGTAAATTAGATAAATTAGATAGATGATAGACATATATATTAGATATATTAGATAACTAGCTGGAGGACCTTACTAAAGCAATTTTTAATATAGACTATTAGACGGTTGATTAACTCAGTCTGAGGTCCAAATCAAAGAAGCTTATGACAGATGTATTGGGTTGGACAAAAAGTTTGTTTGGATTTTTCCTGTAAGATGGCTCTAGTATTGCTTAATTGTCTTTAACTTCATTCAAAACATTTTTGTTAGATTATATTGTGACAGTTGTTATATCAGCATGCATTAAAAAAAGAGCTTACCAAAATTGGAATTTTTGTGTAGCAATTTTAATAATTGAAGATGAAAAAAATACTGAGCATTTTCAGCATGTTATGCTTTATTATTTCAAGTAAGTTTAAAATGCAACTGAAACACAACTGAAATGCAAAAATAGAGTTTTGCAATGTATAGAGAAAGTACTATGACTGATAGAATGTGTTAAAAGTAGTTTGTGATGTTACATGATGGAGATTTCTCGCTGGACAATGCTCCACAGTCAGGTAGGCCAGTTGAGGTTGATAGCAATCAAATTGGGACATTAATTGAGAACAAGCAATGTTATAACTTGTGGGATATAGTGGACATACTGAAAATATCCAAATCAATAAAGTTATAGGTGGAAATGAAACATATGTCTTTTATTTTATGGACAAAAACTAAATGGACTTTTTGGCCAACCCAATAGATGCACAGGCTCTAGGACTTCTTTATTTAAATGATATAAGCAGTTTCCTGTGTCTGAAGAGGATTTATTTTTAACTAAAGATAACATTACTTATTTTTATTTAAATCTAAAAGTGACCAATGAAACATTTTGTAGAACTGTTGAAAAATAATTTTTAAAAAGATTTTTATTTATTTATTTTTAGAGAGACAGGAAGGGAGGGGGAGAGGGAGAGAAACATCACTGTATGGTTGCCTCTTGCACGCCCCATACTGGGGGCCTGGCTTGCAACCCAGGAATGTGCCCCAACTGAGAATCGAACCAGCAACACCTTTGTTCACAGGCTGGTGCTCAATCCACTGAGCCACAACAGCCAGGGCCTGTGGAAAAAGAATTTTAGGTGCTTTGTTACCTAAATACATTTCCATTTGAGCAGTTACATTCATTGCTGAAAATATAGTAACAGAGAGCTTTGAAACACCTGCTTTCAAAACCATTAAAGAGAAGGCTTTTCTTTTTCCATGTCCTCCAGTTACATTGAAATGAATTGCTGACCATTATTTTCAACCCTCAATACATTTGTGTTTCACCAACAATTTTGCACAAGCATGGTATTATAATATTTTAATGGAAGTGCTATTTTAAAATAATTATTTTATTTGTGATTCTATTTCTGCATGGCTTTTAATCTGACAAACTATTCCAAATAACTCTTTGTTGAAATTATTACATAAAATTTAGAATAACATGACCAGTTTGGAATTGTTTCTCCTAATCAGTCAAGTGTGTATAGAAAAGTTCATTTATACTTTAAGGAACAAAAAAGATTCAGACTTACAAGATCTTACTAAAATGGAATATAATTTAGACCATGCCAAATCAGTTTTCATTTATACACACACACACACACACACACACACACACACACACACACACACGAGATCTGTCCCGAAAAAGTCCAGCCATTATTAATATAATGAGAACTGTTTGCATGACATCGATGTAACCTGGCAGCCAAGGAGAGTGGACTGGAATGTGCATGCATGAACAATGATCACTGTACTAGTCAGTGGGGACAGTAGATGCATTGAGTGACCATGTATACTGTGTTGTCATTGCATTCAAAATGACTGAGTGAGTAGAGCAATAAATTTGCATCAAATTTTGCATTAAATTTGAACACTCCTTCATGGAAAATATTTGGATGATTCAGAAGGCCACAGCTATGGTCCACTGGTGATTGGCAACCTCAACACAATAACATCCCAGCTCATGCATTATATCTCGTGCAGAGTTTTTTTGTGAAATATCAAATCACCCAGGAGACTCAGCCCCCCTACAGCCCAGATTTGGCATCCTGTGACTTCTGGTTTTTCAAAAAACTAAAATCACCATTGAAAGGGAAGGGATTCCAGACCTTTGATAAGCTTCAGGAAAATACCATGGGGCAGCTGATGGCGACAGGGAGAACTGTGTGAGATCACAAGGTGCCTAATTTGAAGGGGACTGAGATATCATTGCCCTATGTACAATGTTTCTTGTATCTTGTATCTTCTTCAGTAAATGTCTCTGTTTTTCATATTACATGGCTGTATACCTTCTGGATATGTAAGACAGAAATTTATATATATATATATATATATATATGCACTATACTATGGAAGACTACATATGATAATATATGTATATGGTATATATTATTCTATAGAGAATAATGTATGAAGAGACTTAGATGGAAATAGAAACTGAGAAAGTAGTATTTCCCCGAAATCATTCTAGTCTATCAATCATGATTCACTGAGTTGAAAATCTAGTTCAAATAGTCCCATCATTTCTTGATCAGTTAACTGTTAACTGACAATTGACTTGAAGGAGGCAGGCTTAATTAGTTAACAGTTTTATTTGGGCTCATTAGGAGCATGTTTTTAGCTCCTCTTTTTCACTCAAAAGTATTGGATATGGCTGCCTTGTTTAGAATTCCCTGGTTTCTGTCATGTAGAAGTTAATACCCATGTCATGAGTACAAGATAGCCTGGACCATGTGCACAGGGAATAGCCTGTTTGCATATTTTCTTACTATCTATTATAGGACTATCTATTATGGCATAATTGACATACCATGCTTTCCTTGATTTCTTTCTGAAAAACATACAATTAGCAAACATCTGAAGCATCATAGGACAAAAGCAATGAATTAAATAAGCTCCAGATTATTTGAGTCCTGTTTTCCATGCCACCTTAGTCTTTCCAGTGTTTAGGAAGGAAGGTACTAGGCAGCATCGCTTGACCAGATCTGTGAAATTTTTCTGAGTGTGCTCAAGAGAATGACACATACATACACATCTGCCACCTCGAGATAATTAAGTAGAGCAGAGAGCAAAATAGCACTTATGACTCTCATCACCACACAGGCACACATATCTACTCCCATGGAACTCAGTAATTAAAGTCATTATGGGCATCAAATATTATTTGATCTGTTTTAGGATTTGTGTCTTTGAACATGACAGAGTTAATAATCTTAATCACCTTGGTGTAGAAACTGTGAGCACAAACAATTGTGTCACCTGGCAAAAAAGTTTCTTTTCAAATGACCAATTGGACTAATGAATAGTGGTTTCTTGGGGAACCATGCTGAAATGCAACAAAATAAAGTCAAGAATGTCCCTTAATGCCCTGTCTGGTGTAGCTCAGTGGGTTGGGCATCATCTCACAAAGTGAAATGCTGCTGGTTCTGGCCAGGTCCCTGGTTGAGGGTGTGTGAAAGGTGAAAGATTGATGTTTCTCTCCCTCTCTTTCTTCCTCCCTTCCCCTTTCTCTAAAGATAAACAAACAAAATATTTTGAAAAAGAATGTTCCTAAATAATGATTGATATGGCATCCAAAATGTAGGAACTCAAAATTTAAGATCTGTGGTTATCTTTTTTACCAAGTTGTTTAAAAAAAGGGTTTTTTAATTAAATGAAAAAATCTATAGATACAAATGCTTCCTAGACATATCTAAATTCTAAAATGAAAACCATTTCAATGAATCCTCAAGCCCCAAGTTTCTCCATATTAATAAATCACAAAAGGAATTTCCTAGAAACTATTTCCACCCTGGCAAAAAAAAAAGTGACAATTATTTCCTCTTAGAACTTTTGCTTCCATTGGACTCAACAGAGCCACTAATTTAAAACTAAGTCCATTTACACTATAAAAAAATCTCAACAGCATTAGTTTCTGTAAGTCATATAGACAAATAGTATATTTGCAGGAAAACAAATATAAGAAAACTTTATCTGAGCTATATTCAGAATTTTCATTAAAAATTCCTGGTTCTTTTTTTATTAAAACTAGCATAAAGAGTGTTAAAATGGGTAAGATACTAGGACTTTGGATGGTAGATCTATAATAAAATCTATGATATTTAGAAAACCACCTATAAACAGTAGTTTTCTACATATGGAATTTAAAGCTCAATTCCAGTGGAATTTTAAATAAAATTTTGGCTCTAATTCTTTTTCTGTTACTTTACATATCTCAGTGCATTTGTTTTGCAGAGCTGTGTTCCCCAAAAGAAGCAAGATCTCCAGAAGTGAAATACATTATGACCCACATCTCTAGCCAACAATAATCTTTTAACACTTCATTGTATATCAGTTTACATCTTAACAATAAAAATATCTCATATCTGGAATGAAAACTCTGATAATTGATATTTATCATGCACTTATTAGACTCCACATACTCATTTAATCATTTTATGTGTTTTAGATCATGCAGTCCTCACAGCAAACCTATGAAGTAGGTACTAGTGTAATCATCATTACCTCAATTTTAGAGATGTGGAAACTGACTTACAGGAAGTTCAAGTAGCATGTCCAAGTTCATATTAAGTGGCAGAGCTGAAGGCTGAATTCAGGTAGTCTCATTGCAAGTTTGATCTCATGACTGTAAAACTAATTAATCTGCCTCCCTAACAAACAAACAAAAACTCTACAGAATATAATCAGCTCCAATATACCCACTGTATTGCTTTGAAAATGGACCCTCTTTTTCAAAAAGCTTTAATTGCAAAAAGTACTATTGCAACCAGAATGGTCCTGTTGGAAAATATAGTTCTCCTAGGATCAACATAGGCAGAAAGTTTAGCTTTAAAACAGCCCACAGATTAAATAAATGAATTTTAAGGAAAAAGAAATGCTGAGATTGAATACATAAAATAATCTGAAGAATGACTGATATTAATATGAAAATTTACTGTGTCCAGTTAGAAAAAAAAGGAAAAAAAGTAACATCCTTCTCTATAATTAACTAGCTCATATATATTTGGTTTATTGCTGATAAAAACAAAACAATGGATGCTAACATGATGCCTTTGCTTCACTGAGTTGTTATACAACTACATAATAAGTCCTCCGCACCCATTGTCTGTCATTCTTGAACAAACTAGATTTTTAAATTGTTTTTCCAATGGTCACCATGAATTTATGTTGAAGCAATCTCATTTCAGACATCTCTCTCTCTCTCAGCAGCCAAATCACAATAACTGACAAAGATTAAAAGTCAGATTTTGTGACCAAACAGTGTTTTCTATCTTTACAAGTCAATTGCAGTTATATCCTTTAGAGACATTTGAGCAAGAATACCTCAAGGCTGCATGCACATAGAATATCTAGATTTGGATTATTGCATCATAATAAATAATATGCAACCAAGGTATTTGTTCGTATGCTTGATGTGTTCTGGGTAAGACTAGATAGTTCTTGGGAAGAAACGGACTTCAGTTGGGTGTAACCCCATTTGTTCTAGGCTGTCAACACCCCAAATTTGTAGGAAGATGCACACATTCCAATTTTTGTTTACTCTCCTAATAGTTATTAATTGCTCATTATTCATTCTCAAATATCTTGATTTGGTGAATGAAGTGCATAGTCATCATACACTTCAAGTATGATAACAAAAACCTTGAAAATTGTATACATATAACACTATGATGTTATTGTCTTGTTAGGGCTATAGTTTGGGTTCCACCCATCAGGTGGCTTGAGGCTTTGTGTGAAAGAAAAGGATGGTCTCATTGTCAATGAAGGGTGTGAGTCCTGGAATAAGATATGCTGACACTGGAGATGGGCTTCAAGCTAAGGTGAGATTTGTATTTCAGGTCGAGTCAGACACTAAAGTATTGAGAACTCCTAATGGTTGAAAATGAACTGCCTGTTGCCACATGGAAGTGAGTGTGATGTGAGAAAGGAAACCTGATAAAACAAAAGCTGTCCTCATCATCACAAGATGCTTCCATAGTTTCTCACTGCTAATTGCAACGTGGGAATTAAGGAAAGAATCTACATGTTTACATGGCAAAAATAGTGGAGAGCTGGATGCTTGCCACCCACAGCCAGAGTGGCAACAGCTGGAGCAGTCAGCAGTGGAGGGCTGGGTACATCGGGAGGCTTCAGACCCTCCAGCAACCATTACCTGAGGCAGCCCTCTAGTGGCCTCAGCAGGACCAAGGAGAAGGACACCAGACATGTGTTCCTGAATAGTGAGACACACTTCAATAGAAACTAATTCCTAGCAATAAATCCAAGAATGGTTCATGAAGTATTATATGAAGTATGGTTATTGTAAAACATGGGAATTGTTCACAAATGGTAAGAAGCTTACATAAATGACTGTAATTGGTATTGTTTTTAAACAGCTAAGCCACATTTTAGTTTTTTAATTTTTACTTTGTAATTGTTCCATGATCTGTTATCAAATTTAAAACTCACAATCTTTCTGAATACCACATACTTTTTCATTATTCATCACTATACATATTTTTAAGACAAAAATCATGGTTTTTATAGCCCAGTATGTAGAATTAATTTCCTTTGACAGCCTGGTTGTGAGATCCCTCTGTGTAAAAGCATTCAACTGCCCCTGTGGCCTTCTTTGAAGGTAGAGGCAGTTACTACTGTCAAGATAACAAGTTCCTGTGCTCAACAGACCTAAGTGTGAATTTTAGTTCTTCCTATTGGAACTTCAAGGAGTTCAAAAGTTTATAACTCCTCTAAGTTTCAGTTTTCTTATCTATAAAATGGAAAAAACACCTACGTTGTAGAGTTGGTGTGAAGATTAGAGATAAAATATGTTAAATGCTTAGTAAACTGATTAATGAATAAGATTATATTGCTAATTCAGAAAAGTTGCCCCAATCATCACCTGGTATGTCCCAGGAGCTATGCCCATGGACGACTGGAAGATGACTTATTACTGTTAAGAGGAGGCAAAAGAATCCTAGCTAAGAATGAAAGGATAGGAACCCAGAATAGGCTCTTAATTTACCAAGTCAGGGGGTACTTGGGCAGAAAAATGAGACAATCAAAAGTAGTTAGTTACAGGAGGAAAGACTGGGAAGTCTCTATGCCAGAAAGCTTTTCACAGCAAACTGGTGCTCAGGACTAGCCAGCTATTGGAACTAATTCATTCTTCAATCTCTCGGCCTGATAGCCTGCTAAAAGCCAAGCCATGGGTAAGCATGGAATATCTTCCAAGATTGTATAATAAGCATAATAATTTCATTATACTGGAACTGGCTTATATTAAACTTAGTGGAGTAAAATTTTCACACAAATTATATTGTATACATATCATAAAGCAACATCGACTTTAAGGTGGTAGCTTTAGGTCAAAATCCTCAAGACCCCTATAAACCGATCACTCATCCATGTTTGGTGCTTTGGTGTAAAACTATGACAGAGTAGAAATATTTGGAAACAGCCCAGCTTCTTATTCGCTGTATGATCTTTGGTAAGTTCTCCAACTTTGCTCATTTACAATGGGGATAATAATGGAGGCCTTGAAAAGTTGTAAAAACTAAAACTTATTATAAATAAAATAATTATACACCACCTGGCATATGGTTCACAATAAACATTGCTACTATGTTTCACCAAAACTTATCAACGTTCTATGTACTAGACGCAATGTCCAATGTTGGATTATTTCAGAAGCAAAAGAAGTATGCCCTAACCAACCCAAAGATTTTAATAGTTTCCCTCCTGTACTTTCCACAATTATTGGGAAAAAAGGACAAAGTTTATCAATCCACAATTTTAGAGATAAAAGTCTAAAAAATTACCTCAAAGGGGTAACACATTCAGTGTGCCTGGAGTTCATTCATAGCAATATATATAATATATATAAAATAATATATATAATATTTTAATAATATATAATATTTTAATAATATGTAATTATATATAATATTTAATAATTATTTTAATAATATATAATATTTTAATAATATATATAATAATATAATTTAGTATTACATAGCCTTATAAGGGAGAGTGAGAAAGTAGAAATACCATAGGTATTTAAGGAAGAGAGGGAGTGCCTCTAATTAGGAATGAAGGATGAGCAACTGGACTTGATAAACCTCTGTCATGAACATGCAACACATCATAATTTTGTGAGGGTTACTGCCTGCTACTTCAGTAGAAACTCTGCCTTCAATTTCCCTCTCAATGTCCAATCTGTAAAGTGGGTTATGACAAAATTTGAGAAGAAAAACTGACAGCGTACCCTGTAGTATTAAATTAGTTTTGTGAAAAGTAATAGAAACCAAACTTAAATTTAAAAATTTACTGGATTACAAAATCCAATCATAGATTAAGAAGCAGGAAAAATGTTATTGGGATATGGAATGGGCAGACAGCTGGATCTCAGAAGAAGTATAAATCAGGAGTATAAATGTCACCAAAACTTTCCAATCTTTGACTTGCCATCTCTTACTAAAGTCTATCGGTTAACATGGTCACCCCCATTCTTCATATGTTGTAGAGTATCCTCTACTAGAGATACACTAGTTCTTTCCCCAGTTCTAGTTTTAAAAACCCCAGGAGAGGATTTTAGTTAGCTTGGTTTGGATAAAGAGTTCATTCCTATAACAGTCAACATTGGGCATTTAAGGAAATGTATTTTAGATGAAGGTAGTGGCACTTTCACGAAGAGGGGAAGTGGGTATCTATTCAGTAGAAGTACAGTAGAACCATGAGGCCAGGACCTACTTCTATGTGGATATTTTCTTTTATCAAAGCCAATTCTTGCTATGTTAAAGAAGAGTTTACTTTTCCATGAAGTTATTTCTAGGTAGTCATCTATACAAAAATAAGAAACAGGTTATGAATTAATGAAACAACTTAGAAGAGTTTTCATAAAGTAAATTCTAAGAAGAGAAAATGCACTTGGAAAATGTGCTCACTTTTCCCCAGACTCACAGCATTTTGCTGGACAAATGAACCATAAAAATCATGAGGAAATATACTATAGTGAGCTAAGAATTTTCTCTAGGTAAATGGTGTTTTTTTTAATTTTTTAATACATCGTTTTGAGGCATTTTGAACATATATCAAGCTCTCTTACATAAGATTTTTCTCTAAGTATTTGTATAGGGTAGCATTATTTATTTAGATGCTGAATCATTATGCACCGAAAGAAAAAAAAAAAATGTCAGCTTTCTCTAACTGCAAAAAATGAATGTGTTTACCACTAGAGGGCACACATAAAGCTGTTTTCTGGAAAAGGGGGTTTTGAAAATAACAAAATTCCGTATTTGGAACGGTGACTGAATTAAAATATTGCATACTTTCTTTAAATCTGAGAAGAAAGATCAAAAATATATTTAACCATGGACCATTTTGTTCTGGTCTCTCCCCATCACTGACAGAAAAAAAAGGGGCGAGGGGAATTCATTCATATGTGAGGAGAATAACTATGAATGGTTCATAAAATTTTAGATACATAAAGTTATTGGAGTTTAAATGATTATCAAAGAATAAGCTACCATAATATTCCTAACAGCAACATGGCAAAAATGCCACAAATTGGCAAAACTATTCATATTTATTTAAGCCACACTTAGAATCTTCAGAGAAATTCTCTCCAAAAATAGTCAAGAATACACTTCACAAAACTAATTCTAAATCTTGTAAATATCAGGTATACATTGTGTCTCTTTTTAGCAAATGCTGCATTATAGTAAAAATAGGATATGATTTGGTTGCTATCTTCATATAGCAATATGTTTGAGTCATGCTTGCAGAATGCCTCCATTCTTCACCAGAAAAAGCAAACACTCCTCAATCTTGTCACCGTGGGCGCTTGACAAGTACTAATAACTGTGGTTAGGCTTGATGCCTCCCATGATTTGTTTTGGGGTATTCTACAGGGAAGAGGATCTTTCCAGAACCAACGATTCTACTGGAAATAAAAACAGAACAAATGAGCACAAAATTTGCTGAGATGTCTTTAAGGTTAAAAAAAAAAGTAGCAATGTAAATGGCATAATGATTTAAATTCAGGGATAAAAAAGAAAATGCCACAGTGAATTGGATAAAAGTGACAGACTGATACTTCCTATTTTTGCCTTTTACATTGTGTGATTTCCCCCTGATACATTACAAATAACTAGTTCATCAAGAGTGTATCACAATATAGGTTGCCTTCACCTTAATGAAATTTATTTACAGCACAAAATTTAAAGATTATAGACAATGAATTATACATTTCATAGAATTGTTCAGTTTAGTCCTTCTTAATGTTGGCTTTTTTTAAAGCATATTCTTTTATTTTCTCTTTTTTCCTAATATTTCACATCATAAGCAACAATCTGATATGTTGTGTATCTTGTTTAAATGTTTTCCTCTATTCAAACCCTGCTTTCTTTTCTGCTCCAGATTTTATCACTTTCTTCCTGATATCAACCTGAGATTTTATCTCTATAACAGCAACAGGTCTACAGGAACATTAATTATGACACAGATACCCATTTATCTTCCCATTGATGGGTAGCCACATGCAACTATATATCCTTTTTCAGAAACAGCTTGTCTACAAATCTGAGCCCCAGGGTAGAGTTTCCTCCACCAAATTCTTTCAAATGTTTTGTCCTACCTGATATTGTTTGTATTAATGATTTTCAGAGATATGGGGAGAGGGGCACAACCTGCTCCTCTATGACAAAAAAACTATCATTCCTTCTACACAGCCTTTTATATTTGCCATCTGATACACAGTCACACACATCCAAACACACACATGCTAGATGTCATATATATATATAGTTAATAATGTATTATATATAAACAAACATATATGTGTTAATATATCAGTAAGTTATATATAAATGTATATATCTACACTATCTATATCTATATTTATATCTCTATCTATAGATATTTAATATCAGCAAGCCTTCAAGAGAAACAGTGAGGATATGGCAAACATTTTGAAACCAGTCATGACCACCTACTAAAATACTACCAATCCACCCTTTCTCAGGGAAAAAATAAATAAATAAATAAATAAAACTCTTGTTTTTCATTTTACACATATATATTATAAGAAACTGAACAATAGCAGAGACCAAAAGCAGTTTATACAGGCCCAATAGTTTCTGGATTTGAGAATCAGTTTTAAATAAATAGTCAAGTTTTAACCCATGTTTCTACTAACTTGATATAGTCTAATATCAAAATTATTTTTGAACTCCAAAGGCACTGCATTTCATATCTCTCCCTTCTCCCTCAAAAGGCAAGACAAAAAGTACTTCTCTTTTGGGTGGAATGAATAAAGATGGATGCACTGCCGGGAGGGAAAGACTAAAGATACTGGTAGAGTTTAAGAGGATTCTAGAAAAATAACAGTAGGCATGACTTAGTATCTAAATACCCTAACAAGTCCCCTAGCAAGGAGAAGAATGAGACATGAGGACTTCTGGTAGACTGCAGAGAGCCCATGGACAATCCAGCTGGCAGGGGTAGTTTGATTCCTTCCAGAGACATAGAGAGCGTCCGTAACTGGCTCTGTCTTGGCTGTCACACCTGGAGCATCTGAGTTTATAAATGTCATAGGATTACCTGGGTCTTCTAAGACAACAATGTTTATTATGAAATAGTTTCCTGCAAAGTGGAATGGTGCGATTATCATGAGAAATGTCCTCAAGTCTTAAAACTCTAACATAATGCATCATGCAACTTATGATTAAAGAACAAAATAACATGAATAAATATGTGTTACAGCTTAGTCGCTGATAAGTTCTATTGTATCCATCATTCTCAATGCTAATCTTTCTAAAACACTTCATTAGATCAGGACACATATTTTTCTGCATTTGACTGTTCTTTCTTTTTTTTTTCAAAAAAAAATAAGTAGAAGTCTGGTATATAAAATAATTAAAGAGGCATTTTATTACTATAAATGTAGTAATCTATACATCTATATATTTTATAGTAGCTATTTATATAGTAAGTATGAGAACAGGGTCCATATTTACAAGACTATTTAAAATAACTAGCCTTCTTCTGTCTGTTCCTCCAGTGTATTTCTATATTTTATCTCAGCAGTAGAGAATTGGAAAAATACTGAATCATTCAAGTAGTTGTAAATTGTAATAGTTTTTTATTTTTAAACAAGTTGTCTTGTCAATAGAATAGTCTTCAATTATATGGATCCAGAAGCCTCTAAGACTGATAGGACATTTTTAATCTAAAAATAGAATAATTATAGTATTTATCATTTGGTATAATTCTTTATCACCTGCTCTAGACTGAATGTTTGTGTCACCCCAGATTTCATATTGGCGAAGCCATAACCTCTACTGTTATGGCATTTCA
Organism: Mormoops blainvillei; assembly: GCA_004026545.1. Taxonomy (NCBI): domain Eukaryota; kingdom Metazoa; phylum Chordata; class Mammalia; order Chiroptera; family Mormoopidae; genus Mormoops; species Mormoops blainvillei. The sequence goes on from PVJD01002885.1 coordinate 35,664, forward strand.
AGGCCTTTGGGAAGCAAATAGAGTTAGATGGAGTAATGAAGGTGAAGCTCTCACGATGGGATAATTACCTTTATAAAAGAAACACTGGAAAGCTGAACTGGCATATGTTGTTCATTCTCTCTCTCTCTCTCTCTCTCTCTCTCTCTCGCTCTCGCTCTTTCTACCTGCCATGTGAGGTCTGAGTAAAAAGTCAGTCATCTGCAAGCCAGGAAGGGGACCTTCGCCAGAATCCAGCCATGTTGGCACCCTGATCTCAGACTTCCAGCCACCAGAACTGTGGAAAACTAAATTTGTGTTGTTTAAGCCTCTCAGGTTATAGTATTTTGTTATAGAATCCCTAGTAGACTCATATATTATCATAAAGACAAAAGACAAGTATCCAAAACTGTAAATATGCACATAACCATCTAAATTACAATGATCTCAAAATGTGCACCTAGGTTGTGACACAAGGGCTAAGCTTTGCCTGGCATTTGGTTAAGCAAGGTATTCATATACGATAGCAGCAATTGTACCATTTTACACATGTGATGTGTGTAAGTCTAAGTCAAGATGAGTGTGACGAATACAGGATCACAACATCTAAAATTAATCACAGTCTATCAGAAAATCAATTATATGCAGTTATAACCAGAGTCATTTTGAAGAGTTTGCCTCCCAGAATACTTAAAGTGTCAGCACAAGCTGGTAGTCTCCAACAGATTTTTAAGATATACTTCAAGATAAGTTAAAATACAGTATTAACAGAATCTCTGAAGCATCTCTTCAGAATTGTGTTATTTCTTGTGGCACAATTTGAATATCTCTAGGTGAAATTATATATATTGCTTTTTATGGCCATTGGATGGTCAATATGGAATGATACCAATTTCCATTTCTGCTACTCTCTGCCCACAAAAGTATCCCAGCCCAGCCACACGTGTTCATAAGTGCAGCATTCATTCATAAATTCCAATAACACTCTTTTTAAAGATTTTATTTATTTATTTTTAGAGTGGGGAGAAGGGAGGGAGAAAGAGAGGGGGAGAAACATCAATGTGTGGTTGCCTCTCATGTGCCCCACACCGGGACCTGGCCCGCAAACCAGGCATGTGCCCTGGCTGGGAATTGAACCAGTGACACTTTGGTATGTAGGTCGGTGCTCAATCCACTGAGCCACACCAGCCAGGGCCCAATAACACTTTCTAACTTGAGTACAATTCTCAGTCTATCACAGCTCGTTCTCTACTCTTGATATTATGCAACTCAAAGCTAAGTAACCAACATCGAAAGTGAGTGTACATCAAACAATTTTCACTTAAATGAGCATCACACAAATGCAAAAATAATAGAGATTCTAAAAATATCTAAATCAGAAAAATTAACTCATTTTGATGACAAATATCAAACTATTAACTATTTTAAGTAAAGTGAATATGTGACTATCAAGTAACTTTCCAGTAATACAGAATACAAAAATTCCAAAATTAACATTCGCAGATTTTGTGTTATTAGACTAGTGTGATGGATGGTCTTGGTTGCCAAAAACCATTACTTTCTGTCTTCAATTCTAGCAGAACCTCAATTTTGTTCAAGGTACTATAGGTAGAAGCATGAATTGTACCACCAGAGGAGACTGAACCCTCCCTAGTGATGCTAAGTGAATCCTAATTAAGGTAAGACAAATGTGATAATTGCTTTTCTTTGACAATGACTGATTTAGGAATATGCAAGAGATGAAATTCCAGCCAATGCATTATATAAGTTCTACTAGAGATGGGAGTTGTTTTGGACATTGTTGGATGACACTTGGATCTGCAGGAGCCATAAGGGAAGAATGCAGGAAAACTGCAGTGGTATCCATGGTGGCAGAGTGGAAAGGTGAAAAAAGTACATCCTAGTTGAATGTCATTGAGCTGGTGAATTAATCAAGCCTAGAAGTTCTGTGCCTCTAGACTTCTTATTTATATTTAAGTCAATTTTAGTTGGGTTTTCTGATTTTTTTCATTTCAAAAATATGTTAAGCCATATGGCCCATATGTATAGTCCAAAAATGCACTTTTGATGGATCAATTATAACTGTTAATAACAGCCTTTAGTCTTCAAAGTGGCTGTAGTTTTTTTATGGTACTCATCAATAGAGAAATAACATATCCTTTCTCAAGAGCTACATAAGGCCCTTAATAAAATTAACCATTGTAACCATTGTATTTGGTTACTGTAATGCATTTTGGAACAAGAAATCCTGCCAAAAGGGAGAGAGAGTATTTAGAGAAGTATATAAACATTATTTTACTTGAACACAAAAGATATGAAATTCATTTATAGTGAAACAAACCAGAAAATATCCTTGTAAAAAATCATTCCTATTAATTTTTCAATAACATTCTACTTCTACTCTAAAGATCAGGAAAAAAACAGAGAGTATCATAAAAGAGTAAGTTGAACCTAGCACACTGATAAGCAAAGCAAATTACTGAATTCAATTACTCACTCAAGAACTTTTATATTCTATAAACCTTGTTTTTGTAAGTAATAAAACTCCTTGGTTGCTTGTCCAAAGTCACTTCATATTGACTATCAATGTCAATGAGGAAAAAGAGGTGTTTTTTTTTTAATTTTACCCCTTACGGTGTAATGTGTAGTTTATATTCAGTACATGGTAGCTTAGATTGATTTAATAGCTGTTGATAGGGCTTTGAAGAATTAACTAGCTAATGAAGGTGTGTGTTTATTTTGGTGCTTGCCAAGTTATTTTGTGGGCTGAGCACCAGAGTAATATTAATTCCAAGATAAACATAAATATGGGATGATAGCACTACATGCCCACTAACACATTAAGAAAGGTGACCCCTTTTTCAATGTTTTCCATGTGCTAGAGAAACCAAATACAACAATATTTCATTAATTCCCTAATTCATTCAACAAATGACAGGATTATAAAAGAATAAATATTATTCTACACTCTACCAAGCTCTTTATAAGTGAGAAAAATGGAGGTCCAATGAGATTGAAGTAATTTACATAACTATAGCATCTAGTGACAGCATCAGAACTCAATTCTAAATCTTCTGCCTCCCAGGACACTGCTCCTTCAACTACACCATGTTGCTTACACAATGATAATAATCCTCCAAACCAATGCCTATGTTCAACTACGCCAAGCAAGAGCAGAAGCTTCAAATAAAAATAATAAAATATTTTTTCAAGCCAGTCCTAATGACCTGACTCATTCATGAAGAGCATTAATGAAAATGGATTGTACAAAATGCAGGGAAGATAATCACATAAAATAACAGCAGCCATGAGGGGATACAAAAATGTCCAAAAGTGCAGCTGCAGCTTAATTATATCAATCTTTGGCTTCATTTCAGCTTCTGCCAGTGGGTTGTGGCTTAAACTCTGACATCAAAAGAGTTACCAGAGATGTACATATACCAAAGCTGAGCACTCATAGCAACCCTAGAATGAATTGTGGTATAACTTGGTGCCTCTATTTTGTTGAACTATTTTATATCACACTCAGGTAAGTATTGATTGAAAATACTTAGATAAATAAAAACTTACTCGTGTCCAGTCAGTCAAGACTCTTTACTAGCAGATGGAGAAGGTAAGAATCCGAGGGGAAAGGCTGACCCAGTGTGAGCCAGGGAGTAACTGATGGGACTTGAATTTGGGTTTTCTGAACTCTAGATCACATTTTCTTCTGTCCTATGTTTGACCAGGTAAGATTCACAGGCTTGTTGTGAAGGCAGGACAGGCCTTATGAACATGCAGGTGCATATATTTATAGTGCAAGCCATTGATTCAGTATTTCCATGTGCCAGACACTGGTTAGGGTGTGTGATATAAAGATCAGTAAGACAAGGTCTACTTTCAAGGAACTTATGGGACAAAAGGATAAAGATATAAACAGACATTTTATTATCATGTGGTTAAGTACTATGATAGTGCAGTGATTTGAAAGAGAACCAAAAGGACAACATTTAAAAACCACCTGTCCTTGTACATGTTAAAAATATTATTATAAAGAAGTCACTTTTTTGCAGTAATCATTGGTCTACCTTTCAAAGACCTTTAAAATGCCAATATTCCAGCATAAACCTCAGTGTCTTGAGGCTGAGGATGGCTAGTCTGCCTAGTTCCCTGAAAGGGCAGGGGTTGGAAAGAGGCTGAAAAGACTGAAAAGAGAGTAAACTTTACTGAATTCACCTCTCCATGAGTGACCTTGCGCACACTCAGTAGGAAAGCTTTGCATGCCAAAACACCTCTCTTGTTGAATGGTGAAAAGAACTGCACGTGTTTTAGTCTATTCTCTATGTTAGGCCATGCTTTCGGAGAATTGCTGTGCACACACACAATATAAGTAATAATTACTCTTCCAACTTTGGTGATTGCCCAACATGTAGCAACTCTCCTATACCTGGAAGGTGTGTGGTTTTTAGCAAAATCTTTATTTAATAAATCTGAACTGAAATGTTTTTCCAAGCATAGAGCCTCCAAGGCAATAATTGATAATGCTCCATCGGTCCCTACATTGAAAATATGAGTTTTACTATACATAAAATGCTCATTTACCTTCTGTTGAGTTATTTTCTAAAGTCTTACACATAATGTCAACATAATTTTGAAGGGAAAGCAAGTCATTTTAAAACCTCACAGAGAGGATTTGGTAGAGCAATCAATCCTTTTTTTAAAAATATATAAAACTTTAATTCTTGTACTGATTATAAAAAAGATTTTTTGAATCTGATTTTTTATATTCTACTATATATATTTTTAATCTATTTGTAAATTGGGTTACTATTACTCTTTTTTAAAATGACAGAATCATAACATATAAAGTGGGGGCTCAAGTTTTGTGTTAGGAATAGAATTTTAATGAAAAGTCTCAGAAGGCACAATTTGATCTATATGTCATAATTCCATTTTCATGATAATGCTTTGAAGAAATAAATACATTGAGTATTTGGAGGAGATTCTAAATTGGATGGTTAGATGGTGAGGCCCTTTGAGTGCACTGGCCAGTATGTGTACATACTGTGAAAGCACAGCAGTGCCACGCGTGCACACACACTTTTACATGTATTAGGATGTGAATAAATTGATCATGGAGATACAGAAAAATGGAGCTTACTAGCAATAATTGCTCAATTTTATTAAGTAGCTACTGTATGTCAGGCTATGTGTTCAATGCTTTACCCTAATGATCTCACTGCTTATAAAAATGTAACTTGGTCAAAATAGAAATGTCTAAGGCATCACATCATTAATTAAAATAATTTATTTCCAAATAAATGTTTTAAAGATTTATTAATATAAAATAATGCCTCCTATGGTGGATTCTAAGAAACGATAGTCTCTTTGACTAATAATTGGTATTATTTTTTTAAAGAACAGGTACAATGATTAATTTTGTCAATTTGACTGGGTTAAGAGATGCCCAGATAGCTAATAAAACATTATTTCTGGTGTGTGTGTGAGGGTATTTTTAGAATAGATTAGTATTTTAGTCAGCAGACTGAGTAAAGCATTCTGCTTTTACCAATGCGGGTTATATCATCTAATCCATTGCAGGCCTCAAATAGAACAAAAGGGAAAATGAAGAGAAAATTCTCTCTTCTTGGATTGAGACACCATTCCTCTACTTTGATGTCCTGCCTTTGGGACATCAGAGTTCCTGGTTCTCAGGAATTTGAAACCTTGGATTTATACCAGGGTCCCACCCACTCAACCTCTCCCCTTCCCCAGCCCCACAACATTGGCTCTCCTGGTTCTCAGACCCTCAGTTCCAACTGATTTACACCACTGCTTTCCTGGTTCTCCAGCTGTCTGACAGTATATGGTGGGATTTCTCAGTCTCCAATCACATGAGCCAATTCCCATATTAAATTTCCTCTTATACATCTACATATATCCTAATGGTTCTCCTCAAATGAATACTGACTGATACAGATGGCAAATAAGCTTAAGAAAGGTTAAGATAAAGCAAGCCATACATATCTTTATATCATAGCACTTCTTAAAGCCTTTATTATAAACTACACATGGAACTCTGCTAGAGAGATTGCAGGCCCTGACTTCTGTGCTCAAGCCAAGGTACACTATATGCAGTGTACTTCCAACATGGTATGCTACCGAGAAACACTGTGAGAAACACTAACACAGAAACTCAAAGCGCAACATCATGTCAGTGTCAGGTGGGTGAGACATGCTCCAAAGGACATTAGATATGAAATGTATTTAAAAGGAGATTTTAAATTTGACTGATGGAGGGAGAGGGGAATGATCAGGCTGGGTGGAATGACATATTGCCAGGAAGGACAGGGTAGATAGATGGAAGTTAGAAGACAAAAGCAGACAAAGTCAGATCTGCAAAGGCTTCATAAATCAAGTTAAGGAATGGAGTAATAGAGGGAGCCATACTGTATTACACTTCCATCTCTTTACTGGGGATAACAGAATATCACAGAGCCCTGTTCGACAGTCTCTACTTAGTTATGATTTTTTTTTAAAAAAGCATAGACATCTTTATTAAGAAAAAGTTTACAAACCAAGTCAGAGACAAAAATCATCATATTTATACACTTGTAAAGAACCGGTCTCATTGAGATGCACATACTGGTATGTCTTAGAATGTGAATAAAGAAAAAATATGCCCTGGTTTAAGCAGCATAAAATGATGGAAAGAGTAGTGATCAGAAAATGGGGAGATTTGTTCTGGTCCCAACTCAACCTTTTGGGTGACTGCAGGCAAGTCCCTTAACTTCACTGAACCTCACAGTTTACTTTAATAAATGGTAGAGATGTGGGTGGATGATCTACTGTCTTATGGTATCCTATAGCCTATGTTCTGTAGAGCTTATTTTGTGCCTTTGTTTTTCCAATAGCAGCAGCAAATATTGCAGTAGGAAGTGCAGAAGATAATACCTACCCGGAAGATGTGCTACAATGTTAGAGATTAACAATACACTATAAATGGTTCTATTATTTCTCTTATGCAGGGCAACTTGTGCACTGGCTTTCCCATGTGCCCACCATTTTCACTTACAGTCTTCCAAGTCACACTTTCCCTCCATGCTTTGTGGTCATACTTGCCCTATTACTCACAATCCTCCTTGCCGTCCTTGAACATGACAAATCAAGGAGTAAGACAATAAGGAAGAGTGAGAGCACTGAGCAGAGAAGAGGACTAAAGGGCAAATATAGTTTTTTTCCTCACCTTGGCATCAGCCTGCTCTCCTCATTTCCGTATTCTTCTCTGAGAGTCTGATAGTATAATTCCCTTGATCTAGACCAATGGTTTTCAACCATGGGCAATTTTGCCCACCATGAGACATTTAGCAACACCTAGGGGCATTTTTGCTTGTCACAGATGGCAGAAAGGAATATCACCAGCACCTAGCAGGTAGACACCAGGAATGCTGCTAACCACGCTGCAAAGCACAGGACAGCTCCCAAAACAAATAACTATCCTGTCCCAAGGGTCAATAGTGTTAAAGCTGAGAAACTCTGCCTAGTTGAAGTATGTAGTTTAGCTAAGACTTTTGTTTTGAGAACAGGGGAAAATGATACATTAGCAGTAGGTAACAAAATTGTGGGTATTCTCCTTTTTTATTATTTGAGCTCTTTCGCATCTTAAAATATTTTTCAATAAACTAATACTAATTTTTTCCTACTATGTGGTAAAGCAGAGAAAAAATGCTACTGAAAAATCTATTGTTTTTGAGTTTTTCTTTTTTTATAATAGAGCACCAACAGTCAGGTCACCATGAGACTGATTTCCAAGCTCTTTGATTATTTTCCACTGTGATGAGCTATAATTCATGGGCCAGTCTATAAAACTGAATGGCAGTGGAAGCTGTGGACTATGTGGATGATGTGATGCTGGGAACCCAGTTCATCCAGAACACAGTTGTAAACCCCATTTTCTCTCACCTTTGCTGGGACCCTCCCATCATCTTAAGCCTCATTTGAAAAATCAAAGAAGAGATGAGAAATTCAATAACCATGCAAACATTAAATCATATGCTGGAGCTGAGCTGAGCTTAAAATTTCTCCAGTTCTATCTACTTTTACCTTCAACTGAAGGGTCCACATGAAATAATGACTCACATTATTATATAACACTTATATAACATTTACATTTATATAACTCTGCCATTTACATGGTGCAGTTTTAAATAGCCATCAGTTTGCCTATTGTCACAACAGTCTTACAAAACATTATTAGCCCATTTTACTAGTGAGAAAACATCCAGGAAGTTTAAGTTCACACAGCTCACAGTCTTTAAACAAATCCTGATTCCTAAGTGGCTACTTTTTCACAATGTCCAACATAAATCATGAAAGTGCTGACAGTGGGTCATCTTCTCCCTGTATCTTCACACTGTCTCCCCACTGTATGTTGCTGTCCTAATCTATTCTTATTATAGTGTAAGGACACCAGTCATGTTGAATTAGAACCTGCCCTAATTACCTCATTTTGACTTAATTTCATCTTTAAGAAAATTTCCTCTGAATAGTCACTCCCTGAGGCATTGGGGTTTAGGAATTCAACATAAGAAGTTTGGTGAAACACAACTCAGCCCATAACACTGGTGCCAGGAATGTTTTACAGCTCAGATATGGGTCCCATGAACAGCTAAAACCTCAGTTCCAAAATAGACCTTTTCAGAGCTATGCCACATTCTGCTTTCACCTATAATTGTTTTAATCGGTTAAAAAAAAACCTAAACTGTACTTCATTCTTATAGCTTAGCTTTGTGCAATGATGTGGAAAATGTATTGACATGTTAATCTACTAATGCTTCAAGTTCTGCTGAACATTTAATTTTAAAAGATGTGAGGCGCTTTTGTTCAAGATGTCTTTTTTTGGCTGCTTGGGAAACCACCTTTTGACTTTCTACATGACTTACTCTCCTCCCACACCTATACCATCACAACGCCAGGTCCTCGCTACCATCAGCCTTCAGCGGGAGCTGCTATGAGCAGAGAGGTCTTTGCTCTACTTTTTCCTAGGTACATTAACCTGAATTTCTCCCACATAATGAAGTGATTAACTGAATTTAGAATTATCTCAAATAAGACAAAGCTTTTCAAAACATACCTGACCTGTCATTTTCTCAAATTTTGAGAGAGGCTGGAGGAAAGAAAAAGAACATCATAGAAAATGGAACTGCCAGATAGTGCTGCTCTGTTGTGAGAGAATGAAAAAGAACTAGAATTTTATATGTAGATTCCCTCTGCACATAAAATATACATACCTGTTTCTCTCTGAAAAAAGAAAAAGATGATGTCAATTGATCTACACAATAACAGCACATTATAGATAAAAGGAACTTGACACTTGGGTCATTAAATCTAAATTATACACTGAAATCTGCCACATGCTTCCTGCATGCTCTTGGGCAAATTACTAACCTCTCTCAGATTCACTTATTCATGTATAGTAGAGTGGTTGAGAATCTCAGTACTGCCCATTTTACAGGTTTTTTATGGAGCAAACAAGGTAGCGTATGTGACATGATAACCTAAGCCATTACCATTTTGAGAAGAATTCTGGTTAAAAATATTTTTTTTATAGAGTTCATGTTCTACAACTTTCTACTTATTTTCTTGAAGACAAATTCTGTCATAAGGAGTTAAACATACACCACAATATTTCAACCATTAGCCTAACTCCAAATGTGGGCTAAAGTTTAAATGAAGCTTGTGTTTTCAAAATAGAATGGTGGGTATATCCTCTTTTAAGGAACAAAGTTAGCACTATGTAGATTAGGGTTTTCAATCTTGTAATGGTTTCCATTTTTCTTCTCCACTGAGGACACTGGGAGGGTTGGGGGAAAGGGGCATTAATACAACTTTGCATACCAAAGCACATAAAATAAACTTCCTTTAGTTGGAAATTCATCTAACCCCAGAAAATGAGAGAGAAAGAAGAACTGTAAATAATCTTACAAGCAATTATAACAACTAATACTTAAACAAAACAATATCTTTGGGAACTCAGAAAGCTTAGAAATCTCTTCCACCTGGATGAGGTCATGGGTAGTTGGTTTCCCTCAGAGTGGAATGTGAATAGGGAAAAATGGAGAATGCAGGCAATAAACACTAGGATGGGGAACAGGGAGAGGATGAAGTTGGATAAAGGAAAAAAAAAATGTGTAAGTCACCTTTTGAACAGAATAGTAGACCATTCCTAATAATTAATAATAATTGATTACTGTTCTGTCCAATACATTGGCTGATGCTAGAGTCCAGCTCTAATAGTTTGACAGTTCCTCAGTTGCACTAGCCATAGTTCAAGCACTTAGTAGTTACATGTCACTAGTTCTATGCTGATATAGAACATTTCCATTATCACTTGAAAATTCTATTGGACAGCACTGGCCTAAGAGAAGGAAGATACAAAATGAGAAAAATACAGAACTAGAGAGTTCTTGAATTCCAGGATAATATTTTATTTAATTTAAGAAGCTTAAAACTTGAAAAAAGCAGTGTTGATATAAAAATAACCCAAAATGTTAATCTAATGGTAACAAGAAGAGAGGATACATAGGACAAAAGGCTGGAGAGAGAGACCAGTGGCAGGGTTTGCAGCATCTTAGAAGTGAATAACCGGGTCCTAAATCAGAATGCGATGGTAAGAATAAAAACAAAGGAATACAGTCGATTTTCATTATTTGCCAATTCTGTATATGCCAATTTACCTACTCACTAAAATTATTTGTAATTCCCCAAATCAATACTCATTACACTTTCATAGTCATTGGGAGAGGTGTGCAAAGTAGAGAAAAATAATTCATCCAATGTCTGTACACATTCCCAGCTCAGATTGAATTCCAGTTTTCTGTTTCAGCTCATACTATAAATAAATGACCTTTCTGTGGTATATGTAGTGTCAAACATAAATGTACATGTATATGTATATGTTTTCCATGTTTTCCATATGTATATGTTTTCCATGTTTTTGTTCTTTTTGTTGGTGAGTCACTGTTTAAAATGTCCCCCATGTGGAGTTCTAAAGTGTTGTCTACTGCTCCTAAGTGAGAGAAAGCTATAATGTACCTTACAGAGAAAATACTTTGTTAGATAAGCTTGGCTAAGGTACAAGTCACAATATTTATTTTCAACCTTTTTCATCTCATGGCACACATAAACTAATTACTAAAATTCTGCTGCACACCAGAAAACAATTTTTTTTGCCCATCTGACCAAAAAAAAAAAAATAGGTGTAATTTTGATTCATTCTCACCAGACGGCTAATGTTGGTTGTTGTCACTTTTCTATTTGACAATCTAAGGGAAAAGAGGTCAGTGCCCCTGCCTAAATAGTCAGGTACTGTTTGTTTAAAAAGTTCTTATGGCACACCAATGTGCCTGCTGCAGCACACTGGTTGAAAATCCCTGTGTTATAGTATTGTGGTTATGAGTTCAATGCTAATTAATCAGTATTTATTAAATAAGTTATCTTTAAAAAGAAGCCACTTATAACTAGATTTTTGGGCATGTTTCTTCAGACTCTTTTCTTTAAATCTATTACTGAAAATCCAAGCAATACTGGTAAGAGTTTACCTTTTAAGCTTTAAAACAAACAAACAAACAAACAAACAAACACTGGGCCTGGCAGGAAGTTCTAACTTCTGAGTCTGTGAATCATTCTACCTGGATTAATTTTCAGTCTACTTCTCTACCTAACAGTAAATAGTAAGTGTGATAAGTAAGTGACACATTGAACCCATTGAGTTAACAACTATATATATGTGGGATTTTAGTTCCAAAAAGCCTTGAAAAATCTGTTAGAGAATCCTCATTAAAATATTAGAAACTGAAATACCAAATATTTTTTCAAAATAAAGTTGAGAAAATGGTAAATATATTTAAGGAGAAATCAACTTGTAAGAGAAAAAAATCATGAATTTTAATCCTTCAGGTGATGGATCAATAATATTAAATAAATAAAAGAGCCTGACTACTATGAACTTTCCAAAAAAATGTGTAATGTTGTTGCCTTTTATTGTATGTAACCATTGAATCCCTTTCAATAAAATTATAATTTTTTAAACCTTGAACAAAAAATTTCAGGGATTATTTTTTTTATATATAAACCATGAGTAAAAGTAGAAGCAAATCACTGGTAGTCTGTCTTTAAAAACCTCACTGATTTTCATTAAACATGAAAGCTTATGTTTGCATACTATTGCTGATTTTAGTATTAATAGAAAATGTGCTTTTCTGTAATGTAAATAATTCTTGGTGAATGAAGAAACAAATGGACAGTGTGGAGATGGGGCAAAGATTTCAGATCTCCAGTGTGTCATCAAATTGCATTCATTCTCAAGACCTGTCATGGCTGGACCATGTCCATGTCACTCACGGCTCACTGGGATCACCTTCAGAAAATTGTGAAGATGTTTGTACTAATAATAGTTGCCTCCAGGAACTTTGTTGAACAGCTATCTTGAGAAAATACCCTAACTCTCTGAGCTTGACTTTTATTCCTTCCAAAGTAGGCTTTCCAGTTGAAGGTTTCCTTTTTTCCCCAGAAAAGAAAATATGGATTTTAGTTACTGGAGAGGCTTATGTTAATTAGTATCGCAAAACAGAAAAGCAAATTGAGATGATACATGGCAGTCACTTAGAACTAGGAGACTTGTTCCTAGGTACCAGGATGGAAGTACTCATTATACAAATTTGGGTCTCAACAAAGATACAAGTTACAATATACCATGGGACTTTGAAGTCACATTCAAAATGCATGGTAGTCACAAATTTAATTCCCCGAAGGCTAAGGGTCTTCTATATGGATATATCATACTTAAAAAGAAATTATCTGTCCCTTATTCCCAAATAATATTTTAATTATATATGCCACATTTTCGAGTGTACAGGACCTGATACTTTAAGATATAAACTGCATTGACCTCTTATGCAACTATTAGCACTTACAATGAAGATAAGCTGGTCTTCTTCACCTTCAATAGCAATTCTCAGAGAATTTCCATTCATATGTCCTGACCTTTTCCTTAGCAATTGTTTATTTTTAAAAAATAAAACAAAAAACCTTCAGTGAAATTCAGCTACTCAGTATTATATTCTTTCAGACTATAGAAACCCAAGGTAAGTCTTTTGGAATGTCAGGAAGTATAGACTCTTTTATTCTTCTAAGTTCCTCATAGCTAATGCACACATGCATCTTATTATACATAGAGCATCTGTGCATGTGCTGTAACTTATAGATTATCTGTATCTACATTTTTAACCACTCCTCTTGAAAAGAGCTTTATGTGAATAACTTACAAAGCACAGTGAATTATAAAAAATGTGTTGAAATCAATAATAATAAAAATGTTTTAAAATGTCAATAGAAATTTTTTAATGTAACTGGTTTTCTGAAAATTATTTTACTACAAATGAAACTATAGAGTGATATCAATTTACAGCATCCCATATCTCAAAAGAAGCATAAGCTGGGGATATAAATATACAAAACTGAGGCAATGCAGACATGGGCATTTAAAAAATACTTGCATAAAGATGTAATGTATTAATAGACCCTTCATGCTCAGACCAGTGTTTTCCATGTACTATTCTAATCTCAGTCTTAAAAGGTAAAATAAGCTATAAGCAAGACACTTACTACTTTCCAAGAACAGCAATGAAAGAATGATTGTGTTGACGAATGAATGATTGCACAGTGGAACCTTCAAGAAAGATATCTCCTAATAGTGTCTTTAAGAACTCAGACAACTAAGCACTTAGATTCATCAGAAATGACAAATAAGAATATAGTTTTTAACACAAAACTCTTCATCTAGGTATAAGAAGATGTTTCTTACTTCAAATTAACTATTCCTTAGTTGAAAAATCTTTCCAGGAAGAAACTAAAAATCTAATCTTCATTTTTAGCATATGAATAAACAGAAGAAAATAAAAACAACAAACCTTAATGTCTTTCATTTCTCATTTTAATCTTGCTGAAAAATATTTAACTATTTGTATAAAATGAATAAAATTATTGTAAGCAATAAGTGATTTTATAACAGAAAGTTGCTATTTTGTTCTGAAAATAATTATGTGATGATGAATTTAAAAATCCATATTGAAAATGATTTCTGTTTCCAACTAGTAAAACATTTTTAATGAGTCTTTGATAATAGTTATCCTCTTAAACAGCACCACAAGATACCCGTATGTATTGATAACTGGACATTGCCCACCCATCCCCCAATATTCTTTAATAAACAAAAATACAAACTCTCAGTGTTTTGGTTGTACTGTATATTTCAAAAGATTTCTAAATAAATTTTTCAAAGATGTATAACTGTATATCTTTTCAACTTAAATGTTTCTAAGACATTATGATAAAATACTTATATCAAATTTCAAGGGAGAAATGTAAATATTAAATCAATCCTTGCAAATGATTTTAAACAAATCTGTTCTATTCAAATAACCTAGCCTCTCCTCAGTCTAGTTTGGAATGTTCTTCCTTCAGTACTGTTTTTATTAGGATACTCATGATTACAGACCCTAAGAAGGTATGCTGGAGGGGAAACAGGGAAAGCATAAGAATGGGAAGGTCAAATTTCAAGAGATAAAATGGAGACATTTTGATAAAGAAACATAGAAGAGTTGAGGGTAGCTTAGTCTCTAGCCCAGTGACATGGTGACATACATTCATATTCCTCTGGTACCTGCATCTGAATCAGCTGAAGAACTTTGGTCAGTCATTCTGGAAAAATGTCTGAAGCTTCCTGAGAGGACTTTGTTTAGTTTTCCTGACACTCTGCATTTGAGACCACCTCATGTCTTAAGAACATCCTGCAGCTTCTGCCCTGTCAGTTCAGCTTTTCTTCACACCTCTCTCAATGTGTTTAACCCACACTGAAGACTGTCAGTCTGACAGGTCCTTATTTGTTCTCACAGGTAGACATTTTCTCCACCAATACACTTCTACTTTTTACCTGGAACTACAAATCACCTTACAAATACGCAGCAAAATTAGAGAGGCACACTTAAGTAGCCTAGCATGTAATGTGGATACACCATCAGGCAAGTTTCTTGATCTTTGTCAGGTCAGTTACCAAGCATGGGTGATACTTCATATATTTACCTGTATATATTTACTTCATATATTATAACAGGTAGACACAGAAATCAAATAGATCTTCTACTAGCTATGAAGTACCAGGACTGCCAAACCAGGGCAGATCAGCAGCACAAGAGCACTGGACAATATTTTATCAACTTGAATCTCCTTAATTCAAAGCACCTTATAGCTCAAATATAAGCATAAACTGAAAATAAAAACATAATATTGTAGGCAATGGGGAAATGCATTTTTTAATACTTCACAAATATATGATGTATTCATTGTTCCCTCATTTTCAAATCAGTGCTTACCATGTGCTGTTCCTATTTCAGCCTTAAAAAAAACGAAGTCTCCTGTAAGAAGGACCTCTACTGCTTTCATAAGACCAATAATGGAACAATAACTGAGTTGATAAATGAATGATTGCATGGGGAAGCTTGTACAAGTACTTGGATCTACTTAGATCAAATCCAAAGTATGCCCACTTATTCTGACTCAGGGTCATGGTCCATTGGGAAATATTTTTTTATGGAGCTTAAAATTCAATTAATAGAGCAGATTAATTCAAAATATTCAGGTTTTCCATAAAATGGATGTCTTTTCCATTCATTGACAATATAGAGAAGATAGCAAGGACTTGAGTCCAGGTGGCTGGCTCCCCCAGAAAGTCCCACACTATCTGATAGGATATTCAAACATCAAATGGTTTTAGTCATAGCATCTTCTGTCCAGGCTCCTGGTGTTTCTGTCATTCTCTGGATTGCAGGCTCTTCATTTAACTGAAAGAATAATGCCCAGTGTTTCTTTCTTTTTCTCAAGGGAAATAATTTCCTTTTTAAATCAATATGTGCCACAGGGACTTCACTTCTCTGAAATATCATTCTTCTTCTGCATTGCGTCTTCTTTCCAATTTTGCAAGTGCTAATGTTTGTGCAACAAATCTATCCTAACCTGTTTTGTCAGCAAGTTATTTGCAAAATAAATAAATAAATAATAATAATAATACAAAATTCTCAAAGTCTGCCTGAGTGATTTCTCAGGAACCTCATGGTTAACTGAAATCCCACATTCATTCAAACAGTGTCTATCACCAACAGCTACTTAGGCAAATATGACAAAGAAGAAATTATAAAGAAAAAACTGCCATCTCATAAAAATGTGCATTTAATTTCATAATTTCTACATGAGAGTAGATTTTACTATACTCCTTTAAATCTATTATTAAATAAAATAGACAAATATTTAAACATATCTCCAGTAAGCATACGAGGTCTCTCCAGAAGGAATCTAGCCATGTAATATGAAAAATAGAGACATTTATTTAAGAAGATACAAGAGACAAGAAACATTGTACATAGGACAGTGACACCTCAGTCCCCTTCAGTGAAGGCACCTTGCAACCTCACACAGTTCTCCCTGTCGTCATCAGCTGCCCCATGGTATTTCCCCAAATCTTTTCAAAGATCTGAAATCCCTTTCCTTTCAAAGGTGATTTTAGTTTTGGGAAAAGCCAGAAGTTGCAGGGGGCCAAATCTAGGCTGTAGTGGGGCTGAGTCACCTGGGTGATTTGATGTTTCTCAAAAAAAACTGCATGAGACGTGATGCATAAATGGGCACAGTGTCATGATGGAGTTGTCAATCACCAGTTGCCCATACCTGCAACCTTCTAAATCATCCAAATAGTTTTCATAGAGGAATGTCAAATAGCAGACAAGAGGGTCTGTAACATGAAATCCTCACCCTCTCTTGGTCTATAGCAGGTGGTAAAGAAATAGGAATACCATGGACAAATATCCCATTTGCCCCAAGAATCTGTGTTGTCCCAGAGACTGCCGAGGATGGCCCACTCTCTGCCTCCTCTGCCACCCAGCACGTTTCTGGCCCCCAGGGTGCAGATGATGGCCTGCCCTCCTTCTCCAACAGGCCGCCTTCATTCCTGGTTCAAGTGTTTCTATAACAAGCCAGGGTCTCTCAAGCTACCCAATGGTATGCTTAATATTTAGGGAGTCCCCAATCTTAAGATAGCCCTGAGCTTCCACTTTTCTTTACAATTCTCTTCATTAATAAAGGCCATTGTGCTAGCATCAGCATGACTAGTGACACTACTGCTATTAAACTACCACATTTAGTAATCAAGCAAAAAGCATTTATATGATGTTTACTACATGCAAGGCACTCTCCTGAACACTTCATTCTTACTATCTTTATACCTATTTCACAAAGAAGTAAATCAAGATTAAGGAGGTTAAGGGACTTGCTAGGCAACAGTAGATCTCAGGTTTAAACCCTTGCAGTCTGAATCCAAAGACCAAGTTCTTTACCATTATTCTGTGATAGCTCATGAGTAAAATTAAATGATAAATTTAAAAGAGTCCAAATATAAAACTAAACTTTGGAAGAATATAATTCCTCCCTTAAGAAAGACTTACGAATGGAATTGAGCAGACCAACAGACCATAGCTCTTACATCGCCTTTCAAAATACCTTAATGATCAGTTTGTTTCTTTATGCCATGTTGATTCTAAAATATATTTGCCAGTGAAAGTTGATCAGATTTATAAATATGATCATTCCTCATCTTTACCTAATATTTCCCATATAAATTAGACCTCCCTAACTTTACATTTTATTACTAATGTAAAGAAAACAAAATGTTTCTGGCAAAAGGTATAAAGTTCCCATGGAAATCTGTTGAGAAAAAGATTATTTAACATTGACTTCCAAGGCAGAACCAAGGACTAACCAGTTAAATGTCAACAGATATAATGTTCTTATTTGAAAACACATTATTTGAAACTGATGATGCTTTTCTTTTGACTGTATGCACATTAACTAGGTTGTTTACCATCATTGCCATGCTGTAATTCTGCTTGAATATTGAAGTTTTTCAATACAAATTAAAATGGGTCATTTTATATATGTTATGCTTTTATGAATTAGGTAGTCTCTTTCCTAAGTGAGAAGCCTGGTCATATTATCCTGATTACTCATAATTGCCTGGAAAGAATGTATATAATATATTAAATTCTTTACTGAATTATACATATTAGCCTGGAGAAATATAAGGGTAGGCAAAAGTAGGTTTACAGTTGTGAATATGCAAAAGCTTATTCTTGTATTATTATTTATTGATTATTGTATTATTTATTACTATTATTATTTTTAAAGATTTTATTCATTTATTCCTAGAGAGAGGAAAGGAGGGAGAAAGAGAGGGAGAGAAACATCAATGTTTGGTTGTCTCTCACCCACCCTCTACTGGGGACCTGGTCTGCAACCCGGGCATGTGCCCTGGCTGGGAATCCAACCTGTGACCCTTTGGTTCACACGCTGGCATTCAAATCCACTGAGCTACACCAGCCAGGGGTATTACTATTATTGTAACCTACTTTTGCCCACCTCTGTATTCACAGGTGGTACAATATTAGCATTCTTTTGAAATAAATCAATGATAAATATTAAGCATCTTAAATTTGAAAACTTTGTTCAAACTACACAAAAGAGTCCATTTTACCATGTGGTCACTCCCACGTGGTAAAAATCCAGCAAGACTAGGTATATAATTTCTAATATACAAGGTCCGTCCAGGAGGTACCTGGCCATGTAATATGAAAAATAGAGACGTTTATTAAAGAAAATACAATACACAAGAAACATTGTGCATAGGACAATGACACTTCAGTCCCCTTCAAAGTAGGTATCTTGGGACCTCACATAGTTCTCCCAATTGCCATCAATTGCCCCGTCTTATTTTCCTGAATCTTATTAATGGTCTGAAATCTCTTCCCTTTCAAAGGTGATTTTAGTTTTGGGAAAAGCCAGAAATCATAGGGCACCAAACCTCGGCCAAAGGGGGGCCGAGTCACCTGCGTGATTTGATGCTTCTCATAAAAAAACTCTGTACAAGACGTGATGCATAAGTGGGTGCATCGTTATGATGAAACTGCCAGTTATGTTACCAGTTGCCCATAGCTGTGACCTTTTGAATCATCCAAATAGTTTCCATGGAAGAATGTTCAAATATAACATAAAATTTCATGCAGATCCATTGCTGTACTCTCTCAGTCATTTTGAATGCAACAGCCACACAGTACACATGTTCACCTAGTAGCATTGACCACCCCCACAGACTAGTACAGTGAAGTTGTCATTGTTCGTGCATATGCATTCCAGTCCACTCTCTTTGGATGCCAAGTTACACCAACGTCATGCAAACTGTTCTTGTTATATTAACAACAGCTGGATTTTTTTCTAGACAGACCTTGCATTTTTCAAATCATGTTTATCATTACACTAAATGGTATTTTTTAGTAACACTGTCATAGCTTTTGGTCTAAATAATATTTTGTTTGAAGAGTCAGTAAACTAGAACCTTCTAACCAAATCTAACTCTCTACCTGTTTTTGTATGACTCATAGCACAGAATGCTTTTTCCAGTTTTGCAATCAATTTGGTGATACAAAACACAAAATTTAAAACCCAATTAAACCAAATGTTATCTCCCAAGGAAAATAATTTTAATGTTCTCATCAGTTGGTAGAGAAGGCAAAATAATGGTTCTCCAAAATGTCCATGTCCTACCCTGACCTCACAACTAAATGGTGTGGCTCAGTTGGTTGGGCGTCTTTCCACCAGATGAAAACCGGCTGGTTTGATTCCCGATCAGGGTGCATACCTGGGTTACAGGTTCGGTCCCTGGTTGGGGTGCATTTGAGAGGCAACTGACTGATGTTTCTCTCTCATATCGATGTCTATCTCCCTCTCTCCCTGCCTCCCTTTCTCTAAAAAATATAAATAAAATATTTTAAAAGAAATGTCCATGCCCTAATCACAGAATCTGTGAATATTTCCCTATAGAAAGTAAAAAAGATTTGGCAGATGTAATTATTGTTATGGACTGTTATGGGTTGATCAGGTACCTGAAAAGATATGTTGAAGTTTCAATCCCCCATTTACTTATACATACAATCTTATTTGGAAATAGGGCCTTTGCAGATGTAATGAAGTTAATATGTAGTCTTTAGAGTGAGATCTAATCCAATATAACTGGTGACCTTATAAGAAGACAGAAGAGGCAGGGACACACAGGGAGAATAGAGAACTAAATGATGAGGAATATGCATGGAAGAAAGTGAGGGAACATGTAAAAGTAAGGATGAAAACAGCAATAAGACAGGTAGGAATGTAGGCACATGCCACTAATTCTCCAAGAGATCGTGGTCCAGTCGCTAAACTAGCATATATGGTGAGTGGCTGCACATCCATCTAGACTCTTATGTATAGAGAGGGGTTGAACCATGCTCTCAAACTCTATGATTGAAATAATTCTATTTTTCAGAGGTAGAATGGTGATAAATGATGATAGAGAAGGTAAGAAGATGATTTAGACAGTTTTCAAAAGGAGAAGATATATGGTTAACAAATATGAGCAAAACAAATGGTCTATCCTTTTTAATAATGCAAATTAACGTAATGTGATACAATGCTTATCTATCAAATGAATAAAGAATTAACAAGAACATTAATGCACATGAGAGCCCAGTGAATTAGATGCATTCAGACATTGCTGACAAACGTATAAATTGGTATGAGTCTAAAAAGCTTGGAGATACTTATCAAAATAATTTAGAATGTTTGTATCTATTGACCTATTAATTTTTCCTTAGAAACTACTATAAGGTGGTTATCAGAAGGTAAGACAAAGTGCCCACAAAACGTTATATACAGAACTGTGGCACAACAGTGAGAAACTGCAAATCTGCCAAGTGTTCAATATTAGGATGCTTTAAAAAGCCAGATTATATCCATGTGGTTGAAGACTGTAGCCATTAGAATGAAGACCTCTAAATAACATAGGGAAATTCAGTAACATTAAAAATACCAAGTAAAGAAAGGATATGTTTTCATACAATCTTAAAACATATTGAGATAAATATACCAAGAAATTACTATTGCTATAATTATGAACACACATTTCCTGATTCTTCATATTTTTCCAGAGTCCTAAGTACATACATTATCTTTAAGTTCAGAAAAGACAAAAAGCTAAATTAATTACTATAATAAGAAAAACAAAAGATAAAAGTGAACTATTCTTCTGTTTTCTTTTTCTTTTTTTTTAAGATTTTATTTATTTACTTTTAGAGAGAGAGGAAAGGAAGGATAAAGAGAGGGAGAGAAACATCAATGTGTGGTTGCCTCTCACATGCTCCCTACTGGGAACCTGGCCCACAACCAGACAGGCTAGCCTTTGGTTCAATGGCCAGCACTCAGTCCACTGAGCAACACCAACCAAGGCCAATGTGTTCTTCCCTAGTTCTGAGGCCTTATGTCCATGAGAACACGAGAAAAGCCTCAGTGGAAAAATAATTTTATTTATTGACTTCAGAAAGACCATGAGAGTGGGAGGAGAAACTAAGAGGTGGCAGTTTAAATTCTTGAAGAAGGAACTATTTCCATAAGAAAAAATTTTCTAACCCTCTCCACAAACTATATGCCACATAATGTAGCATTTTTCATTTCCATTTTTTAGACTTATTTTAAATGAATAGTTACGTAAATGCTTTAGAATATATCTAGTCTATGCTGTCTTCCAAAGATGTTTTCTAAAGACATTTTACTTCCAATAAATTTCTGAGATGTTAGGGGGGAGAAAACTTTCTCTCTGCAAAAGTCTTAAGAGTTTCATTGCATTAGATTACAAATCATTTGCTCTTAACGCCTAGGAAGTTATGGGCAGACTTTTATGATATGGTCTTTTATGTTGTGGTCTTTAAGTTTTTCAGCACAAACCTTACAAAAAATTTAATACCTCCTTATCTTTTTCCTCTGTTACATGACTTTTGTATTTTAATTTGAGTTGATGGATCTGTTGTATGTTACAGTGTTTTATCTAAATCCTTTTTGGCAATCAGAAAGAATATGTTTTTTAAAGAATAATAGGGCTGGGTAGAAAAGTGAAGGGATTAAGAAGTACAAATTGGCAGTTAAAAACAGTCACAAGATATAAAGTACAGCACAATTAATATAACCAATAATACTGTAATAATTACGTATGGTTCCAGTTAGACCCTAGACTATCAGGTGGATCACTTCCTAAATTATATAAATTTCTAACCACGATATTCTACACCTGAAAGTAACAATATTGAGTGTCAACTGTAATTGAAAAATAAAAAAATAAGGCTATAATAAAAATAATAGTAATCATAATAATGATGCTAACTAGGTATATTGTGACCATTTTACAATATACACATATATCAAATCATTATGTTCTACACATGAAATTAATGTTAAATGTCAATTACATCTATACCAATGATGATAATAATAATAAACCATACTAAATATAGAATAAATTTATCTTCTAAAAATTTCAATATATGTTAATATTGTACCTCCCCTAGATATTTTGATTTCTATTGGAAAACTAATTTGAATTTTATTTCGAGAAACCACGTGCTAGGTAAAAGAAGCCCAAGGCTTGAAGCCAGAGCACCTGTATGCAGAGCTAGATCCTTCAGGTTTATAATAGGGACAATTCATTTGACTCCTTGAACCCATATATTTGTCATCTGTTCAATGGAAATTGTATGTTCCCCAAAGAACTGCTGTGACAATATAAGTCAACAGATATGGAAACGAGTATAGGTTATTAAGCTATAATTTTAAGTCTGTCCCATCAAGGATAAAAGGTTTTAATAAGCGTTCTTTAGTCAATTAACAAAAATTAACAAAAAAAATGGTATATTTATTCAAATAAGAAAATTGTAAAAGCAAACTTTGGTGACCCACTCTGGGAAGTTCTTAGCTTGGACAAATTACCTTCAATATGCAAAGGACCTGAACAGACACTTCTCCAAGAAAGACATCCAAATGGCCAGTAGGTATATGAAAAGATGCTCAATGTCACTAATCATCAGAGAAATGCAGATTAGCCACAATGAGATACCATTTCACACCTGTCAGAATGGCTGTCATCAATAAATCAGCAAACAAGTGCTGATGAGGGTGTGGAGAAAGGGGACCCCTTTTGTACTGATGGAGGGACTGCAGCTTGATGCAGCCAGTGTGGAAAACAGTATGTTTTTACCTCAAAAAATTAAAAATAGATCTGCCTTTTGACCCAGTGATCTCTCTTCTGGGAATATATCTGAAGGAACCCAAAACACTAATTCAAAAGAACATAAGCACCCCTATGTTCACTGCAGCCATTATTTACAGTCTCTGAGATATGGAAGCAGACCAAGTGTCCATCACTAGATGAATGGATAAAACAACTATGGGATATTTACACAATGGAATTCTACTAGGCTATAAAAAAGAAGAAAATTTTACCTTTTGCACCAGTATGGATGAACCTGGAGGACATTATGCTAGGTAAAATAAGCTGGTCAGAGAATTACAAGCCAATCATAATGCCATATGATTTCAATCATATGTGGAATCTAATGAACAAACTGAACTAACAGGGAAAATGGGACAGACTCATAGACGGAGAGCAGGATGACAGCAGTGGGGTGGGGGCAAAGTTAGGGGGTGGAGGGACTGAGTGAAAAAGAAAAAGGACTCATAGACAACAGTGTGGTGATTGCTGGGGAGAGGAGAGTATAAGGGGACTAAATGATAATGGAAGAAGATACAATAAAGATTTATTTAAAAATTTACCTTGAAAATTAAAATAAAATAAAAAGAATTTACCAGTATTAATATGGTGTAATTTTTTCTAGGTGAAAGAAAATGTGATTCAGTAACCGATAGGTCACAAAATAGAGAGACTAGCTATTATAACAGTAAATGAAGTATTGCCATGAAATAGTTTAAAATTTCTCTGGGTAACATAAACATTATTTTCTCTAAAATACCTCATTGAAGTCAACAGTTAAGACTTACATGTACTTCAGCACAGAATGGTGTAGTATTTTTCAAATATCAGTAATGTAAATACCCCCTTTAAAAGAAAACATTGTCTCATTAACTGTCAATGTTGACAATATTGTATGACAATATTAATATAAAAAACTAGGTATAGTTTGCCTGCTCTATCTTTACAGTTCATTTATAACTATAAAAGTAGAATTTACTTCATAAATTAAAATACAAAGTATAAAAATATACTTTTTTTATAAAAAAGACAAATATAAAAATATTTTTTAAAAAGAATAACAGTAATATGAAGGAATATATTGTTTTGCTGAAACTAAGTAACTTTTCTCATTGTGAATAGGACAGTACACATGCACATTTAAAATGTGACAGGTCTATAGACACAATCTTCTCAAAATCTTTCTCTTTTCAAACTTCTTTGGAATCTCTACTGGTATGGTAGGTGGCTGAGTCATACCTGCAATGCACATGTGGAACACATGTGGACACATACCTGGGCTACATATGTAGAGCAACTCTAGCCTTTTCCCACTAACCCAGTGTAAATAGATAGCACTCCCTCATGCTAATTATATTATCAATCCAATAAAAAAAATGTGGGTACTGAAAAATGCATGACCATATTTCATTAGGAGGCCCACATAATCCAGAGCATGTTTATATTTAGACTATAATCAAAATGGTGTAATAAAATTGGTCACTTTCTTGGGGGACACAAAGACACTGGGAAAATCTTTATACATTGCTGTTTGAGAAACATTAGTGTGTGTGTATATATATATATATACACATATATATATGTATACATATATATACACATATATATGCATATATATCATGACTTAAGTCTCAATACAGGGTGTGGCAAAAGTAGGTTTATAGTTGTGAGTATACAAAACACAAAGTTTATTCTTATATTATTATGTATTAGTTATTGCATTATTTTCCACATAAATGACTGTAAATTTACTTTTGCCCTCACCTTGTATTTTGAAAGATTTTTATGAAATAAAAGCCTAGAATTTCTTATTTAAGTAGAGCTCTTGGGCTACAGAAGTCCAGCCACATCAGGAAAATTGATTTATTTTTGCTCACTCCGGTCAACAGAATCACTGGGTTGGGAGCCCTGGAATGTAATTTAGTCTAGTCTCCATCCTTGCCCTTTGTCTTCTTTTCTTTCCCAGATTCTTCTCCTCTCTATTCTACCTTATTGCCCTGTCCTTGTTCTTCATAAACACCAAGTTTCTTTGGAGACAGGCAAAACAGACATACCACTGAAACTTTTTTTTTTCATACAGACAACCCATTAAACAACTCCTCAGTGGATGAAAAGCCACAGTTGCATAAATAGAAATTCCAAATCCCTCTTAATTTTAAGTCTGAACACTTTCACTTTGTTCACCACAAAATAATAGATTCTCTAGGCCTGTTCATCTGCATAGGTTAACACAGAAAGTAATGAGCTCTGACATGTGTGGCTTTAGTGGACTGAGCATCAGCCTGTGAACTGAAAGGTCATGGGTATGATTCCAGTAAGGGCACATGCCTGTGTTGCAGACCAGGTCCCCAGTTAGGGATATGTGAGAGGCGACTGACTGATCAATGTTTCTCTCCCTCTATTTCTCCCTCTCTTCCCCTCTCTCTAAAAATAAGTAAATAAGAATTTGTTTTTAAATCATGAACATTCCACATATATTTGGTAGATGCCTAAGCAGCTTGCACTGTCATATACAGGTATGGTCAGCATAAGGGAAGCACAAAGGGAAGTAGACACCTGACAGCTGATCTATTGAATTTTCAGCAGTTCATTCAACTTCACAAATCATAATTAAGAGTCTGATAAATACTGTGTACTTTTTTCTCTTTACATCAATGATGAAATAAAAGAACAAAGTACTTAATCTCCAAGTTTTATTCAGCCATTTCCTTAACTTAAAATTATATAGACCATCTATCATGATTTAACAGGTATTGTGTTGCCTCCAGTAAGAAATTAAATAAGGGAAATACTGTTTCTCTATTGAAAGATAGGGATACATTTTATCGATGACCTGGAATATAAGTTTAGACTAGAAAACACCAGAATTGCAAGAAAGAGAAAAAAAACGGAAGAATAAAAGGGAACAAAGAGAAAACAATATAGTATTTTGGTGAAGAACAAGAATTGGAAAGATCCATGTTTAAGTTCCAGTTTTATCAATTACTATCTGTGTGACCTTGGTAAATTATTTAACCTCCCCATGCTCTAATTTCCTCTATGTGCCAGAGATTAATTAGAAGTACTTAGCAAATTGTGTTGTTGTTTTTGTTTTAGAGAATTAAATGAGATAAAGTAGAATATCTGGCACAGGACTTTTTTCAATAAAGGCTACCTTTTTTCCTTACAATTACTACTTTTAATATGATGGTGTCAGAAATAGTATAAGAAAATGCACAAAGACAGAACATACAGTACTAACTCTGGGAATGGTAAGCATTCTTATTTAGTTAAGTTTTTATCTTTGATGAGTAGGGAATGAAAGTTGATTTGAGTCAAATTGAAAACAAGCTGAGATATTGTGCTTAATGTGTAGTTAGTAAGGGAACATTGAAACATTTTGAGTAGTGTAGTGATGAAATCAGAAGTGTGCTTTGGGAAGATAACAGATGGTAGGATAAGTTGAGGTGAAGAGATATAAGAAAAATAAACAGAGCATTTCATAAAGTGTTTTAGTTAAACAGTTAATACTTAAGAGGCAAAATGGGAACTAGAGAGTCCAAGAGATTTTAAAAGCAAGAATTGGTTTTTAGAGAGATATTGTGAAGGAAGAATCCCTAGAACTTTTAGCAGCAATTTTAAGTTCAGTGTTTGTCTAAAACAGGTCCCAGATGAAAAACAAAGGTCATGGCACAGGCCCAGTTTGTGTTATAATGATCAGTCTAAATATCTACGGTGTGCCAGGCACAAGTTATATACCATTTGGGTTTCATGCTAAGGCTGTCTTCCCAGGGAATTTTACAGCCTCACAAAAACCAACCTAGAAGGAAAAAAAAAAAAGGAACTATTTTCTCCTGTTGTTTCCAGCAATCTTCCTTCATATCTCCTTAGCTTGTAATGGTTACACCTCCAGTCCATAACCAATAACTGTGATCAAGGGAGAATCATATGCTTCAGAACATAAACCTTGTTTACCTGAGTCAACCGTTGTATCTAAAAGAAATAAATGGAACTATATTAACATGGTTAGAATAATGGTGCTCAACTAGGGGCAATTTTGCCCTATAAGAGATATTTGTCAATATTTAGATAATGTTTTGGCTGTCCTAACTAGGAGGGTGTTACTGGAATCTAGTGGGTACAGTACAGGGATGTTGTGAAAGATTCTACAAAGCATATGACAACCTCTCACAAATGCAATTATTGGACCCAAAATGCCAATAGTGTTTAGGTCAAGAATACTGAATAGGAACAATTAGGGGTTACCTCTGGATCTGAGGGTGGCATCAGCTCCAAAAACAACTTCACATTTATAGAAAAGGATATAATCAATGTTACAAAGACAACCACAGAGTCCATTAAATTCATATCATCATCAAAATTAACTGGGGAGGGGAGCACTACAGGATTGTTTGAGTAAAGATCTCCAAAAATCTTCTCCTTAATAAAGGCAATAAGAAAACCAGCAATATTGTCAAAATCATCTTTTTAAGAACTCTAGAATTTGGCCAACGAAGGAATACAGGGAATGTTTATTGAAGAAAAACAGCTGAATCTCGACAAGAACAGTGATTTTGTAGTGTTTTAACAAGCCCAATTCCTATCCTCTCTCCACGGCTCCACAGTAGCCTGGAAAAACAATATCTTTGCTAACCTGATTGTCATAAAAACCAGCAACTACCAGCCACTTGATAGGACAGAGGAGGTTCAAGCTCCCCCATTACCAGATATTGTTATTGTTTAACCTGTCTGTAAGTTTCCTAAAACCTTCAGGAGCAGGTCTTGCCTTCATTTGAACTGATTCAGGGATCAGTCACTGTAAACGATCTTTTCCCAGAGCATTTGTTAAAAACAATGAGTGGTAATTGTTTAACATCAGAGCCTCACAGAGTTTGGGCAAACAGGAAGTTTAGCAAAAAACTTAATGGGAAATCCAGTGATGAGTTGCCCATAGGGATCTGTCCTAACCTACTCAGAATGCCATAACAAAATATCATAGATTGAGTGGCTTAAACAACAGAAATTTATTTTCTCAGAGATCAAGAGACCAGAAGTCTGAGATCAAGGTGCCAGCCTAGTTAGGTTCTAAACAAAAAATATTATTCATCAAGAATTCTATATCTAGCAAAACTATTCTTCAAAAATGAAGGAGAAATTGAGATATTCCCAGAAAAACTGAGATAATTCTTTTCTCAAAGACCTTCACTATAAAAAATATTAAAGGGGGTCCTCCAGGCTGAAATAAAAGGACACAAGACAATTAAAAAAAAACCTACACATAGATACATTAAAAGCACCAATAAAAGCAAAAATAAAGATAAATATAAAAGACAATAAAAATGTAATTTCTGTAACTATTTTCTCATATTTTATTTAAAAGAAATTGCATAAAGCTACAATTATAATATTGTGTTGATGGACTTATAATGTATAAGAGCACAAAGAAGGGGGAGGGAATGGAGCTACATGGTTGGGCTGCAAATTTCTATATACTACTGACATTATGTTGGTATTGACCCAAACTAGATTTTTAAAATTAAGATGTTAATTGTGACCATTAAAAAACAACTAAGAGTGACCATTTAAAAACAACTGAAAATATAATTAAGAAATAATTAAAGACTTAAAATGGTATACTAAAAAACATTTATCTAGCACAAAAGAAGAGGCTAATGATTAAATACAGAAAAAATAAGACATACAACATAAGTAGAATAATGGCAGATGTAAATCTACTTTATTGGTAGTTACACTAAATGTAAATATAATAAACACTAATAAAAAGCTAGATATTAGCAGAATGAACAGAAAAAAATGTGACTCAATTATGTACTCTCTACTAGAGACACATTTTAGTTTCAAGTTATATATAGGTTAAAAATTAAAGAATGGAAAAATATATACCATTCAAAAGTAACCAAAAGAGAGCTAGAGTGACTATATTAATATCAGAAAAATACTTTGAGGTTAAACTTGATACTAGAGACAATAAAGAACATTTTATAAGGATAAAAGTGCCAATCCACCAAGAAGATATAATAATTATAGGCATATATTCATCTAACAACAAGTTCTGGAAATACAAAAAGCAAAAACTTATAGAATTGAATAGAAAATTAGACAATTCAGCAATAATAGTTGGGAGCTTCAGTAACTTGACAAAAGTTCGATAAGAAAATAAAAGACTCGAATAACATTATAGAACAGCTAGACCCAACAGACATACATAGAATAGTCCTTCTAACAACACCACAGTACAAATTTTGCTCAAGTGTACATGGAACATTCCCCAAAATAAACCCTCTCTTAGGCCATAAAACAAGTTTCAGTAAATTTAAAAGAAATGAAATGATATGAAGTATGTTATATCACCACAATGAAATGAAGTTAGAAATTAATAACAGAAGCAATTTTTGAAATTGACAAACATGTAGAAATTTAAAAACACACCCTAAATGCAGTAATCACTGAATCAAATGGAAAATAATTTTAGATGTTGGGTTGCCCAAAAAGTCCGTTTACATTTTTCCATAAAATAAAAGACACATTTCTCATTTTCACCAACATATTTATTTAGATATATTCAGTATGTTGGTTATCTTTCATGTGATATAATGTTGATCATAGTCAATTAATATCTCCATTTGATCACTATCAACTTCAAACGGTCTACCCAACTGTGGAGCATCATCCAGTGAGAAATCTCTATCACAAAACTTCAAAAACCACATTTGAGATTTTCAACCACTCACAGCACCTTCTCCATACATTGCACAAATCATTTTTGCATTTCAGTTGCATTTTTACCTTTCTTGAAGTAACAAAGCATAAGACACCAAAAATGTTGCTTATTTTCTTCCATCTTCAATATTAAAATGACTACACAAAAATTCACTAATTTTGAGGGGTTTTTTTACATGTGTGCTGATATGACAGTTGTCACGATACAATCTAACAGACTGTTTCAAAGAATAATTTTACAAAACATTAAGGAAGAGCTAACCCCTGTTCTTCTCAGACTATTACAAAAATTCAAATAGAGAGAAAACTCCCAAACTCTTTTTATGAGGCCACCATCATCCTAATCCCAAAACCAGATAAAGACACAACAAAGAAAGAAAACTACAGGCCAATATCACTGATGAACATATATGCTAAAATCCTCAACAATATATTGGCAAACTGCATCCAGCAATAGATTAAAAAGATCGTACACCATGATCAAGGGGGATTCATCCAGGGATGTAAGGATGGTATAATATTCACAAGTCAATAAATGTAATACATCACATAAACAAAAGGAAAGACAAAATATCATGTGATCATATCGATAGATGTGGAAAAAGCATTTGAAAAGGTACAGCGCCCATTTACGATAAAAGCACTCAGCAAAGAGGGAATAAAGGGGGCATAATAAGCATAATAAAGGCTACATACAAAAACCTACATCCAACATTATACTGAATGGGCAAAAACTAAAAGCCTTCCCACTAAGATCAGGAAGAAGACAAGGATGTCTGCTTTCACCACTTCTAGTCAACATAATCTTGGAAGTCCAGGCAGCAGAGATCAGACAAGAAAAAGGAATAAAAGCCATCCAAAGTGGAAAGGAGGAAGTAAAACTGTCATTTTTGCACATGACAGGACAGTGTACATAGAAAACCTGATAGACTCCACCAAAAAACTCAACCTAATAAGTGAATTTCGCAAAACAGCAGGATACAAAATCAATATTCAGAAATTGAAGGCATTTTTGTATACCCACAAAGAAATATGAGAAGCAGAAATCAGGGAAAAATTCCATTTACTATATCAACAAGAAAAATAAAGTACCTAGGAATAAACTTAACCAAGGAGATAAAAGACCTGTACTCAGAAAACTACACAACACTGAAGAAAGAAATTAAGGAAGACACAAATAAATGGAAACATATCCTGTGTTCATGGATTGGAAGAATTAACATTATCAAAATGTCCATACACCAAAAGGAATTTATAGATTCAATTCAACCCCTATTAAAATACCAATGGCATATTTTACAGGTATAAAACAAACATTTCAAAAATTTATATGGAACCATAAATGACCCCAAATAGCAGCAGTGATTTTGAGAAAGAACAGCAAAGTAGGAGGGATCATAATACCTGACATCAAACTATATTATAAGAATACTGTCATCAAAACAGTCTGGTACTGGTATAAGAACAGACATGGATCAATGGAAAAGAATAGAGAGCCCAGAAATACACCATGTCTCTATGATCAATTAATATTTGACACAGTGAACAGAAACACAAAATGGAGTAAAAATAGACTCTTCAACAAACGGTGTTGGGGGATCTGGACAGCTACATGAAAAAAATGAAATTCAGCCATTGACCTGTACCACACACAAAAATCGACTCAAGGTGGATAAAAGACTTAAATATAAGTCTCGACACCATAAAAGTCCTAGAGGAGAACATATGCAGAAAGATCTCAGAAATTCCACACAGCAATATTTTCACTGATATGTCCGCTAGAGCAAGGGACACAAAGGAAAGAATAAACAAATGGAACTTCAGCAAAAAAGGAAGCTTCTGCATGGCTACAGAAAACATCAACAAAATGAAAAGTGAGCCAACCATATGGGAAAATATATTTGCCAACGATACCTCAGACAAGAGTTTGATCTCCAAAATACATAAAGAACTCACACGACTCCACTCCAGGAAGACAAGCAACCCAATTAAAAAATGGGCTAAGGATCTGAACAGATATTTCATCAAGGAGGACTTACAGAAGACCCAGAGACATATGAAAGGATGCTCAGCACCACTAGCCATCAGAGAGATGCAAATTAAAACCACAATGAAATACCGCTTCACTCTAGCCAGAATGGCCATCATAAACAAATCAACAAACAAGTGCTGGTGAGGATGTGGAGAAAAGAGAACCCTAGTGCACTGTTGGTGGGAATGCAGACTTCTATAGCCACTGTGGAAAACAGTTTGGAATTTTCTCAAAAATCTAAAAATGGAACTGCCTTTTGACCCAGTAATTCCACTGCTGGGGTTATACCCTAAGAATCCTGAGACACCTATTCTAAAGAACCTATGTACCCCAATGTTCATAGCAGCACCATTTACAATAGCCAAGAATTGGAAGCAACCTAAGTGCCTATCAGTAAATGAGGGGATCAAAAAACTATGGTAAATTTACACAATGGAATACTACACAGCAGAATGGGAAGGAGCTCCTACCCTTCCAGACAGCATGGATGGAGCTGGAGAGCATTATGCTAAGTGAAATAAGCCACATGGTGAGAGATAGATAGCATATGATCTCACCTATAAGTGGAACCTAATCAACAAAACAAACAAGCTAGCAATATATAACCAGCAACATGGAAATAAAGAACAAACTGACAGTAACCAGAAGGGAGGAGAGAGGTGCATAATGGGGAGAGAAGGGGAAGGGTTAACAAGGAACATGCATAAAGGGTCCATGGACAAAGCCAAATGGGGGAAGGATTGAGGGTGGGAGTTGGGGATGGGTGGGGCTGGGGAAAGTGGTGGCAGGAAAATATTGACAAAACAAAACAAAACAAAACAAATAGACAGAGGGAGACTAAGAAGAGTATAGGAAATTGAGAAGCCAAAGAACCGATATGTACAACCCGTAGACATGAACTAAGAGGTGTATGGATGGTAGGATGTGGTGCAAGCAGAGGAGATAAAGGGGAGAAAAAAATGGGACAACTGTAATAGCATAATCAATAAAATATACCAAAAAAATTTTTAAAGAAAAGAAATTAAAGATGACATAAAATAATGGAAAGGCATTTATTTCACCTTCAAGAATCAGACTAAATATTAAGATTGTAATACTCCTCCAGCTGACCTACAGATCAACACAATCCCTATCAGAATCCTACCCAATTTCTTTGCATAAATTGAGAAACTCATCCCAAAATCATAGGAAATGCAGGCTCAAAAAATAGCCAACATAATTTTGAAAAAGATGGACATAGTTGGAGGACTTATCTTTCTCAATTTCAAATTTTAACACAAAGCTAAATTAATCATGATAGTGTCATAATGTCATAAAAACAGACATTTTTCCATCTATCAATGGAATAAAATTGAAAGTCCAGGAAAAGAAATGCTGTAACATTTATGGTCAATTGATTTTATAAGGATGCCAAGACAATTCAAAAACAATGAACATTCTTTTTAATAATTGGTACTTAGATAACTGATATTCATATGCAGAAGAATGAAGCTGGCCCCTATCTCACACCATACCCAAAAATTAACTCAAAATTCAGTAAAGGCCTAAATGTAAGAGCTAAAAATATAAATCTCTTAAAACAGGAAAGGGTTTACTTTTATGGTTTTAGATTAAGTAATAGTTTCTTAGATAAGACATCAAAAGCAGTAGCCTTTGAGAAAAAAGTTGAATTTCATCAAAATTTAAAAAATCTTTGTGCTTCAAGAGACACCATCCTGAAACTGAAAAAAAAAAAATCCATGTCTTCTATGGAATTTTTAAATATTTGCAAATTGTGTATCTGTAATGGTCACGTAATCAAGAAAATATGAACAATTAACAGTTCAACAATGAAAACATGAATAAGCTAGTAAAAAAAATAGGCATATGATTAAATAGACATTTCTCAAAGAAAGATACAGAAATAATCAGCACATGAAAGATGTTCAGCATCATTAGATGTTATGCAAATGCAAATCAAAACCACAATAATACTTTACACCACTAAGATATCTATAATCAAAAAGACAAACAGTAACAATTGTTGGCAAGAATGTGGAGAAATAGAAATCTTCCTACACTGCTAGTGGGAATATAGAAATGGGGCACCCACTTTGGAATACAGTTTGAGAATTCCTCTAAATCTTTAACACAGAGTTACACATATAACTCAACAATTCAATCACAAGTTTACATGCAAGATTATTAAAAACATATGTCCACACAAAGCTTGTATATACATATCTGTAATAGCATTAGTCATAATAGGTGAAGTATGGGGAAAAACTCAAATGTCCATCAATTGAATAGCTAAACAAAATGTAGTGTATCCATACAATACAAAACTTCTCAGCCATAAAAAGGAGTGGGATATTTATTATTGCTACAATATGAATTTTAAAACATTATGCTAAATGAAAGAAATTGGATAGAAAAGATCACATATTGCATGATCCCATTAACACATCAACTCTAGGCAAATGTAGACAAGAGGTAGCATTCATGTTTGATGTGGAGTGGGAGAACAAAAAAGGAAATAAAGAGTGACTGCTAATGAAGAAAGAATTTCCTTTTTGGAATGATAAAAATTTTCTGAAATTAGGATGTTTGCATAGCTTTGTAAATACAGTAAATGACACTGAATTGTATAATTTTGAAAGGGTAAATTTTATGGTATGTAAATTATATATTAGTAAAAGAAATGGAGGGAACTGAAAAATTGATTGTTAAGATGAAAAAAGTAATTTGTTAAAAAAATTTTGTTTTATAATGACCATAGGCACCTGACTATGAATATGATAATCACAGTGATGTCCACAGCTAAGATTAGATGGCCTTTACAGAAATCCTATGCAGCAGATACTCTTTTGGCCCCTGATTTTCAGATGAAGGAAATCTAGCTTAGGGTGGCAAGAAAACCTACTAAAAATTACCCCAACAAGAAAAAATGTAGCAAAAATAGAATTCAATCCCAGATCCTTGTTTCCTTGGTCAGTAGCAGTGATAATGGTCCTATTCTTGAGATCATATTTTACTGATATAAACAGACAAGTAGAGAAATAATAGTCATAAAATAACAGAAGTTTCACTGTAGAGGGCTATAGGCAAGGTGCTTTGGTAAAGGAAGAGGAGGCAACACAACAGATGATTCTGAATTCCCCAGGAAGAAAGGACAAGAATAATCCTTGTAGATAACTAGAGGAACTGAATTCCTGCAACCAGGATTTCAGACACTTTCTTCTTGCCTTTTGGTACCTATTTTCCCGTTCTACTACCTTATTCCACTGCACCCTCCCTTCCCCGACCACACACTATGAGAGCGTGAGATGGACAGTTTAGATATTAGCTGAGCTCGTTACTATATAATTAGCTTCTCCACACTTCTAAGGTGGATTGGTTTGTTACTCAGATTGGTTTCAAGTCTGTGCTTAAATACTTGAATACAAGCCTTTAGGTACATAGATCTATCTCCTGAACACTGAACTCTTCAAGTTCTTGTTTGAAAAAAAGTTTCATTTAAATTCATTTTTGCACACAATTATTAGTAGCTATACATTATACTACCATCCCTACCCTGAAAAAAATATGTGTAAAGAGCTGTTAATGACATAAAAGGAATAGGACCAAGAATGTACAGAGGCAATAGCCACTGTCTTGAACACAGAAAGAACACCACATTTGGACAATGATTCTTCTGATTAAATTTGTTGCAGACAGACAGAAGACTGAATTAGATCAGTAGTGAGTTTGCAGTGCAGCATTAATGATGAGCAAAGAATTGAATTCACAAATGTCACTTTGGAGAGAGGAAGCAGGATGTATGTTATCTCTTAATAGATTAATTATGATAAACTAAATAGCACGTTCAGACAGTTTAGAGGATTGGCAAATAATGTTTTGGTAAGGTCATTATAAACCATTAAATGACCATGATGATGGTAATTTTCAGCCATGACAATTGTCTAGACAAGAGAATTAAGACATTATTGGTTCCAATTTTAATTTGAAACAAAGCTAACCATATCATATTAAGTGCCCTGGTCTTGTGGCCTCCAGCCACTGGTTGCAAATGTTAAACTCATTTGCTGTTTCTCCCAGAACAGCTCACAGGAGGGAGAAAGGGCAGGATAAAAAAATGAGTCAATTGTGAAGAAATTTGGATTAAAGCAAAAAGATTTATAGAAGAAAAAAGACCCTTTCTGCACAGCAATGTTATGCAATGTGTTCAGATTCTGTGGTAGTGGAGGATATCCCATAAATAGTTTCTAGTAAAGGGATGAGTAGGGGTTTATCTTTGAAAAGAGTCTATAACTGAGCATAAACTCTGTTTCTCCTGTCTTACAGGAGACTAATGGTCTCAATTAACAGTAAAAAAAGAAAAAAGAAAAAAAAGAGGGTTCAGCTACAACGGTACATCAGGGTATCTTCCAACTGTGTAATTCTAGGACAAATCAATCTACACCGATACAAAATATAACACACTAATTTATTCAAGAGAGGATGACCAAATCATTGTTAATAATTCGACGATAGGATCGATGATAGGATATTTCAAGCATGTGGGCTTTTCTACTTTCACCAACATTAGATTCTATTGGCAGCTGCCTACTTCTCAAATTGCCTTCGGGAAGTCACAGGAGACTGAACTGTAAGATGCAGCCAGGCTATTCATGCAGAAATTGAACAGAGCATACTTCTGAGTGAGGAAATAAGGGTGGGTGTGTCCCAATTTTATTGTAGCTCCTCATTCTGAAGACCAGAGATTTCTGTTCCACCTGACAAATTCTATATCCTTTTGGAATTTTTAAAGATTGCTCCTGGAATCGACTGTCATTTAAATATTGAGAGGAAAATCTGCCAAAGTGATTTGATTACTCAAATCCTTTAAAAATCGTTAAAATCCTGACCCTGTAGGGTGAGAGGAGTGCCCCCTACTCTTATTTGATGCTGTCTTCATGCAGTCTGACACAGCTGATAGACATCCTCAGCCTTTCCACGGGGCTTAAATGTTAAATTCATTGAGCAAATGGAAAGCACTAACTCTTTGCCAAACTCAAATCTAAAGTCACCTCCATAAAGGCCCAAATTATCCTCCTAAGCCTAAATGTTGCAACACTGACAAACATACTGTTATCCCAACTGAAAAGAACTGGCTCAAAAACATGAAACACTATTATTCTACTACAACATACCTCTAAATATTTCTAAGATGTGTAGGTGGTTCTGTGTTTTATTTGTCATGAATAATTAATATTGCATCATGGTAGAAACTATCCATCTAAATTAAAATAATTTTGTCAACAGAGAAGGCAGATATTTGTTGCTTACTAGTAAAAACAGTATAATGCCTTTGCTTAATAAAGCATCGTTCTTTCAAGGAATTAAAACATTCTGCAGTTTTAAAACTAATAATAGTTACAAATACATACCTGACAGTTAATGGGTGTTTACTAAATGCTAGGTACAGGGTTAAGATTAGTTTTATGTTAACTATTTTAATTGTCTTTAAACAAACCAATCAAGTAGGAACAATTATGACTTGGGGAATATAAACTGCTTGTCCAGGTCACAAAACTAGAATCCAAATTCTTAACACTAGACTAGTTGATGGATTACAAAGTCCTTCAAAATGGTCCTCATTTTCCAGCCTTTTTCCCCCCACCTTTTCCCATTGCTGCAAAAGTCCTATAATTCACCTCTCTGACTTCTGTCCATACAGAGTCCCCCCCTAATCTTCCTGAAACATTGATTTCATCCTGTACTATGTAATATTCCCTCATGTACTCCAATCCTTCAGAAAAAATCCAAACTCACATACCATCCACATTCAGACCCCATGTACAGAAACAATAGCTCTTACTATTTTCACTCAAAACACTGAATAAAATTCTTCTTTCACAATGTGTCACCTTCCAAACTTTACTGCAAGCTCCTTTCACTGTCTCAGGCTCTCGTTCCTTCTGCATTGTCCAAAGTTCTCTTCAAGCCTTACTTCCTCCAGGCAAGACTTCCATGGCACCTGTTGTATTACACTTAAGGGACTTATCCTTACACTGATTCAAGAAAAGAATGTATGCTTTGATAGAAAGGCCACAGGGCTTATAGAATACAAAGGCTTGTGTTGAATTTCTAGTTTTACTTGCAATCTTACTTATAGCCTCAGAGTTTTCATCTGTGATGTGCAGTCACATGGTTGCTTCAAGGACTAAATAAAATTATAAATACATGCACATATACATGTATATACATACATATATACAAAAAATGCATTTATATGTTAAATACATTAAATGTTTATATATAATGTCATTTATGTATGTTTCATTTAATCCTTATACAATATTTATACATAAAAATCTACATGTAATTTTGAACACATACAAATAATAGTTTTGAAAACCATAAAATGCCCTGAAGAGATTTTAAAAAAGCACTACTATGTCTTAACTGGTATATAGTTTCTCAACTAGATCTTAGATTTCTAGAAAGTAGAAACCTTTTTATTGATTTCCTTCTCAGCTTCTAGTATAGTGCTATACACCATAAAAATACTCAGAAAATAATTGAATAATAATTTTTCCAAGACCCTTAGGGAAAATTCATTATTTCTATACTACACATTAGAAAATTGTAAAGGACAGAAAAACGCATCTGTACCAGCCCACTAGTTTGTAGCAAATGCAGACCTCCTGATGATCATTGGAGATTTTTTTTTTTCAGCCAGGCTGTTTTGTCAACTCTTGATGAATTGGACTTAATTTTACTAATAACATTCAGAGAATACTCGGATACTCACTGTTGGGGGTAGCACCAAGTGGGTGGAGTATCAGCTCCATTTGGATAGTGTAACTGCAATTCAAAACAACACTGACGACTTGAAGTTGTGGACAGATATAAACAACAGCACTGAGAAAGTCACACATAAAAACAAAAAGACTAATGTCTTCTTTATCAAGCTTAAAATGTTAATGTTGAAATCTAAGATCTGGTAGATGATCTCGCCATGCTAGCAAAAATTATTTGGAAACTTTTGAATCCATCTCTATTTTAAGGTTCCCCCAATTTGACAAGCACAGAGAATACAGAGAGGGTTGAAAGAGAATAAGAAACATACCTAATAGATTAGCAAGCTATCAGTAAACATATACAGTACATGGAAAAGAAGAGATGATGGTCTAATTATATACCCCCCCAAAAAGCAGCTATCATCTTTTTAATATCCTTCCAAAAGACTTACAAATTCCTCAAGAATACGTTTTGACTGAAAGAATTCTCTGAAGCATAATACTATGATCATAATTCTTCTATTGTATCATTGAACACCCTTTACAGAGCAGGCAATGAAATCTCTTTTGAACACATTGAACATATATCATTCTTTAGCAAAAGTTTATAGGATGTTAAATCTTGGATGGTTCAGAGGTTGAATGATAAATAATGAGCATGATTATTACAACAAAGCGGAGAAGATAGTGGAGAAAAACATTTTTAAAATAAAAAATATTAAGCTGGCACAGTTGTGATCCTGATGCTAAAGAGAATACTGAGGGACAAATATCCAGAAAGAGAGAAAGATGGAAAACTGAAGAGTAGCATTTTCCTTTTCCTGGCACTGGTGACAGACAACACGAACAGCTGTGCCTCCCATAAGCCAGTGTATTGAATAAAGCTATCATGGTCCCTGTAACACTTAGTTGGTCCAAAGAGCCTGTAAGTATGCAGACTTTGACTTGCAGGGGCAGGTGGAAGTTGATAACAATTGTTCTTGTTCGCCCTCAAGAACAGGAGTGTTATTAGCAAGAAGTAAAATGATATTTCATACCATAAATTTCTGGGATTGGCAATGGAGATGAGTGAAGGTGATGGCTAGAGGGTAGAAAGAGAAATTAGAAGACTTACTGAATCATCACTAGCCTGTTGTCAATACTACATGGAAAACATTTCTTTTTTATATAGACTATATTCAGCTGTATTGGAAAAAAAAATTTAGCTGTTTTTCAGAATTAAACTGTATCATCCTAGGAGTATGGCTACTATTGACTTTACAAGCTTTCCAGTGAGAGTAAACTCATCTTAAAAAAGGTCTGACCCAGGTGTTTTGGAGTTACTGTTTTTCACTTTTAATTCCAGACCTTCAAAAACATTTGCAGAGCCCTAGCTGGTATAGCTCAGTGGGTTGAGCGCGGGTCTACAAACGAAAGGGTCGCTGGTTCGATTCCCCAGTCAGGGCACATGCCTGGGTTGCAGGCCGGGTCCCCAGTAGGGGGCGGGCAAGAGGCAACCACACACTGATGTTTCTCTCCTTCTCTCCCTCCCATCCCCTCTGTCTAAAGATAAAATAAATAAAATCTTTAAAAAAAAATCTTTTTGCAGAGATGTGCTGTAGACAATTTGGTAAAATCTCCATTTTTAAACTCATGTCATTGGCCACCAGCAACAAAAGGGCTCAGAGTCAGAATGCTGCAATGCTGATATGTTTTTCATGCTTTGTCCAAAATCATCTGAGTTGAAAAATTGGGAAAGGAATTAACAGTCCTCTTTATCAGAGCTGTATGGCTGTACTGATCTTAATGTTACCATTGGTCTCCCCGAAATTCCTTCAAACTCAGTATAGAAACTAACAACCAGATAACGATTTCCCTGAGTGAGTCCGAAACTGAGATAAAGTAGGTTAAAGAGGAGGACCTATTCCAGCATAGTTATGAAGAGTTGTGAACAAAATAATCCAAAGCATGGGGCAAATTCCACTTCCATCTGACATTATAACATGGCATGTCTTCCTTCATTTTGATAGCAGTGGATTTGCCTTTTGAATTATATTTTTGTTTAAGCAAACACTATAATAAATTAGTTTGCCTTTTCCATGTACATAATAACCAATGCAGTAGCCCTCCCAAAGGGCTGGGTGGTGACAAAGAGGATCTGCTTTTTAAATATGTATTCACATAACCCAAATTGAATGATGCATACAATGCAAAATTTTGGCACAGTTTTTATGAGAAAAAAATAAAATCCACGAATAGTTGTGAGCAAAGACTAAGGCAACTCTAAGTCATTCTGTCTAGAAAGAGGTACTGAGTGGCTCTCCTTTTTCATATTTTTGAATTACAGTTTCATAACATGCATCTATTTAATCTTTGAAAATCTATAACATAATTTATTGTTTTTAATAAAGAATAAGACCAAGGTAAGAACATTAGTGGAATTAAAATTATATTTATTATAATTGGAATCTAGAAGTCTCAAATCTGGGATGCTTATATTAATAAAATTTAAAAAATTAAAAATAAATAAAATTCAATTGAAACAGTTCATTTTAAACCCTTTTCCACTTTGTTTTTAAGTGAACTTCAGGGAGTCTAATTTTTTCTTGTGGAAGCATGTTGCAATTTCCAATTTTTTCTCCTAATTAACATAGTTTTGACACCAATTTGCAAATACAATTTAGTTCAGTGAGGTTCATTTTCCCTTCCCCCCCAGTTAAGTTTGACTATACAACCGGAAACTGCTTTAATTTTTACCTACTGTGTACTTTTCACTTAATTATGTAAGTGGCTTCTGTTAGAACAAATAGCTTAAATATACCAGTAGAAATACACTCAGACTATACACTCAGGAACTCTGAGTAAGGTCTCCTTTTGCAGAACATGGATTTCCATAGTGTGCTCCAATTAAAACCTTTCAATTAGAACAGGGCTAACTGAATTGATGGCAACAATGATCAAAAGTGTGATAACTCAGCTTTCAAATTCTGTCAGGTTCCATAGGACCTAGGTAAACACTCATGCTTAGCACTCTGCCCCTCTGACTTGCTTCAGCCAAGCTGTAACACTACCTCATGGTTGTCCTAAACCAACTTTTTCTTAGCCCACTTACTTCCATTTTCCCAGCAGGCATGCACCATCCCCTCTTTACTCCCCTACCCACTATCTCAAATATCTCAGTTAAGACCTGGCCTGGATAAAATGAACACCCACCACCTCCCACCACCTGTCTGTGCCACATCTCACTTTAGTGGTCAGAAAGCATAGGAATAGAGTAGGTTGATTTTGTACTTCAGGAAAAATTCATGCAAATTGGATTGGAAGTACTTACCTTCTCTGCAGCCACTCACTCCAGCCCTGTCATGAAGATAGTAACAGAATAGCTCAAGAGAAGAAGGTCTTGGGCCTGTGGTAGTGGTGTGCATGTATGTATGTGTGCCCAGAAGTACATGCCTGTTAACTCAAGTGTGCTATTCAACCTCAATGAACCTTGGTTTTTCCATCTATAAAATGGGGGTTATTTCTAACAACCACCTTACAGAACTGATGAAAGCACTAAATGAGATGATGCATGTAAAATGCTTAATATAAAACAAGGTATAAAAATAAAAACTCTCAATAAAAAGTATTATCATCATAGTTAATGAAAAGATCCTAAATGTTAGTTATATATCTATTATATTGGGGGAGATACAAAATATATTTGGTCCCTGATCTCAGTTTACCTTCACAGGTTGGGGGTGGAGAGGATTTCTAAGTCACAGGGTGAAACAAGTGACCTGGACTTGATTTTTTTCATAGGAAACAGTCCCTCAAAATGGGGGACACTGTATTGAAAAGGACACAAATGGATTCAGAAAAGAAACATGACAGCATATTGCCATCTCTCCCCCAAATAAGAATTAAAAGATATAAAGAATTCTTCAGGAACAAACAGCTTAAATTTCTATTGTAATCAGTGTGTCTTCAAAAAACTGATGGAGCACATCCAAAATGGGAAGCAGGAAGTGAGTATCTCTCAAGAAATGAGTAGCACACTGGAGTTGAAGGCGGTGTGGATTATCACCTACTGTCCAGCCAAAAGTACACAGACCTCCCCTTCAGACTATGCTTCCCCCAGAAAGTAACTAAAGAACATACCTGTGGCTGCTACAAAGGTTACAGAATAAACTCATTTAGGTGTTGGAATGAAACTAAGGCATTTAACCAAGTCACCCCAGTAAAATCTCAACACACACACACACACACACACACACACACACCCCTATACACATGACTATATGATATGTACTTTTTCAAAGAAGATGTTGATAGACCTAAAGAGTTAGTATTTGTTGTAATTTCAGTCCATGTGGAAGGAATATTTGGGGCATTGTTTTATCTTCAATCATATGGTTGACTACCTAAATGTCCACAATTCATGACAAGCTGTTTTCACAAAATACTCAGAAATAAATCAGCCCCTCCAACACCTTGGATTTCACATTTTCTCATTTCAGTTAATGTGAACACTTCTAATAAGCCCTCTTATGACTCTGAATCTCAAAACTCAAGAATACTGTCAAAAGACAGGCATCAAAAATAAACAAACAAACAAACAAACAAAAACCCAGATTTGAAAATAAGTAAGTTGACCTCTTTCCAGGCTACTACAATTATCCCCAAAATGGGGTGGGGGGGCAGGTTCCAAGTCATTTTATTAACTGCCCCATGCCACCCCCTGAAAAGGAGAGAATCAAAATACCTGAAAAACATTTTGACTTGAAAAAATAACAAGGGCATGTTAACAATAAATTAAGATAGTTTTTATGGACCTAGAAGGACTCTCAAATATAATAGCCCAAAATGAATGTTTTTTAAGGTGAAAATCAAGTATGTATAAGAGTA
The DNA here is from genome assembly GCA_004026545.1 of Mormoops blainvillei. Classification (NCBI taxonomy): domain Eukaryota; kingdom Metazoa; phylum Chordata; class Mammalia; order Chiroptera; family Mormoopidae; genus Mormoops; species Mormoops blainvillei. The sequence continues at coordinate 79,228 of PVJD01002885.1, forward strand.
TTAAAAATGTTTGAGCCAAAAGAATGTTTGAAATCACCTAGTCCAAACCAATGGAGAAGTTCAAAGATGTTTAATGAACTGTTCATAGCCACATGGTGAATTGGTGCTTTTTCTTACACAGTGAAAGAAGAAGCTGGTTGTTCTGTCAGGACTACTTTCCACTAAACTACATTAACTCAAATTCTATAGATAATAGATTTAACAAAAATTTCAGTGTAGGGGGGCGGGTCATGCTTTTTAGTTTATGAAGAAGAAAAATGTGTTTCTGTGCTATTTTTTTCTAGAGACTCTCATTTCATTAAAACTTAATCTCCAATATAAGTTCCAAGATTAATATAGCATTAGAAAAACAAAAAAGTAATCCCTCCTCATTCAACTGAGTCAACACACAGCCACTGACAAGCAGGGCTGGCGGGAAGTCAGCAGGGGGAAGACAGAATCACTGACCTCAGAGAGTTTTCCTTCGCCATCTAGCATGCAATCAGAAACCAATGCTGGCAAATGCTTTGAGATTCTGGAATGTGATAAGACACAAATCAAATACTGGTCATTAAAAATAAAATGTCTGGTTGTTCAAAAGTGGTTGTGCTGTTTGTGTTGCTATTTTATTTTTAATTCTCCTATCGCTGGCATCAGAGTACATGACATCATTCTTCCATAAAACCAGTAATAACAGCTTTTTAAAAATACATATTAGTAAATCACACACTCTTATCAGTTTATCTTATAAATATCATAAATATCATGTACAGTGATGGAAATGGCATAAATAGCAAATTTCTGCATTATTCATGAACTGTAGTTAGCTTTTCCCTAGGCTCCATGATGCTGAGGAATGTGTGTATGTGTGTATATGTTCCCTGTTAAAAAATCAAGTCTTAATAACGACATAGTTTTTATCGAGGCATTTTAAATTTGAGGTTTATTAAATTATTAAATTTGAGTATGCTACACACTCAAGTTTAGCCTACCTCTCACACCAGAATGAAAACAGATCATTCAAAAGCCAAAATATTTTCAGCTCAGGAAAATATTATGGAGAGTATTTTTTAAGGGTGGGTCATATTTTCAACAGCTGTCCTCCACTGAATATAGATGTCTCATACTACAAATACCACAAAAAAGATACCACCCAAAATAATCACAGTAAGTGAAATAAGTTCACTGTACCTTTTTCCACCCAAAATGGAGTGATTTCTTTTTTTAATTTCCTTCTGCAGAATCACAATTCAAAGAGCTAGTTCATGAATGGGTGTTTTACAATGGGTTTCCTGGGAACAGATTCAGAGAAAGAGAGAGGTATGTGGAGCTTGAGCCCCCAAGAATACACTTGCAAGGATGTGAGAAAGGCAGGCCTGAGCAGAATGTAAAGTGAGCCTCAACATAGTTTGGTCTGGAAGCCTCAGGCTAATTCCACAGAGTGCTCTGGAGCTAGGATGACCCTGCAGTTTGTCCCCTATTGAAGCCAGTTTGTATACCTCTGCACCAGCCAAACATTGGCTACAGCCCTTGACCAGGCAGTTCCCAGTAGCTAAGAGCAATTCCCAATGAGGGGTACAGTTGTGAGCCATCAGCGACCCATGTTGCCGGCATTTCTTGGGGTTGGTACTTCTGACCCGAATAAGGGATCTAGAAAAAAGTACTACAGCACTGTCCACAAATTAACATTTTTCATTGCACATAACACCACCAAGTCAGATTTCAAATCATAGCAATACTAATTGAAACTTTAAGACCTATGATACTTTTTAAGGATGCCTAGCCAATGAAAATCAAGCACCTAATAAACAAGAGAGAATAAACAATTTTTTATTAAATACAGGAAAGAGAGGAAGGATAGATAAATCTTTTTTATATCAACTCATTTATATGACTGTATTCTTAGCACTTAAAGCTATAAAAATTAAAATAGAATTTATTCTGAAACTTTTCTCATTCTAGCAATAATAGTATTCACCCAAGATACATCAACTAATTAAGCTTTTTATTAAAGCCTCATATATTTCATTGACATGCACTTTAATATAATTTTAATTTTTATGTTTGCTAATCATCAAATCTATAAATTATATTTATGATCAATGACTCATGAGAAACCAATTTATAAAAAATAGTTTTAGTTATATAAATATTTTCATTGCAGAGAGATATGAAAGGATGACTAAGAAAAGACTTTCAATAATAGATATATTATTTTAGTCCTGTGAGGGAAGTTAAATGGAAATAGGCATTTATGAGGGAAAGGAAATAATAGAAAATTTCCATATGTCAAAGAAGAACTTCTCATGTGCTTTTTAAATAGAAAAGGTGATAAATAAATGAAGATTCCAGGTATGATTATTACCCTGAAAAATGAAATGTTATACTTTATCTTTTTTTTTTTGGTAAATTTTATTGATTGTGCTATTACAGTTGCCCCTTTTTTCTCCCCTTAATCCTCTCCACTCTGCACCCCATCCCATCATCCCCACACCTCTTAGTTCATGTTTATGGGTTGTATATATCACTTATTCGACTTCTCAATTTCGTATACTGTTCTAAGCGCCCCCATATTTTTTTTGGCAACATTTTCCAGCCACCACTTTCCTCAGCCCAAGCCATCCCCACCTCCCACCCTCAATCCTTCCCCCATTTGGTTTTGTCTATGGGTCCTTTCTGAATGTTCCTTGATGACCCTTCCCCTCCTTTTCCCCCTGTTAATCCCTCCCTCCTCCCCCCTGGTTACTGTCATTTTTTTTTCAATGTAGTTGGTTTAGTTTTGCTTGCTCGTTTATTTTGTCGATTAGGTTCCACTTATAGGTGAGATCACTTGCTATCTGTATTTCACCACCTGGCTTATTTCACTTAGCATAATGCTCTCCAGTTCCATCCATGCTGTTGCAAAGCATAGGAGCTCCTCCTTCCTTTCTGCTGCATAGTATTCCATTGTGTAAATGTACCATGGTTTTTTGATCCACTCATTTACTGATGGGCACTTAGGTTGCTTCCGATTCTTGGCTATTGTAAATGGTGCTGCTATGAACATTGGGGGGCATAGGTTCTTTAGAATTGGTGTCTCAGGATTCTTAGGGTATAATCCCAGCAGTGGAATTGCTCGGTCAAAAGGCTGTTCCATTTTTAGTTTTTTGAGAAAATTCCAAGTTGTTTTCCACAGTGGCTGCACAAGTCTGCATTCCTACCAAAAGTGCACTGGGGCTCCGGTTTCACCACATCCTCACCAGCACTTGTTGTTTGTTGATTTGTTTATGATGGCCATTCTGGCTGGAGTGAAGTGGTATCTCATTGTGGTTTTAATTTGCATCTCTCTGATGGCTAGTGATGCTGAACATCCATTAATATATGTTTGGTCCCTCTGTATGTCCTCCTTAGAGAATCATCTGTTCAGGTCCTTTGCCATTTTTTCAATTATATTGTTTGTCTTTCTGGAGTGGAGTCCTGTGAGTTTATATATGTTTTGGAGAACAAACTCTTGTCCGAGGTATTACTGGCAAATATATTTTCCCATATGGTTGGTTCCCTTTTCATTTCGCTGATGTTTTCTTTAGCTGCGCAGAAGCTCCTTATTTTGATAAAGTCCCATTTGTTTATTCTTTCCTTTATGTCCCTTGCTCTAGTGGACATAATGGTGAAAATACTGCTGTGCGGAATAGCTGAGATTTTCATGCCTATATTCCCCTCTAGGACTTTTATGCTGTCATAACTTATATTTAAGTCTTTTATTCATCTTGAGTTGATTTTTATGTGTGGTGTAAGTTGGTGATCGAGTTTCATTTTTTGCATGTATGTGTCCAGATCTCCCAACACCATTTGTTGAAGAGGCTATTTTTACTCCATGTTATGCTTCTGTCCCCTTTGTTGAATATTAATTGACCATCAAGACATGGGTTTATTTCTGGGTTCTCTATTCTGTTCCATTGATCTATGCATCTGTTCTTATGCCAGTACCAGACTGTTTTGATGACAGTATTCTTATAATATAGTTTGATGTCAGGTATTGTGATCCCTCCTACTTTGTTTTTCTTTCTCAAAATTGCTGCAGCCATTTGGGGTTGCTTATGATTCGATATAATTTTTCGAAACATTTGTTCTATATCTGTGAAATACGTCCTTGGTGTTTATTAAAGATTGCACCAAACCTATAAATTGCTTTGGGTAGTATGTATGTTTTGATGATGTTAATTCTTCCAATCCATGAACACAGGATATGCTTCCATTTATTTGTGTGTTCCTTAATTTCTTTCTTTAGTGTTGTGTAGTTTTTTGAGTACAGGCCTTTTACCTCGTTGGTTAAGTTTATTCCTACATACTTTATTTTTTTTTTCTTATAGTAAATGGAATTTTTCCCTGATTTCTGCTTCTCATATTTCTTTGTAGGTGTACAAAAATGTCTTCAGTTTCTGAATATTGACTTTGTATCCTGCTGTTTTGCCAAATTCACTTATCAGGTCAAGTAGTTTTTTTGTGGAGTCCATACGGTTTTCTATGTACGCTATCATGTCATCTGCAGACAATAGCAGTTTTACTTCCTCCTTTCCAATATGGATGCCTTTTTTTTTCTTGTCTGAATGCTGTGGATAGGACTTCTAATACTAGGTGCAATAGAAGTGGTGAAAACAGACATCCTTGTTTTATTCCCGACTTAGTGGGAAAGCTTTTTGTTTTTATCCATTCAATATAAATGTTGGTTATAGGTTTCTCGTATATAGCCTTTATTACGTTGAGGTTTGTCCCCTTTATTCCCACTTTGCAGAGTGTTTTTATCAAAAATGGGTGTTGAACCTTATCGAATGCTTTTTTCCACATCTACTGATATGATCATGTGATTTTTGTCATTTTTGTCAAACTTTTGTTTATGTGATGTATTACATTTATTGACTTGTGAATATTATACCATCCTTGCATCCCTGGGGTAAATCTCACTTGATCATAGTGGATGATATTTTTAATGTATTGTTGGATGCAGTTTGCCAATATTTTGTTGAGGATTTTAGCATCTATGTTCATCAGCGATATTGGCCCGTAGTTTCTTTCTTTGTTGTGTCTTTATCTGGTTTTCAGATTAGGATTGTGCTGGTCTCTTAAAGAGTGTTTGGGAGTCTTCCTTCTTCTTGGATTTTTTGGAATAATCTGAGAAGGACAGGGGTTAGCTCTTCCTTAAATGTTTTGTAAAATTCTCCTGTGAAACCATCTGGTCCAGGGCTTCTGTGTGCCAGGAGTTTTTTGATTACTGCTTCCATTTCACCAGCTGTGATTGGTCTGTTCAGGCTTTCTGCTTCTTCATTCAGTTTTGGAAGATTATATTTTTCTAGAAATTTGTCCATTTCACCCAGGTTTTCAAATTTTCTTAGCATATACTTGTTCATAGTAATTTCTTACAATCCTTTGTATTTCTGTGGTACCAGTAGTAATTTCTCCTCTTTCTTTTCTGATTTTATTTATTTACATCCTCTCCCTTCCTTTCTTGATGATTCTGCTTAAGGGGGTGTTGATTTTCTTTACCTTTTCAAAGAACCAGATCCTGGATTTGTTGATCTTTCAAATTGTTCTTTTAGTCTCTATGTCATTGAGTTCTTCTCTGATCTTGATTATTTCCTTCCTTCTGCTCACTCTGGGATTTATTTGGTGTTGTTACTCCAGTTCTTGTAGATGTAGAGTTAGGTCGTTTACTTGAAATAGATCTATCTTTCTTAGGTAGGCCTGTATTGCTATGAACCTCCCTCTCCCGACTGCATTCTCTGTGTCCCATAGGTTTTGGACTGTTGTGTGTCCATTTTCACTTGTTTCCAGAAACTTTTTTATTTCTTCTTTGATTTCATTATTGGCTCATTCATTGTTTAATAGCATACCTCCATGTATTTGTTTAATAGCAGCATCCATGTATTTGAATGTTTTGAGTTTTTTCCTGAGGTTGGTTTCTAATTTTAAGTCCTCGGGGTCTGAGAAAATGCTTGATAGGATTTCAATTTTCTTAAATTTCTTAAGGCTTGGTTTATATCTTATTATGTGGTCTATCTTTGAAAATGTGCCATATGCATTAGAAAAGAATATGTATTTTGCTTCTTTGGGACGAAAGGTTCTATAAATATCAGTTAAGTCCATTTGATCTAATGCATAGTCGAGTCTACAATATCCTTGTTGATATATTGTTTGGATGACATATCCATTGTTGACAGTGGGGTATTAAAATCCCCTACTATAAGTATGTTGCAGTCCATAGTTTTCTTGAAATCACCCAACATTTTCCTTATATATTTGGGTGTTCCTATGTTGGGTGCATATAGGTTTACAGTGCTATGCCTTCTTGATGGATTCTCCCTTTGAAGCATCCTTTTATGTCTCTTTTTATGTCATTTGTTTTGAAGTCTATTTTGTCAGATATAAGTATTGCTACTCTGCCTTTTTTTCCCTGTCCATTTGCTTAGAATACTTTTTTCCAACCCTTTACTTTCAGTCTGTGTAGGTCTTTTGTTCTGAGTTGGGTCTCTTGTAGGCAGCAAATGTGCGGGCCATGTTTTCTTATCGATTAAGCTACTTTATGTCTTTTAACTGGAGCATTTAATCCATTTACATTTAAGGTTATTGTTGATAGGTATTCATTTTTTCCCTCTGTATCTATGTTCCTCTCTCTATCACTATTTTTCTTCATCTTCTTAAAGCAGTCCCTCAGCATATCTTGCAATGCTGGTTTGGTAGAGGTATATTCTTTCAACCTTCTTTTTCTGGGAATCTCCTTATTTCACCTTCCATTTTTTTTCAGAGACTTGCTGGGTAGAGTAGTCTTGGATGCAGGTCTTTGCTTTTTATTACTCAGAATATATCTTGCCTTTCCCTTCTAGCTAGAAGTGTTTCTGTGTAGAAGTCAGCTGCTAGCCTTGTAGGGCTCGTTGTACAATACTTCCTGTTTCTTCCTTGCTGCCTTTAAGATTCTCCCTGTCTTTGATACTTGCCATTTTAATTATGATGTGTCTTGGAGTAGGTCTATTCAGGTTTCTCTTGAATAGGACCCTCTGTGCTTCCTGGACTTGTGTGGTTTTTTTTCTCCTCAAATTGGGGAAGTTTTTAAACATTACTATTTCAAACAGGTTTTCTATCTCTTCCTCCTCTTCATCTCCTTCTGGTAATCCTATTATACAGATATTATTACCTTTCGTGTTCTCCTGCATTTCTCTTAACCCCTCTTTGTTCCTTTTGAGCCTTTTTTCATTTTTTTGCTCTTTACGGCAGTTTTTTTCTACCATGTCCTCCAGCTCACTGATTTGATCCTCTGCTCCATCTAGCCTGCTTTTGATTCCTTCTACTGGGTTCTTCAATTCAGAAATTGTATTCTTCATTTCCTCTTGGTGCTTGTTGTTAGTTTCTATGTCTTTTTTCATGCTGATATAGTTTGCAGTAAGTCCTTGTAGTTTCCCTGTAGGTTTTTGTAATTCTCACTGAGCTCACTGAGTTCATTGAGCTTCCTTATAACCATTGTTTGGAACTCAATGTCTGATAGTTTACTTGCCTCTATTTCATTTAGCAGTCGTTCTGGGGATTCCTCCTTTCTGTTCAATTGGGTGCTGTATTTTTTTGTCTTCCTATTATTTGGCTGCTGAAGCAAAACCACAAGGCCCAGGACACAAACCAACGGCCACAAAAATAACTTCCCCCTGCCATCCCACTATCAACAGCAAATGAGCTAGTATTAATAAGGTTGTAAATGGAATAAGACTATTATAGGAAAGGAGAGAAATAAACTATAGTATAAAATCTAGTGATTTAATATGCACCAACTTGATGGACAAGAAATGAATGATAAAAAGCTATGTAGTAAAGAAAATATTGCAAGTCATGGAGAAGACCACAGTGGATTTCATCTTGGTAGCCTCTAGTGTTTACTGTTTTTTCTTTCTGAATCTGCCCCTGGTGATGTCAGATGTTGACCCCATCTGACCTTAGGCAGCCTGTTTGAGACTTCCCAGGATCCACTGCCTATGGCTGTCTCCTTCAGTTGTTAATCGAGTCACTCTGCACTCAGTAGTCAGGCTTAAGCAACATAGCACAGGGAAGAATCCCTCCTGGAATCAGGGCTAATGTTCCCCTCAGGGTGCTGCTGCTTGGAGGAGAGCAGTCTATGTGAGCTTGATGGCTGCTGCCTTATAGGGGATGATCTAGCACCAGGATCCCAGAGGCTGCTCTCAATTCTTTCCCCAAAGTCTCAGTCCCCAGTCTCTCCTCTAGTCTACTCTGAACCCTGCCATGCAGGGATCTACTGTCTATGGCTGCCATCTGCACTCAGTAGTCAGGCTTAAGTACCACCGGGCAAGGGTAGAGTCCCTCCTGGGGGCGGGACTATTGTTTCCTCTCAGGCTGCTGCTGCTCAGACAATGGTCTGCCTGAGCAAGTTGGCTGCTGCTCATGGGGGATGACTCAGCATTGTGATCCCAGTGTCTACTCTCAGCTTTCTCCCCAACTCCTCTGTCCCCAGTCTCTCCTCAGGCATCGCCTCAGGCATCTCCTCAGGCATCTGCCCCTGCCTTTGCCAGAGACCAGGGTAAGTGGCTGTAGATGAAAATTTATGCTTTGGCCTTTTAAATAGCTCTTTCAGTGTCCAGCCCTCGATTTCCAGCAGAGAGCAGCCCTGCCGCGTTTCAGAGTTGGTTGTTATCTGTGTGCTTTTTCTGCTCTTGTGCTGTAGGCTGAGGATCCCCGCTTATGGTTTAGAACCCGCTCCTCAGTCGGATCCAACTGGCCACTTAAATATCCCTCTGGCACTGCCACCTGAGGGTGCCCAGCCAGCTTTCTTGTGTCTCCACTGCACTGCTTACCAGTCAGGTTGTGCTGAACTGATTCTTCTGTCTGTCCAAGGTTATCAGTCTTCTCTCTGGCTATTGTCAGTTGTTTCTTCTATGTGATTTCTTCACAATTTAATTGTAATTCCAGATTGGCTCTGGGAGGAAGTCACTGTGACTTCCATTCACTACTTTGCCAACTTGATCCCACCCATCTTGATATTCTTTAATTTTTACATGAAAATACTTATAATACATTAAAAATTATGTACTTTGCAGCTATGACATAAAATTTAGGGTTTTTTAAAATATTTATTTATTTATTTTTATTGTTGTTAAACAACTGTTGCCTTAGAAGATGAAGAATTTCTTCAGTCAGAGGCAAGACTCCTCTAAGTGATCTCACCATGGGTAAAATACAACACCCCTACATGGCTACCTTTCTTTCTTTAATATTTATCTTTCCCTCTTACTCCCTTTATGTTCTCCTCCTCCTTTTCCTCCTCTTCTCTTCTTCCTCCTCCCTTCCTCCCTTTCTAGCTCTAGCTCTAGCTCTCCGTTTAAAGACACCTATCTCAGTAAAAAAAAAAAGTGTATGATTATAATGCAAAACTGAGCTATGTGACAATCGCTCATTATTTTGCCAAAAGTAAAGACAGATCAGCAAAAATAACTTTATGGGAAGAAAAGGTAAATTAATACCATACCCTAATAAGTCTCTTAGATCATTTTATCTACCTATTCCTCAAAAAAATAATTACATACAAACAATGTGTATATGATTAATGCCCCCAGCCTTAGTTAATAAAATATTTAGAAGAATGCCTTGCCCTGTTGAAAATCTGTTTGTTTCCCTCATTCTAATCAGAATTTTTGTTACTATGATGTCATCAAATTATATTCCAAGATTATTTTGGTGTCTGTTATTTTACTTTGAAACTAATCAGGTTTTGTTTCAATTACTCCTGAAATGTTTGAAGCTAGAATTAGAAACCCACACACAAACACGCATGCACATGCTTGCACATACGCACAACATAAGCAAGTTTGCCCTGCTTAGCTCTTCTTTTGCCACTTGGATGAAGCGCCCAACCTGGAGCCCTGTGTGCCAGGCCTGTCCTGGGCCTAGACAAAGCATGCCTCTGAAGTCTAGTTTGAAATTTAATTTTGCTCAATAATTTTTCAATAAAATGTCATTCCTCTTTTAAATTCTAATGCTAAAAGAGTTTAAGATTGGTAGTGTTACACAGGACTCCATTCTTATCCCAAAATAATTTCCAAATGGAGCCAAGGACCTAGGAGGGAAGCATCTCAGGTGGTCAGCTGTGAGGCATACACTTCAGACTGATTTTCATAAAAAGGACTTCATTTTGAGACTTGCTTTTCTTATTATTCTTTCTTAGTGCAATTTGATGTGTAATTTTGTTCTATTTTTCCTATTTCAAGTCTAAGTTCCTGTTCTGTTAAGTCAAATGCTCTGATTTTGCTTATATTTCACTTATTAGAGGAAATTAGGGAGTGCACAGATGGCCCCAATTCCAATGTCCTAATAGGTTCCATAATGTGTCTCCCAAGAGTCAGCCTTTGCACATTTTATTGCATACCAGTTCTCACTGACTTTCTTCTCAGTAATTTCAGGCCTCCTCCCAAACTTTTGTTGTCATTTATTTAATATCATGCTTTTTTCTTAAATCTCTAACATAGGTCAGAAGCAAATGGAGGGAGACTCTCAACCTAGGGCATCATGCAAATCCATTGTACACAGTGTATCTGGAGTGAAATACCCCAGAAACTTACCAAAGGGAGTTTAAAGTATCCTTGAGCCTGTATCTCCCTTCCCCCTACCTAGAGCTATGCACTCCCTGGGAGGCACTCTTCACCTGTTTGGGGGTTATTTCAGCATGTGCCTTTCTCTACTACCAGACTTTAAAGCTTATTGAGGTCACAAACCATATTTTTTTTCTCTTCCTCTTGACTGGTTTATAGCTACAAGTGACTTCCTCTGGGCACAGCTTTGAAAATATGCACTAAATGAAGAAAACGGGATGATTCTGACATCATTTTTAGATTAAAAGGAGCTAATTACAAGACTGATCATTAGGAAAAAAACTATCTTCCTCTTCAACACGAACAGGTATCCAAAAAAGTATGGTATCTTAACACATTAGTGTAAATGAAGCTAGACTGGTTTGCACCAGTACTGTCCAAGTAAGAATTGCCAAAAGCTTTGCTCGGGTAGTAGCCTTCATTATATCCATGCAGTCTGCTGACACTAAATCCAAATAAAGTCTGAAACTCCTCTCCTCTTCCCCACACAGTGCGAAACACCAGTAGCTTTCTATGAAAGGAACAGAAAGTAAACTGAATGCTGCCATCTGTCAGATATATTGCAACTGCCACTTTAAAAATTATTTGATACCTTGAAGGAAATAGTGACAAAGATGGAGATTAGCTCAAGAGCAGCTTGTTAAAATGGAGATTCAGGCCTGCAGCTAGCATTCACCTAGCCTGCTTTGCAGTTTTAGAATCAATGTACATTCAATGAAGTGAGCTACCCAAGGAATTCTGCCATTACCCTTTTTTTACAAACAGCATAAATATTAACAGAGCTTTACTTCTTTTCATTGAAAGGGCACTATATGTTAATACAGTAATTCAAACATGAAACCATTTAGAACCTTGTACTTAGAAAATAATCTCCTCCTAGAATGTTTTCTTTCACTTATGGATTTCAAAGCACTTTATATTTCTCCAACTAGTGGCAGGGCAGGGAACAGGTCAAAATATTTACATTACAGGTGAAAGAATTGTCATGGATCACATATATTAAGTTGTTGTTTTAGGGAATAAATTCCTCTAGTGACATTAAAGTTAAGAGTATGTTGGATTAAATGTCTGTCAATCTTGTTTATCTTTTCAAAGAACCAGCTCTTGGTTTCACTGATCTTTTGTATTATATTTTTAGACTCTATTCCATTTATTTATCTCTGATCTTTATTATTTCTTTTGTTCTGTTCACTTAGGGGTCTGTTGTTCTTCTTCCAGTACCTTTAATTGAAAATTAGATTGTTTAATTGAGATTGTTCTTGTTTCTTGAATCTTGTAATACTATGAATTTTCCTCATAGGCATGCCTTCGCTGTGTCCTATAGATTTGGGATTGTTGTGTTTTCATTTGTTTCAAGGTAGCTTTTGATTTTTTCCTTGATCTCATTTTTAACCATTCATTGTTTAGTAACATGTTATTTAGCCTCCATGTCTTTGTGTGTTTTTCAGTTTTTTTCTTGTGAATGATTTCTAGTTTCACACCATTATGGTCAAAGAAGATGCTTGATATGATTTCAGTCTTCTTAAATTTATTCAGTTTTGTTTTGTGCCCTATCATGTGGTTTATCCTAGAAAAGTTTCCATGTGCACTTGAAAAGAATATATATTCTGCTGCTTTTGTGTAAAATGGTCTGAAAACATCAATTAAATCCATCTGATCTATACTATGTCATTTAATGCCACTGTTTCCTTGTTGATTTTCTACCTGTACAATAAAATATACAGATAATGCATTATAGAATTGTATACTTGAAACCTATATAATTTTATTAACCAATGTCACCTCAATAAGTTCAATTTAATAATAATAATAATAATGATAAAGAATATGTTGGAATAACTGCCAATAAATCAAGAACCAGGGGAGGAAGTCCTTGAGAAACCCTGAAATATTGTACATATTAATAATTAATATTGCTAATTTTAATGAAATAAGAAGTAAATTAGAGCCCTGGCTGGTGTAGCTTAGTGGATTGAGCATCAGCCTGCGAATGAAAGGGTCGCCAGTTTGACTCCCCAGGGCACATGCCTGGGTGACCGGCCAGCCAGACCCCCAGTAGGGGCTGCACGGGAGGAAACGACACATTGATGTTTCTCTCCCCCTCTCTTTCTCACTCCCTTCCCCTCTGTCTAAAAATTTTTTAAAAAGAAGTTAATTAGAAGGATAGCATTGATAATTTAAAAGAAATAGACTGAACAATTTAAATGGAAGCATTCTGTATTCTCCTTTTTCAACAAGCAATTTTAACAGCATCTGTGTCTACCTACCAGTCAATCAAGTCAACTTGCAGAACACTCCTCTCTCTACTCCAGACACCAAATAAATCAGCAGATAGCAGAGCTTCTTTAGTCTGTACTAATAAAGAATAGCTCATAACTCATCCCATCTCCTTTAATTTCTGTCTATGGTACCAATAAGCATTGTTTAGAATGACCCTGCCTCAGAAATGTGGGAACACTGATGCTACTTTTGCCTGAGAGAGCCGGAAGGTGAGATTTCAAATCATTACTCAAAAGTCAGGTGCTATAAAAGAAGATGCCCCTTCCCTGAAATGACTGATCAGTTGGGAAACAAACGTTGAGTCCAAAACTGCAGAATGATCTTTAGCTCTGGCCTAACCTTTGCTTTCATTGCGTTGAACTGCACTGCGTAGCTCCTAAATTTTGACTTAGCTGCCCTCGGCAATACTAGCACTATTGTCCTGTAGCTGTCTCCTTGAGAAGATTCTTCCACTTTCTCCTTTGGCTCATCAATTCCCTTTCTTTGTCATTAATTATTTATAACCAAATAATAAAGTACTCTTATTAGAAAAGTTTCTGTTTATTTAAAGTAATGCTTGTGAGTCACTTCATTGTCTTCTTATATTCTCTTTAAAAATTATATTTTAGGACTTCTGGTCAAGACAGAGGCATAGGTAAATACAGCTTGCCTCCTTACACAACCACATCAACATTATAACTAAACTATACAACAAACATCACTCAGAAATGTCGGAAATCAAGCTGAATGGAAGCCTGACAATTATGGAATTAAAGAAACCACATCCATCCAGACTGGCAGGAGGGGCAAAGATATGGAACAGACTGTTCCCACATCACCTTATTGTACCTAAAAATGCAGAAGGGATATCCTGGGAGCAATGAGTCCCAGCCCCAAACAAGGCCCCCTTGCCCAGGGTTCCAGTGCCAGGAAGATAAGTCCCTATAATTTCTGGCTGCAAAAATCAGTGGAGATTTAATCAGTGAAAAAACTACTGGAGTCCCACACAATCCTTCTTAAAGAACACACACATGGACTTACCCAGACTCACTCCCTCTGAGCTCCAGCACTGAGGTAGCAGTTTGAAAGTTGCCACTGACATACAGGGAGGAACTGAAGTGTCTGGTTTCAAAGTGAGAGCTGGGGGACAGTTTTCTCCCAGATAGAAAGGCAGGCAGAGACCATTGTCCCTCTTTTGAACCCTCCCACCACAGAGCCACAGAGCCCAAAGGCAGGTGCCATATCTGAGACTCTTATCAACCTGGCTAACACTGTTTTCCCCACCCTGGAGATCCCCTGAGGCTTAATCCTGTCCAGTTTATAAGCCCACCCAAGCTGCTATCAGTTGCTTTTCCATATTAATGGCTGGTCTTGGCTCATGCTTCACAACTTCTTAAATCCTCTCAAACAAGCAACAGCCAGCCCTAATGAAATTGGTCATCACACAGTAAATATAACAAAAACAGCCACTGAGTTCATTAAGTTCACCCTTCAGAGTTCCATTCCCTGAATATCATTTAGTTCTAGCCTTCAGCACTCCCTATGGAAGTCAGGTAACCATCTGTTATGGTCTCCTCCAATCACATTGCTTAAAGGATCATTATTTAAGGTTTATATTTCTATTATAAGAGGCTCTCAACTGAAAGTGACTTTGCCCTCTTGTCCCCAGAGAACATTCCGCTACTGGTGGAGACACTTTTGATTGTCACAACTTTGGGACTGCTAATGGCATAGTAGGTAGAGACCAACAATACTGCTACACATCCTACAATGTACAGGACAGCCCTCCCCCACCAAAAATGATTATCTAGCCCAAAATGTCAGTAGTGTCAATGTTGAAAAAGCCTATTCTGGATATATTCTCTTGAATGACTTGTTCATATTTGTTGTGGAAAGACTATTTTACTCATCAGCTAAAGAGTTTCCATAAATTCTGAAAGAATGTCTCTCCTACAAATAAAGGAGAAAGAAACAGATACAGTTTCCCACTGTGGGAAATGAATGGCACCACTCATATTCTGTGAAGGGAAAGTGTATCACTGTTCACTCGTCTAAGAAAATTAAGTCGAAAATTTCATAATTTGCTTCTTTTTGGTTCATATGCAAATTATAATGCACTAAGGAAGACCCTGACCGGTTATTTCTTCCTACTCCTGTGGTCCAGCTGCACAGAACTAATGCTGAGGAACTACAGAGCAGAAAAGCGCATCAGATAGGATCAGCCTGCTCTGTGTGCCGAGCTATATCAGCGTCCTTGAGTACTGACCTAGACTTACTGATAATATAATACATGTACTTGACATTCGCTGATTTGATTCCAGCTTTTTAAAACAGTCTTTTAAAAAGAAGCTAGCACTGATTTTCATCCTGTATTTTTCCTAGTACCTCTTAAAAATAAAATATAAATGAAACATATGTTTCAGGAAAATTGGCTCAGAACTCTGAAAAGGTAAAAAGAACTCTCCTAGATAGTCAGTATTCTCAAATAAAAATCAACTATAGTCCTAAGGCTGCATCAGGCTTTTCTAGTTGGCTGATATTTAAACCGCCGTACATTTCTATTGGCCCTGAGCCCTTTCCCCATGGCCAGCAACGCATTTATCGTCCATGCCATTTGTGCAGATTTAGGCTTTTTATATAACTCTGATTAGAACATTTTGTATCCTTCTTGAGAAGATAAGCTTTTCAAGCAAACTGTGAATTTTTGAATCATCTCAAACTCTACTTTTTCAAGCACAGGGTTATATATATAATACTCAGCACATTTTGGTTGATAAGATTTATTTTTGAGTAAAAAGGGAATAGGGAGGTTATGTACATTATTTTAGCTACATGACTCCTATTCTTAAAGCACAGTTCTTATTCATGGTGTGAGTCTAAGTTGACATTATAATGTTCAAGTGCCTCAAGCAGTTGAACAGAGAGGAATAAAAGTCAGAGATAGAGGTGTGGATTCCGGACATGTGAACTTAGGGCACAGCAGAAGATGATATGAGCAGAAGAATATTTACAGAAAGGAACCAGGATACTAAATGGAGCATAAAGTTAAGTGGTAGGAGGAAGAAAAACAATAAAACCTATGAAAGCTTAAGAGGAAAAGAAGGATATTTACACCACATGGAAATACACGGTGTTCACAGGTGCTATGTCAGTCTCTTAATATGCAGCCCAAATCTATGATGTGTCTCATTCTAGGCTCTCAGCACAGCTTAAGGGAAAGTATGAGGTAGCTGAAGAAAACAATACCAACTGAACTAGACAGAATGGGCTGCAAGGGCTGTACCACTTGTGAGCTAGATGACCTCAAACAAATCACTTAAATCTCCCCAAACCTTATTTCCCCATCTTTGAGATGGGGATAATTATAATTACATAACAGGTAACATATGTAAAGAGCTGGATGCATCAGAAAATGTTCGATGAGGGTTTTATCATCATATCATACAGAGAAAACATTTTAGTATTAGCAATGCAAACTTGCATTACAAACATTCTTAATCCAATAGCAATTTAAACCTTCGTGGGTTAACAACTAATTCCCAGAAGAGAAAACTTCTTGGTCTCTAAAGATGACTTTAAAACACTAAGCTAAGATTTTTATTTTTAGAAAAAACTGTTTTACTGCTATCTCTTTCCAGGGTGGGGGTAAGGGAAGCACTCTTAAAAACTTCATAACAAGACATTTCTGTTCTAATGGAAATAGAAGTCCTTTACGTAAGTTTTCAAGCCCAACATTAGTGTTACATCCATTGTGCAGAGAATACCTCAATTTATTACTAGCTAAAATTTATTTGTATGTGTTAGGAAATATCTGGTAAAAATGAGCTAAGTAGACATCTCAATACTCAGGAAATAACAGTTCTTTTTAGCAGCAAGTATCAAATAAAAGCCTACCCTGTGTGTTGAAATGCAAATTTAAAGTTCCTAGAATAGTGGTAAACATGAAAATTAGGGGAAAAAATATCAACTTAGAAAATTAAGATAATTCATAAGTAAGTCAAACGTCACCCTCCTCTCCTACATAGCTCCGCAGACCAAGCAACGTGCAACCAGCCCTGGCAAACTCAAGGTCCTATTGGCAAAGCCTTACAGGTTGGGGCCGCCTCAGAAGAAGTGCCACAACTAGCAATCATGCCTATTAGTGGAAGCTATGAGAACCAGGAGGACTGAGGATAAGGTTCAGGACCAGCCCAACCAATCATAGTTATGGAAAGTAAGTCAGTGTTGCAGAATGAAAAATAATGTCTAAAATTTAGCGCTTAACATGGTTTAGAAAATTCTCCTTAGGAGTAAAATTCCAATCCTGTTTCAAGAGAGAGTCCTTTATAACATTCATGTGTCCCATTTTTTAGCAACATAATCTGCTTTTGGACCCTCATCAACTCCAGTTTTGCCCAGCTCTGCAAACACAGTATTGATTCCTGGAGGAAATCAATCCCAGCTTGAAGTAAGATCTTTCATCAAATTCCCATTTTTCTCCTCAATGCCAGAGTTCTGCTGGAATAAAAAACACAGACCACAAAGCAGGGATTTCTTTCCATCTTATTTGTTCAGCAAGCATAACTGAGAGTTAGAGCTCTGACCACCTCAGAATGGCCCTGGACCAAGGGACCAAAGGGCCTCCAGGCCCACGCCTGACCTCTAGTGCGTAGGCATATGAATTAGAATTCAAGGTTAGAGAGCAGTTTTTGGTTTGGAAATTGTAACTGGAGTTTGTATAACTCCTAGTCAAATTTTCAAAAGCTCAGAGTCTTCTGGGTAGTTCAAGAAAACTTCAAGGGAAGGGAATATTACTTATTAAGGGAAAAATCCCATCACTCAGAGCTTACATTTATTTCTGTATTTAAAAAGGCATCAAATTAAGCTGGAGTGCTAATAACCCTTGACCTTATCTTTTTCTTTTTCTCTGAACCCATGGCACACACTACCTCCTTCCATCCATCCAACACAGCAATCTTGGTGTGTTTTCATCCACACTTTTATGCTTGTACATAAAATAATATAGCGACATTATACATATATACGAGTATGCAAAATATAAACACATAGAATGCTTTTATCTGTATTTTACAAAACTAAGGTTATCAATCAATCTTTTCAATTAAGAGTAAATTCCTGATGAACTCATTATCTTTCATGCCTAAATAATATTCCATTTTCTCTTCTTTTTTGAATTTTCCCTTGCTTCAAAAGGGTATACCAACTAGAAAAAAGACCATTTTTCCCTACTACCCTTGTTGTTCAGTGTTGCTTTATAGACCATCCATTCCCAGCATGCTGGCAGTCTTCTCATTGCCTATTTACATGGAGGCACATTCCCTCGCAGTAACTCCTAAAGGAATTCTTAACTTTGGACCCCATGCTGTCATGTTCTCCTAGGTTTCTACTGTCAAATGAGATTCTTCCATTTCAAGTTTTGTTAAAGTCACTTGTAGAGTTCAACCTACTGAACTTGTTGTGGAGGTTGGTTTAGAACTTGAATACATAATGTTACAAAGAAGGAAAGAAAAATAATATGCTTCAGGCAAAGATTTATAATGTTTACTTTTTAACTTCCTCCTGGAATTGGAAGGCTGGATTACTATTTTGGTGAGTGATATTCAGCTGTTAAAATTGAAAATAAAATGCCCTAAATTTATATATCTCAAGCCCCAATGCATAATTCACAGCTCTGAATTCTATAAAATATCTCCAACATAATGACCAGAAGAGAGTCAATAATGGCAATTAAAAAGCAAAAGATACCCATTTAGTTAAACCTGAGCCATGATCAGAGCTTCTCAAGAAATATTTATTCACCAAACTTAACCCAGGGACAATACTTATACTTGATGTAAATTTTAAATGCATAGCTTTTAGCAAGTCACCTTACATTTCTGAGTTTTCATTTTCTCCTCTATAAAATCTGAAAGTTGGGTGAGAATCAAATTTATAAATTTTCTTCATGTGCAGTCTTTTTTAATTCCAAACTTCTAAGATCATATGACCCAGCTCTGCATAGAGAAAGATGTTTTTACCTGAAAGAGGTACTTAAATTTAATCTTATTTTAATAATTCTCTAACAAAAGTATGTGGCTATACTCATCATTAAGAAGATATATAAAAATGTTACACAAACAGTTTAAAACCCAGACAGATTCTGAAGAAAAAAATTCTAAGTAAACCTCATTTTCAGTTTTTCAGCAGGATAAAATCTAGATCTAGATACAAAATACAACATTAAATATTTTATGTAGTCATTACTAAAAACAGATGCAAAAATTTAAGGAAGAGAGTTAAAATATCTAGAAGTTTCAAGAAGTTAAATGTATTTTTACCTCTGTATTTGCCAATACAGAATTTAAGTCATTAGATATGGTTAATACTTTGGTATATTCCTCCTTTTTAGCCTTCTCTGCCTAATGCACAGAGTAAAATATTTGATCATGTTCTTGTTCTAAAACACAGAAATTTTTCAAGTTATTATATACATTTTTCAAAAGCACATTTTGATGGCTGTTATAACTTGGCACCAAGGGGCACTTCACTCAATGTTCTCAGCTAACATTTACTGTGTTTTCCTATTGAATTTCAAGGCATGTGCACATTTAACAGCATGACAACGTACATTTTAACATCATAATTTATACATGGAGTAAGAAAGAGCCCAAAGCTGAAAGTCACATGTTCATCTCTGCTCATCCCTTCTTAAGCCATGTAATCTTGGACATTTAATCTTTCCAACACCCCTTACCCCCTCTATAAAATAAGGGAATACACTGCACATGGGCATTGAGATAACAGCTATAAAAGTGAAGACAGTTTAAGAAAGTTTGAGTACTTTGTGAATGGGTTACGGCAACATTAACATTCACCACACTAGAAGGAGAACAGAAATACAGTTATGCAAGTATTTTTCCTATTAGTCCTACTCTTCAATTTCTAACTAACTCTAGATACCCCAGCAATGCAAATACCAGTAGTTAAATGGAATGTTTACAAACACATCTATGTAAGTTTAAGGAAATTGCTTTATAGAGGCAATTATTATTAGAAGAGAACTAGATGTGGAGATAAAATAATTTTTTTCAGATGGAAATTTTATGAAATAAATCAGAACTTGCACTCACCTAGTGCATCAAAACCCACCAATAACAAAGAAGGAGTAATAAACTCATAAAAATGTAGTTCTTTGAAGAACACTGAGAATAAGTAACAACACGCACGTTTGTTAAGAGGCTAACTCTAAACCCATTGCCCACCACTGCTCTGAGCACTGAAAGGATTCCAAAGAACAAGCTAGATCCCTGTCCTTAAGGTGCTGAGAATCTAAGGAGGGGCATGGAATCTATCCATGAGATTCCAAAAGAAGACCGCACATCACAAAAACTTAGGCGAGACTATTTCAGACTTTCAAAATATGTACTTGAGTGCTGGGTTGATGGAAATGATATCTTAAAGAGAAAATGTGACCACACATTTTTTCAATTAACAGATAATTGGCAAAGAGGCGAGATGAAAGTCATCACTGAAGTCCATCTGTAAATGCAGAATTATGGTGTAATAAAAAATAGTCAAATTTTAAAATTATTATTTAGATGTCTCATAGTATTGCTGACTTTCCCAAGTAGACTACAAGTTTCTTGAAACAGGATGTTTGTTCTTTGTTTTTACATCCCCACTATTAATAATTCTTGGCTAATTGTCTATCCTAACCACTTAATTGTGTAGGCAGTAGGAATTTTTATCACTGATTCAGAGATGATTAAAAGCCAGAAATGGGTTGTCTTTATCTTAAGCAACAACACTTTTTGGTACCCAACAAAAACTGATACAGTTATAAAGTTTATCGATAGACTTTCAAACCCTCCCCACTATACCAACGAGTCTTTGGGAATATGAAGCTCAGTTACACTGTGAACATAGAACATAGTCAAAATGCTTGTCAGTAACATAATAGGTGTACAATATTTGATGAATTCATTAACTGCTATTCCCTGGGTCCCCCTGGGACTTTTTCACTGTCATTACAACACTTAAACCATATTATACTCAGTCTTAGACTGAGTCATTTCCTCTAATTAGATTGTTAGACCTTTTGGCAGTGTTTATATTATATTCAGAACTGTGTTTTATAGCACTAGGACAGTGTCTGGTATAGACGCTGTCAACAAACACTTGTTCAATAAGTATACAATTTCAAAAGTAGAAAGCATTGTTTAAAAGCTGTCTACCCAGTTAAGAAATTCTGACTAGTCATTTGCCAGCTTGGCTTAAATACTTCCAGCAGTCATAACCTCCTGGGACAGCCCCTGTTGTCACACAGAGGAGCAGCCCTGGTATTCAGAGAATTCTCTTCCAAGCTAAAAGCAGTTTCCTTGTATCTCCTGCCTCTACTTCTAACTCTTTATTAAAAGAAAGGCAAATAGCTTGTTCTACTACCTCTAGTGGATGTTCTTTTGAAATATAGGTCAGCAATCTTGTTTCATTCAGGACGTTTCTTCCCCAGGAAAAGTGTCCGGTTTTCCTTGAGTAGCTCTTGTGGTATGTGGTCTCTAGATCAATGACCAGCTTAGTCGTTCTCTCCAAACACTCTTCCGATCTATGACAGTCTTGAAATTCAGCATCGGATAGAAACACAGTCCTCTTAAAGGTACTGATTACATACCAAGATCCAAGTACAAGTAAGTCCTCCATTAATATAGCCCAGGGCCCTACTTAGGAAATGAAGGAAATAGATTCAAACCACATTTTAGGAGACTATTTAGAAATCAGCTTTCAATAAATGGTTTTCATCATCTATCAGGGTGCTATCTGGGTCAGTTAAACTACCCTGAAATATGCTAGGTTCCACTTTGTTTAAAACCTAATTTTCTACATTTCCAAATATAGATTTCAAAGTATCTGGAGAAAAACCACCCTAGAAAAACGCTCATGCCACACATTCACATCTGTACCAAAATTTGGTATGGGTAGTGGTAAGGGTATATGCAAGACCACTTTCCTAAATGGTGTGGTTCATGATTCAGTGCCAGCACCATCAGTGACTAGATACAGAGGCAGGTTTATTTGGCTGGGAAAGAGGGCAGTGCACAGAGAAGAGGGAGCTTGTCAATGCAAGAGTGATACTTGTCATTGCCGCTGGAGATACAAAAGGGACCAGAATTATCAGTAACTTTTATATCTTCCAAATTAAATCTAATTCCAGTGCTGTCCCTGAGACCACAGCACATACCCTTGAAACTTTTTTAGTTTAAATATTATTCAAGAAGAACTAGAATTTTGTTAGAACCCCTCTTACCTAAATTTGTATGATAATTTTACTCCGCTTTTTCCTCTGCACACTGGCAGTCATCTATTACAGTCCACTGCTTTCAAAAGAGTTTTATCCTATTTTTAAACATTTTTAAATTATCAGGGTTACTTTATCTTTTTAATCCACTGTCATAATCTACATGTATCCTGTTTCAGTTTCCATCAACATCTGTCCTATATTTTCTCCTATAGTTCACCAACAAAACATATAAAATGTACTACTTTAGAATATATTATATTAATTTTTATTTTTTATTCTGTTGTAAATGATAGAATAACATAACGATAATGAGAATTCACATTGAGCTACAGCTGTTAGGACAGTGAGAGGTGAGTTTCCACAGCCTCTGAAAGGGCACTTTGATTTTATCACATGGGTTTTCTTTTCATATGTAAACAAATTGAAACTAATAAAATTTTATCAAAGTTATCTCATAACTTTCCCCACCATTAATGACAGAAAAAAATGGATATAGAACAATATCTCCCAAAATGTTCCCATGCCTTAGTGCATATTCAAACATTCCTTAGGTTGAAAGATGCTGTCTTCCATATCATAGTAACAGACTCTAGACAGCTTGCAAAGAAACTCCAGATTAAAGGTTTTTAGTATTACGGAAATATTATTTCAGAATCACTCCTATAATAGTAACTCTATAGGGTATCTCTTTTTCCTAAATAAATATTTTAATTGTACTGTGTTGGGGGTTATTGAGGTACTAACTCTTTTGTGCAACATTGTATGATACTCATTGTTTGTTATGGTAAATTAATAGAGTCCATTTTTCATTTTTACAGCTTGTCCTAGAACAAAGAGTAGGTGTCATTCAGGGTCCTTTCCTACTGAAACTGAGATAATCATAATAATAATAATAATTTTTAAAACACCAAATACTGCTAAAGGCAGCATTTCAAGATAGTAACTTGTGTTATGCATACCTAATAGATTCTATATTATTAGATAAGCTGATTTAAGTATCCTCACACTTCTGAGCCTAACCATCAAATATCAGACATGATACAATTACTCAAACATTAACTACATTTTTATGTCATTGTAAAATACTTTGGTAATCAATTATTATGGCAATCTTGAAAGATGCCTTAGAGAGAAAATGTTTTAGCTCAATTTTGGCATGTATTCCATCACCTAGCAATTTGTGTGTGTGTGTGTGTGTGCTATGTTCTGCCTTCAGTTGCTAATAACTGATCATTTATAGATTCCATTGCTCCCCACTCTCCCAAAGTTCATTTAAAAAAGTCAAAATCTTTTTAAAGCATTTTCACCCAAGTTAGTACTTTTGAACTTCAACTTGGTCCTTAATGCTGAGCAGCAAACATTTTAATCTCTTATTGATTCCCTTACTTCAGAGAAATGTTTCAAATCTTTTGCTGCTTCCAAGTCTAAATTCAGTCCCCAATTCCCAGCACAAGATCTGGTTCTTACCTCCCAGAGGACAGAGAAGCCCTTCTAAGTGTAACAGCCCTTCCTCCACAATTGCACACTTCCCAATAACTCAATCTGCCCTTCCTCTGGACTAAAACAGCTTTCCTCAGCCTTCAACCCTGAAGCATCTCCCTTCGACTCTGCCTTTCCCCTAAGTCCCCAATACTTCAATATCCATCTGTCCAATGTTGTATTTCTAGATATAGTGACTGCTGCCTACACTTTTAACTATACACTCGATTCAAGGATAGACCAGATGTGGGCATTCTCACCCAGCTAATAACTTCAAGCCCTGTCAAACCATTATTTTCTTTTCATTTATTTTATGATCTCTAGAGGAAATAGTTCTCTGTTAATTCAAACTACATGTCTCTCTATCATTTCAAAATAAAAGATTTATTTCATGCACCAAACCTGTATTCATGTTAACTGGTTTCGAATTGACTTTCATTTTGCACTTTTAAATTACCTCTAACTAAAAGATATTAGTCTCTCGGTATATATACTAAAGCTAGAGGCAAATTACTGATTAAAAACTAATTTCAAAAAGTTCATAATTTTTTCTTACAGGTTAGCAATTTTTTGGTTATAGAATTTACAAATTATGACTAGCAACTTGAGGCAACTATCACAGATAGGTATGCTTATCTACTATATAGTCTATTTAGTCATTCTTCAATGTACTGCTCAAATGTCTAGTTTTCTTTGAACATCTCCTTCAGGTAAAATTAATCACACAGATTTGGGGTATTTGCTGTTTGTTATATCTTTATACTGTGTCTTTCTCTACTACTCTGCAATCTCTTTGATGGTAGAAATAATATCTTATATTTGTCTCTCCTGCCCCATCACCTGGAAGGCTTTCTTAGTCCAGAGAAAGGGCAGGTTAAGTTCTTTCAAAGTGTGCAATTGTGGAGGAAGGGTTGTTACACTTAGAAGGGCTTCTCTGTCCTCTGGGAGGTAAGACCCAGATATCACAATCTCTGATATGCAGTTGGTATGTATTTTTGGCAAATGCAATAATAAATTTGTTCCACAATAAATGCTAATCTACATCACACAAATCTATCCAATGTCAGTCATACATCTTGCTTCTAACTCAAAAGTTCTAGTAATCCTTATCTATTTATAAAATTATATTATTTATACTTTGCCTTCCCAGAAGGACTTACTCCAACCTGAAATAATCGATACAGGTAATATAGAAACATTAAGTATTTTTAAAAGTAAGAGTCTACACATAGAAAACAGAATGATGGGTGCCAGAAGAGAAAGGCATTCAGGATGGGTAAAAAGTGAAGGGATTAGAAGTACCGATTCATAGTTAAAGAACAGTCATGAAGATGTAAAGTAAAGCACAGTGAATAATATTGCAATAACTATGTATAGGGACAGGTGGGTGCCTGAAACACCAGAGGATCACATTGTAAAGTATATGATTGTCTAACCACAATGCTATACACCTGAAGCTAACACAAAACAATGTGAAATACAAACTATTATTAATAAAATTAAAAGAAGAATAAGAATCATCAATGAAGGGGATGTGAGAATCTAGAATTCTGCCTGTTGTGTTCTCAAAGTAACAGGTGGTGCTTTCTCCTCCTGGGTGCCGTTCACTCAAGCATACATACCATCTGGCCACTGAGCTACATAAACCACCCGCCTTTGTTTTACATCATATATAACATGCATCACATTTTTGACTCATAAGCACTTCCAGATTTATTTGAAATATGTTCACAAGGGAAACTTTGCATATGACACTCTCCATTGCTCATTGAGTAACAGCTAGCTTTTCTTACTGAAAATTTATGTTGACCAACATTCATTTTCAGGTTTACTAACTGTAAAATGACAAAATGGAAACATACTTTTTTGTTGTTCCTTCCTCGTGGCAGTTTTTTCTATTTCAAGATTTGTTTTCACTAGAAAGGAGTGATGTTAACTTTATTCTACTATATTTATCCTCAGGTATGTTGGACAGTTTTACTTCTTTACCAACACAAATATGTTTTATTCAACCAGAGCTTAAAAACTGAGATTCTAGTCCATATGGATGGTGACACCACTTAGGAAATGGTGAAGGTAAAACATATAGAATTCTAAGCCGTTCAGTCTACATATCTTCCTTTCTACCTCGACTCTGATGGTGGTTAAATTTACTCAGAGGTATTTATTGAATGATTATGTGATTAAGTATGGTTAAGACTAGAATTGCCTAATTAATATTGAATATTTTCCTGGGATTGTAGTATCTATCTATCTATCTATCTATCTAATATATCATCTATCTATCTATCATCTACCTACATAACTATCCATTGATTTATCCATCATATTCTATCATCCTAACCATATCTGTGCTGCTTGATGCCTCTCTATGCACCAGGTCCTCTGCTAAGTTTTTTGCTAATATTATTCAATTTCATCCTTAAATTCACCCAGTAAGTTAACTATTATAACTCCCATCTTACAGATAAGAAAAGTAAGACTTAGTTAAGAAACCTTCCATGACCACACAGTAAATATGTGCTAGTGCTGGGATTTTTGTCTCAGGTTTTAGTTTGTTCTTGATGACTCTGCTCTATTGCCTCCCAAACATAGCATACCTCTGTCCTATGCCAGCTGAATATTAAAATACAAAATCTCCCCCTCCATCATTAAGTGTATTTTTAAAAAGTCTCAAATATATCTTGGATTGATTTAAAAATTAAATTTTCAAAAATTTGATACTGAATTTGATCTCTCTTTCACTGACTTCCTTCTCATATACTTTTTTAAAATTAAATTCATTGGGGTGACATTGATTAATAAGATTATATAGGTTTCAAGTATATATTTCTAATATATATGATCTGTATATTTCATTGTGGAAAAATAACATAGTTATAATGTTCATATTGCCCAAAGCAACATACAGATTTAATGCAATCCACATCAAAATCCCAATGACCTCTTTAAAGAAATAGAACTAAAAAATCATCAGATTTGTATGTAACCACAAAAGACCCTGAATAGCCAAAGCAAGTCTGAAAATAAAGAACAAAGCCAGAGGTATCCTACTCTCTGACTTCAAATTATACTACAAAGAGACAATAATCAAAACAGCATGGCACTGGCAGAAAAACAGACACAAAGACCAATGGAAAAAAACTGAGGGCCTAGAAATACATGTATATGGACAAATGATTTATTACAAAGTAGCCAAAAATATACAGTGGAAAAAAGAAAGCCTCATCAATAAATGGTGCTGGGAAAATTGGAATGCCACATGCAAAAGAATGAAACTAGAGTACTGTTTGTTCCCATATACAAAAATTAATTCAAGATGGATCAAGACCTAAATATAAGACCTGAAATAATAAATCACATGGAAGAAAACACAGGTACTGAAAGTAGGGACCTTGGTCTTGAGAAGACTTTACAAATTTGACCTTAAAGGCAAGGGAAGTAAAAGCAAAAATAGACAAATGGGACTATATCAAATTAAAAAGCTCTGCACAGCAAAAGACACCACCAACAAAACAAAAATGCAACTGACCTAATGGGAGAAGATATATGCAAACAGCAGCTCTGACAAAGAGTTAATATCCAAAATACATAAAGAACTCATAGAACTCAACACCAAACAAACAAAACAAGCATCC
This sequence comes from Mormoops blainvillei, assembly GCA_004026545.1. Taxonomy (NCBI): domain Eukaryota; kingdom Metazoa; phylum Chordata; class Mammalia; order Chiroptera; family Mormoopidae; genus Mormoops; species Mormoops blainvillei. The sequence goes on from PVJD01002885.1 coordinate 106,473, forward strand.
TAATTAAAAAATGGACAGAAGACCTGAACAGGCACTTCTTCCAAGAAGACATACAAATGGCCTACAGATATATGAAAAGATGCTCAACTTCACTAGCTCTCATAGAAATGTAAATCAAAACTATAACAAGATACCACCTCCTACCTGTTAGACTGGCTATTATCAACAAGTAATAACAAATGTTGGAGAGATTATGGAGAAAAAGGAATTCTCAATTACTGATGATAGGGATGGAAACTCATACAACTGATACAAAAAATATGGAGCTTCCTCAAAAATTAATAGAATCACGTAAGACCTAAAAACCCCTCTTCTGGGTATCGAGCCAAAAAATTTTAAAACATTTATTCACAAAGATATATGCACCCTTGTGTTCATTGCAGCATTACTGATGGTGGCCAGGATATGGAAACAACTGACGTGTTCTTTGATAAATGATTGGCTAAAGAAGATGTGGTACATACATACAGGGTTGGGCAAACATAAGTTTACAGTTGTTCATATGGAAAATAATACAATAATAAACAAATAATAATAAAAAAATAAACTTTATGCTTCATGTACTCACAACTGTGAGTAATACTTTCTACTTTGACCCACCCTGGACAATGTAATACTACTCAACCATTTAAAAGATGAAATACTGCCATTTGGAACAACATGGATGGACCTTAGGAATATGCTAAACAAAATAATTCATATCCCTAATGCCCTACCTTTACTTCTATTTTGAGAGAGAGAGGGAAAAAAATCCCTGCTTCTGTTCCACCTTGAATGGTTGTACAACCCAGGTGAGAACTGGCGGAGTGCCACTTGTTCTGAAGCCTAGAAGACCCAGGAACAGATGCTGCTTGCAAGTTCTCACTCCCAGCAAGCTTAGTGGATTTCATGTATGTTCTTTGCTAGAGACAAAAATCTTACACAATGATATCAAGTGCTATTTCACTATTTCATTTGGATCACACAACCAACAATAGTATTAGTACCTAATGTTTATTTAACACTGACAATATGCAGGGCTCCATGCAGGAGATTTCACATGACTTTTACAACTTCAACCCCAAGACAAACTAATGGCTTAGAAATTCACATTACTCCTTTTCATAGGTGAAGTGAGGCTAGGGGCAAGATGATGTAAAGAGGGTGTGAAATTAAATTTTGCAACTCCTGTCTAGTATTCTTTCCTTCCATCATCTCTTGGTAATGGTAAGTAAAATAGATTCTAAAACTATGATTAATTAGAATTAACTGATGGGTCACTGTCTTTTCCTAAAAACACACAGCTCTCTTGGCTTGGGAGACACCACTTCTCCAGTGCTGATCTCTCTTCAGTCATCCTTCTCAGACTCTTTTTCTGGATTCTCTTTCTTTATCAAAACTCAGGACATAGTTACAGTGTAATAAAAGAGGCTCTGCACTTTCCACACCTACACATGTAGTTGATTATGCTATGATAGAAGACTTAGGGCTTAATAAAGAGTAGAAGCTTTAATTCACAATTTGCAGGTAAAAATTGGGTTCTGATGGGGGACAGATCAGCAGTAAGTTTGGGGTGAATTGATTGAATATGCTATGAAAGGTTTTATTGCATGAGGAAAACATTGAAAATAGTCTTCAGGTATCCTGTATTTATTTACTTACTTAATTATTCAAAGGATTGTACTAATCACTGATAAATCAAGATTACTGAGACATAATCTTTGTCTTTAAAAAACTCACTAACAGAGAACAGAAGCAAGTAAACATATAAATGCAAATCAAAATAGACCGAGTCCTATAATAGAGCTCTTTAAAAGTCATAATGAGGACAGAAGAGAAATTGTGGTTAATTTACAAGGACTCCATGGTCACAGTGAGCCCAGCCTCACTAGTGGGGAGTAGGCCTCAGAAAGCTTCACGGAAGAGGTGACCAAAAGGATCTCATGGGCAGTAGCAGGTGTAAGTGGTGATGGGCATTCAAGAAGAAGGGAGTATACATGTACTTAGTTACTGTTTCTATAAATGTTAACTATTACATAAAGAAGTTACATTAGTTATTCCTGAACACCTCTAACTTCTAAGATAAATGAGCAGATGGGAGCAATTGGAGCATTTATTTACAACCTGACTTAATACTTATGGAAAACATTGAAAAGATACAATAATATAAGCTGAAGCTTATTCAATAAACGTATAGTTAGAGATGGCTAAAGCCAGATTTTATGTCTTGCTAATATGCAAACCAAGTGTGGGGAATAAAAGTAATTCCTAATCATCTGGTGAAGAAACAGACTTAAAGAGTTAAGTGGACGTCCTCAAGGTCTCAGTGATGAGGCTGGAATCTGATCTTAATCATCTAGGTTCAAAATATATTTTTTCCACTAAGCTGATTCCCTTCTGCTTTTCTTCTGTAACATCATATTTTGATGTCCACCAATGCAGTGAGCCAACTTGCCATTAAATGTATTTGTCTCTTTCTCCCTCTTTTAGATACTAGTTTAATATATTGTGGAATATAAGAATTTAAAGCCAGAGCAGAAGGTGGGGTTAGGGTTGGAGGATGGGTTGCTATCTCCACACACAGAAGAACTGTTTATAACATAGATATCCTAATTATGATGCTTCGCAGTCATATTGATTCTTAAAAATTCGTTAACTAACAATTCAGCCAAGGATAGCATATGTTATATCCTTCTCCCTGCTATGCTCAGTTCAAAAGCTATTTCATAAGTCATACAAACCTTCTAGAAAAAGAGTGTGGAGTAACAGCTCATCAGTCAGTGAGGTTAAAGGACTCTAAATTCGTTACCAACTCCACTGTTTTCTGGCTGTTGAGATGCTGGGCAATTTACTTAACCACTACCTAACTCCATTTCTCCATCTTCAAGGTAATAAGTATGACAGTAATTGCTAACTCACAAAGGAATCAACTGCAAGGACTAAAAGAATGCATGCAAAAATACTGGTACATAAATGCTCAATAAGCATTATTATTAGGATTCATTGTTATTAATTGTGACTGAAAAATAATACCTTGAAATTAATGTCCAAACCATATCTAACTGAAGTATACTGTGGTTTATATAGGGATTTCATTAATTATTTCTAATACTTTCACCCACTCTCCTTGATAATCAATAGAGAGAGGCAGACTACTAGCAATATGAGATTGAATAAATGAAGACCATAATTTTTTAAAAGATTTTATTTATTTATTTTTAGAGAGAGAGGAAGGGAGGGAGAGAAACATTAATACAGAGGCGGATTAAGTTTGGTTGAGGCCCCAGGCACAGAAGAAAATATTGGGTCCCTTAAAAAAAAAGGAGAGAGACAGGGAAAATAAAAATAACATGCCTTAAGAAGTGTGGACCCAGGGCACATGCCCAGTGTGCCCACCCTTAAATCCGCCTCTGCGTCAATGTGTGGTTGCCTCTCGCGTGCCCCCTACTGGGGACCTGGCCCGCAGCCCAGGGATGTGCCCTGACTGGGAATTGAATCAGCAATCCTTTGCTTTGCAATCCGGTGCTCAATCTACTGAGCCACACCAGCCAGGACTGAAGCCCATAATTTTATATTAAGTATCGAGAAGTCGCGTATTAAAGCTAAATTGAATAAAGAAGCTAACTATGGTTAACACTAACTGTTTTTTTTTTTCAATTACAGTTTACATTCAATGTTATGTTGTATTGGTTTCAGGTGTACAACATAGTAGTTAGACAATCAAACACTTTACAAAGTGTTCCCCATGATAAATCTAGTATCCACCTGGCACCATACATAGTTATTACAATATTACTGACTGTATTTCCCATGCTGTGCTCTTCATCCCGTGACTATTTTGTAACTACCAATCTGTACTTCTCAATTAAAATGCATTAATTTTATCCACTAAATTATTTAAAAGAGAAAGAAATGATCACAGTGTTGTTGAGCCACAAGTTGGCCAGGGACATAAAAATAAAAATAATATCTGCACATTCACATCAATATCAACTTCATCCAAAAAGTAAGTTATAATTTTAATATACTCTATCAAGATGTGACAGGAATTTTAAAAATAAGTAATACTAGATGAAGCACTTAGTGGGAATTCTATCTAATTAGGCTTTCTTTAAGAATAAAAACTACCACATCTTCAATGTGTTATTTTCAGAAAAGTGCTTATAAATGCCAATCTAAGCCCTTTTTTTCTATTTTGACATATAGAAATAAAGCATAAAAGAATGAAGTCAAAACACTCTTCGACTGGTTTCTAGGGTACCACACACTCCTAGTCTCCTTCCTCATTTTCCTCTGCTCCTTTGCTGATTCCTCTTCATCAACACATACTAACTCTACGTCATGAAGTCCTAGTGCCCTAGAGCTCAGTCCTTGACCATTTCTCTTTTCTAATGACAATCACTCCCTTCCTAGTGATCTTTTCCAGTCTGGTGGATTGAAGTGCTCTTCAGACTTAATGCCAGTCTGGCTCTCCCCTGAAAACACCAGACAAGTTGCCAGTACCAACTGCCTGATCCTCATCTGTACCTGGATAATCAGCAGGCTCATCAAGTTTAACAAAAGTCTAGATCTTCCCTCTCATAGCTGTTCTTCTGAAGCCTTCCCCATTTTAGCGACAGGCCTGTTCTTCCAATTGTTCAGGCCAAAACTGCTGACTTAGCTTTTCTCATCTTCAGGCAAATCCTTTGTCTCTACCTTCAAACCACGGTTCACCACTTCTCTCTTGCTACCATCCTGGTCCAACCCACTGAATACAGATCAACTGTATTCGGAATGGTCAGCAGTCTCCTGACCATCACTCCTACTCCTGCTCTTGCTCCCTTTAGTAGCCAGAGTGACTCATCTAATATAAATCAGATCGTTATTACTCTGCTAAAAGCCTTTCAGAAGCTCCCATCTCACCTCAAATAACAGCCAAAGTCTATATAAGTGACTAAGAGAGCCAACGTGCCCTGGTCTTCTATCTTTCCGACCTCATCCACTTCCACTCTTCCCCTCACTATCAACTCTGACTACAATATTGTCCCTGCTGTTCCTGGAGTGGGCCACGCTATCCCACCTCGAAGCTTTTACACCTTCTGTTCTCTCTACAGAAGACCTCCCACACATTCACCTCCCTTCTCTCCCTAAGGTGTATCCTTCTCACCTTCCCTTGTTCTATCTCACAGAATCCCACTCCCCCTTTCCTGCTTCATTTTTTTTACCAAAACTTTTCTCACCACCTAATATATGATATCATTTCTTAAATTTAGCTTATTTTTTTACCTAGCTTCCCCCGCTAGAATGAAAGTTTCCTGAGGACAGGGATTTTGAATCTGTTCTTTTTACAGATATAGCTTCAGCATTTATACAGAGCCTACCAAAAGAAAAAAACTCAAATTAAATTACCAAACAAATGAGTGAAGTTGGAAGATCATCCCTGATTCAAACCCCTAATTTTGTAGATAAGATATCTGAGTTCCCTTCAGATGAAGGTACAGTCAGATGTGTGAGTCTTCTATGACGCGATCCTTTCACTCTTGCAGTTGCATCATGCTGACTTTCAATGTGTTTCTAATTGGTTCCCTATCAAGTTTTATACATGTCTTCAACTATTAAATAAACTATGCTCCTCCATATTTGACTGCCAAACAGTACACAATTTTCCACTTATCTGAGGTACATAGAGTAGTCAAATTCATAGAGACAGAAAGTAGGATGGTGGTGGCCAGGGGTTAGGAAGAGGAGGAATAGGAAGTTCTTGTTTAATAAATACAGAATTTCAGTTGTGTGAGATGAGAAGGTTCTGGAAATGGATGGTGGTGATGGTTGCACAACAATCTGACTATATTTAATACTATAGAGCTATACACTTAAAAATGGTTAAGATGGTAAATTTTATGGTAGGCACATTTTAATACAATTAAAAATAAAATATAAATTAAAAAATTAGTAGGCAGTTTTCAACACTTTTTTCCGAAATACTTAGATACTATACTACTATCTTCAAAAAGTTCATAATTAATTTTCTCAAGTTTTGTATATATTTTTGATATGTATAGATAATGTATGTCAAACACATTAAATGAATATTATTCATAAATTACACCTGTGTTTATAGAAATTAAAGCTTTGATATCTCCCAGTGGTGTACATGAGTTATAATACATAAGAATTTGGAATCCCACTTACTTTCTACAGATAGTCGAACAGTATGTAGAAAAAATCTAAAGAGTTAGATGAAGCTTTAAAAAAAACTGAGTGAGATAAATACATTTTTTTTATTCTCAGAGAAGCATGAATTCTGTTTCACGTGCATCTATTGCTAAGATTTCCACACAGAAGATACTGTCCACATTCATACTGAAAGAGCCCCAATGAGTGAGATCTCTCTTGTCTGGTCAAATCAATGTATCATTTGATATTTATCTGATTCATAAATATGGTTCATTGACAAATCCCATTGCATATAGTCCCAGTGAACTTCTGAAACAAATCACAAAATCATTTTGCAGTATTTATTCCTTTGTAAATTATATTTTGGGATTTATTTATATTTTTCGGTAATGTTTAATAATGTTAAATAATACAATTTATTAATCATGTATGATAACATTAAAATTCCATCATGTCACTGAAGTTTTAGAAATGAATAAATTAAAAATCATAAATAATTCATAAATATAATCTGCACTCAACTAGCAATATAGTCAAACATAATTATCCACTGAAAATTCTCTAAGTACTGAATCTCAAGCTCCCCCTAGAACTTGTTTCACAAGAATCCCTCAAGACTTGTGTGCATTTTAAAGTTTAAGAAAGATTGCCCTAGAGATATGTAAAGATACACAATAACGTAGAATATTATGCTCAGTGAAATAGGCCAGTCAGTGAAAGACAAATACCATATGATCTCACCTGTAAGTGGAATCTAATGAGCAAAATAAACTAACGAACTAAATAGAACCACAAGCATGGAAATGTGGAGCAGTCTGGAAGTGATCAGAGAGAAGCAGGGAGGGGAGTAATCATGGCAAGAAGAGGGAGACTCTAGACAAGGAACATATATGAATGACACATGAACATGAACAACAGTGTGGGGACTGACTGTGGGAGTGGAGGGTGGGATGGGCAGAGGAGGGCAGAGGGGGAAATTGAATCAGCTGTAATACAACAACAATAAAAGTGATTTTTAAAATTGTACTAAAGAAATATATTTACAGAGCATAAGAAATGATATGCAATAAAATTTGACTTTTAATATTGGCTTCTTTTCCAAATTTATGGTCATAGAGTGAACCAAATCAAAGAAACACCTGTTATTTTTCTGGTATCTTAAAATCTTATTTCTTACCTGGTAAAACATACTTTCTAAGAAAAAGTGAGTCTCCTCAGGACAACAAAAGATTTTGACAGAAGATCCCTGCCTTTCGGTTTTGAGATAGCCAGCTCAGGGATAAAAATAGGAAAAAGGAATTTTAAATGGCCTAAAAATACAGGTCTCTTCAGAAAGAAAGTGCATCAACAGACTCAGGAAGAATTCTGCATAAATAACTCATCAGTGTTACCTGACCAGTTGACCAGTTAAGACAGACAACGCTCCCAGTAAGTAATCTTTCCAAATTCCCATGGTAAGTATACAAAAATAAAATAAAACAAAAGAGGAACAATTACTAGCAAGAATATCACAAAATGCATGGCCCTGGGAAGCCACAAAGAACTCAGAAAACTTTAAAGTAAGTAGAGTTAGCTTGGGAAGGTGAAAAAAAGACCCATTTCTGGACACAGCCTGGGCTCCCCTGACAGTCCACAGCAACCAGGTCACATGTGTACCCCTGTGCTATTCACTCCCTGAGAAAGAAACTCTATGACTAAGGGTTAGAAGCATGTCTCAGTTCATAGGACATAAACTGAGCAAAAAGCACAAAATATAAAGAGTACAAACAATTTCTTTCAGTCTGTTAATGTCAATGTGTATATAGTGAGTCAACATGGAGAGAGGATCTGGAAGCCTTGTTTGCACCACCAGTTTGGGGCTGGCACAGGGAAATTTCCTACACTTGTGCTCAACTGAGTCCCACCAGAGAAACAAGAGAGCAGCCTGGGCTGGTGGGTGTGAGCACTCAGAGGGCCCTCCACTGACGGGGCCTTCCTTCTGGTGGGAAGCAAGGCAGAAAGAGGAGCACAGGTGCACAGGGCTGGTGGCCTATATTCCACCTTCTGTGTTTGATCCCATAACTATGATTCTCCTGTCTGACCATGCCTCACAAGTCCTCTTCCCAAACAAGGACTAGAGGAAGGAATTCTGCAGGGGTCAGTAAGTTCTAATGTCCTGTTGTTTGCTCAGCCCACTGTGAGGAACATTGTTCTGGTCAAGCTTCATCTCATACTCATCCACCCACCTGTGACCTTCCCACACACATTTACCTACTTTTAGGAGCCCTAGAGACTCACATTGTGCTCTTTCTGAGTCCATCAAAAAACATGGGGTGGGCTCCCTTCATCCAGGCCAACAAAACACCTACAGGCATGCATCCTCTGCAGAGTAGTGGAAATTGGACCTGGCATGCCTTTTTCCAGTGCCAGAAAAAGTCTCAGAGAGACTCTGCAACAGAATCAGTCAAGGGAATAATAGCCTATCTGGACAGAACAGGGCACAGCCATCACCTTGAGAAGCAGAGAGTGTCACAATGCAGTTTATGTTGAAAGGGAGGGACAACCAACTGGTGCAAACTCTATTTCTGCAGAACCAGAAGCTGCGTCTGGCATTTTTCCCCTCATAGAAAGAAAGGGTTGTAACCAGGATCAAATCAGGTTAAAAAAAATTTTTAATATTACTGAGAATGTTTAAGTCATCTAAGCCATGAATTACATATATTTTAAAATCATCTTTAGGTATTCAAGGTAAAAATTTCACAGTGTACAACACCTGAAAACTCTAATCTGAAAATTAACCAAAAAATTCAAACCTAAAGTAAAAGATCTCTGAGAAGTAAAATTTAATAGCAAAGTAATTTGATTTATAATAGATTGAGAGGCAGATTTTTGGACCACATATATTGAAAAATCAGTGTGTTGTCATCCACTCTAAACTAGTATTAGAAGCATATATTACCTGAATAATTGTTTTAAATATCTACTTAAATTTTAATTATGTGGCTATTTATACTCCTCCCAAATCTAATGATCATTTATATGCCTGGCTTCATATAATTAGCAACATTTTCATTATCATCATTAACTTTCTCTTGACTAAATTGACATGCTTACTAAATGAAATAATTAAGACATAAAAAATTCAGGAGAACATATTCACTGATATACCTGACAAGGGGTTAATATCCAAAATTTATAAAGAACTTACAAAACTCAATACCAAAAAAACAAAAAATCCAATTACAAAATGGGCAAAGGAGCTGAATAAACACTTCTCTAAAGAGGACATATAGAGGGCCAATAGACATATGAAAAGATACTCAGTGTCACTGACTCTGTCTGATTTCTTCAGAGAAATGCAAATTAAAACTACAATGAGATATCATCTCACACCTGTCAGAATAGCTATAATCAATAAATCAACAAACAACAAGTGTTGGTAAGGACATGGAAAAATGGGAACCCTTTTGCACTATTGGTGGGAATGCAGATTGGTGTAGCTGTAGAAAGCACTATGAAGATACTTCAAAAATTAAAAATGGATCTGCCTTTTGACCTAGCAATCCTACTTCTGGTAATATATTCGAAGGAACCCAAAACACTAATTTGAAAGAACACAAGCACACCTGTGTTCATTGCAGTGGTATTTACAATCACCAAGACATGGAAGAAGCCCAAGTGTCCTACACTTGATGAGTAGATAAAACAATTATGGAACATTTACACAATGAAATTCTACTAGGTTGTAAAAAAGAAGAAAATTTTACCCTTTGTGACAATATGGATGGACCCAGAGAACATTATGATAAGTGATATAAGCCAGTCAGAGAAAGACAAATACCATATCACTTCACTCATATGTGGAATCTAATGACCAGACTGAACTAACAAGGGAAATGGGGACAGGCTCATGGATGGAGAGCAAGATGACAGCTGTGGGGACTGGGGAAGGTAAGGGGATGTAGGATTTGAGCAAAAAGGAAAAAGGACTCATAGGCATGAACAACAGTGTGGTGATTGCTGGAGGGAGGGGGGTATAAGGAGACTAAATGGAAAAAATACAGTAAAGATTAACTCAAAAAAGAAACTCATATTGTAAAAGCTACACTAAGTCAAAATATTCTGAATTATATTGAAGAGATTATTTAACAAGAAAATATAGTGACAGTTTTAAGAGATGAGATAAGATTAATCCAATAATTAACAAATGCCAAGAACAACTCAAACAGGTTGCAGGCACTCTTCTAGAGACAATTAAAAATGTATGAGATATATGCCCTGGTTGGTGTGGCTCAGTGGATTGAGTTGCCTGCCTGTGAACCAAAGCATCACAGGTTTGATTCCCAGTCAGGGCACATGCTTGGGTTATGGGCCACGTCCCCAGTGGGGGGCATGTGAGAGGCAACCACACATTGGTGTTTCTCAACCCCTCTTTCTCCTTCCCTTCCCTCTCTCTAAAAATAAATAAAATAAAAAATAAAAATATATAGGGTATCAAGAATGTTTCCACCTTCTGTATTATCTTGTATATCTTGTCTTTCTGCCTCCACATAAATCACAGACATATTTTCATTCTGAGATGTTATTCTAAATTACAAGAGATACACATTTCATCAGCATGTTTGGCACTGTATCTTTTTCAATGAAAGCTCATTTACATATCTTATATCTAAATCAGGTGGCATTTCGGAGAGAAGATAAAACTCCCTTCATATATTTACAACTTATTTATGGACATAGTTCATAATACTGTAAATATTTAAAATTTATCATTGAGTCAGAGCATCATGTCTGCACCAGAAATTTCCCTATAATCATAGCCAGAAAGTCAGGTTAGAAACAAAAATAGATGTTACGGCTGACAGCCAAGGTCACTGATTCATTTTTAGACCAAATTAGCCGAGTATTTCATTGGAAATTTATTAGCGTAATTTGAACTATTAAAATAACCTAGTAGTGTAGGCTTCTTCTTACCTCTAGCTCATTCATACATCTATGTGTCTGGTTCATGTCCCTGCCCTTAGAAAGGCAGTAAAAAGAAAATAGTCATTGAAAAGAGTAGCCTGACTGAATATAACTCTGTACACCCATGAACTATTTTATCAGCTTATTGTAGGGGAAAGCATTTTGGAGTCAAAAGACTATGGAATCGAAAGTCAGAACACTTAATTTCAGCTGAGTGTAGAGAAAAAGTTAAATGATTTAATCGATAACAGAAATGGTAAATCACAAAACCGGGTTTCCGGCCCAGGTCTGCCAGACTGCAAACCCTGAGCCAGCTATTACTGTAGATACTTTCCTTTCAACATACTCTAGCCAAGTTGGGTCCTGTTGAAAGAAATATCTGATGTACTATTTATCAGATGAGCTAAAGATAATAGAAATTAAGATACAAACTATGTTTGCTCAATTAGTGTTGCAGAATAGTGTTTCTTAAACATTAATCTTGTAGCAGAATGCCAATTTCAATTCACTAGGTCTGGTGGGGGACACTGCTAGCAAGCCCCCGGGTGATGCTGATGCTGCTGGTCCAGGGATACACAGAACAGCAAGGCTATGGAAGACTCCAACCAATGCCTCCTTGGGGGGTTGAATGATGTTGACTAAACTGCTAACTTGAATGTATACACTCACAGCATTAGCTACACGTTAGACTAACACAACTACCACCTGCAAGCTAAAAAAGTAAATGAAGATTATGAAATAAAGTCCTTATCCAAAAGGGGTTCCTTTGGCTTCTAGAACTACAGTAAATGAATAGAGCCACTAACTGACCATGAAAATCCGAACACAATCTTACTGGGTTCTAAAATTTAGTATGTATTTACTTTTCTTACTGCAATCCCTCTAATTATTTAATTATTTTATTAATTATGTTTGATTCTTCGCCTACTCAGAATAGGTTACCTTCCAAAAGTAGGGAAAGAAACTGCTCTCGCCTAACACAAAGTTTAAGAACATATACCTTCAACAAAAATGTCAATAGAAGCAGGAAAGTCTTCCAAAAACACATGCCATTATGATGGAAAAGTCTAGAATGTAATTTCACAGAAAAACACAAAGGCTTTATTAGTATCTTATTCTGATTACAAAAGACTTCTTTCAAAGAAATACTCCCAAAATGTGCTATTTTACAATGGAAACTTTAACACAATGCGTTTACCACTTCACAGCAGAGCCTATCTCAGGGATACTACAGAAAATTCTGGCTGCCTCCTTGCACCTGCATTATTATTTTTTATTAACATCATAGGGAGGAAATTCTTCTTACAGATAACACACATAACTCTCAGCAAGATTATGAGCAGGAGTTCAAAGGTTACAGATAAAATATCTCTATGTATAGAGATCTTAATTGAAGACAGAACAGAAGCCTATGGACAACCAAATGCCATCATTCTGTTATTCCTGTGATTCCCTGCTGTATAAATCATGTTTTCCCACTCAAGCATTATATTCCAAGGGCTTGTCTTCACTCTAAAAAGCACACTTTCCCTTTATCCCTGTCCTGTTACATTATCCAACAAGAATAAATCTTTTCAGCAAGTTTGAGAGTAGATATTTGCAATTTTGGGAAATAATAAACCAATTTACTATGTTTCCCATGACACCTGGTTCCTTTATTCTCCCTCCCCCCTTTTTTTTCACAGAGTACCATCATGGAAAACATACAGCTTTTAAATCTAGCAGCTCTAGCCCTAGTTCTTCCCAACAAGGAGCCACTCAGTAGTAAGTGATGCTGGGCAAATGGATTAGGGGGACAGATGAGAAAGGAACATAAACCCTTATCACAGAACAAGTGAATTCCAGAAGGACTGAAGATTCAAACATCAGTGGAAATATATATAAAATTAGAAGAAACAATACGAGACAATAATTTTACCTTATTATTGGGGGAAATATCACAAAATATAGAGTAGTGAATTGTTTAAGATCTGTAACAGGAAAAGCACTTACACAAATCATTAATAACCCAATATAAAAATGGACAAAGGTTCCTGAAAAAATAATTCTGAGAAAGAAAAGAAATGTAAAAGTCCAGAAAACATGAGTAAAGATTTTTTATCTTAAATGTAATTGGAAAAACACAAATTCAAAAATAATTGGAATTTATATTTCCTACCAGATTGATGATAACCTACCATAGGATGTAGAAAATGAGACATTCTTGCTCATACAGGCTAAAAGATTCTGTCTCTAAGGCAATCCTATGCTTTTTTTTTTTCACCTTTGAAATAAAAAGACTACATACATGTGTGAGTCACTCTGCAAAAAAGTGAAAGCATAATTCCATATAAATTCCAAATAGCTTTAGCCTAGTAAACAAGAAACAATAGGAGTCACTTGATACCTTCACTTTCCTGAGGTTGTCCTACACATGAACTGTATTCACACAACCCATGCAGCCAAACATGGCAATCCTGTTTGTTCTTTCCCCACCATTTAAAGGCGTTTTAAAAGAAACAAGAATCGAGTTAAAAGATGCTGATTTATTTGTTGAGTAACAGTCAGAAGAAACTGGAACAACTAAAAAAGAGAACTGAGAATCCCTCTGAGTTACGTTATAGGGAAAATGTAATCTATCCACCTGCTTTGCTAATTTGAGTTCAAGAACTTCAAAATCAAGATAGTCTATTTTTTTCCATTATTAAAAAATGTTTTTCCATAAGTAGCAGCCAACCCGTCCTCCCATTACCTACAGAACAATTCACTTAATGAAGAAGAGAAGTGTTTGGTTAGAGTACAATGAGGACAGAAAAACCACTGGAGACAAGCTTTTGCCAATGAAAAGCCCTAAAACTCTGATCCAGCAAATAGCTCCTGCCAGGAAGTCTTATTTTTAGTTAGGAAATAATTTTCTACAAGCCATGCAAGTTTTCCTTGCTTTGTATTTAATATTTAAAGAATCTTTGTTCCTGTAACCTGAAAATAAACCACAAACTAAATGCTCACTTCAGGATCTAAGACCCCCATGTGAGGTAATGCAAGGTATGATGGTTTTTGAATATGGGAAACTAAACCCTTGTTCCTTTCTATCATTGGCCTGAATTTCAAGTATTAAGCATTTATGTAATGGATATTATCAGAATAGCCTAGTTTGGGAGGGTAAAATAAATGCAAATACATGTAAAAGATAAGTTTAGAGCTCACAGGGGTTCTAGCCAATCCTATTCCCATTTCCTCTTTCTCTAGTATTCAGGCCATAGGGAAAATATTACATGTAAATGTAAGATTTAAATTTTTATTTACATGTTAAATGTATTTAATATTGAAATGTGTTTAAATTTGTAATGTTGACAGAAATAACCTGGTGGGCAGGAAGAGCCAAGCTCTGGCCATACCATGAAATGACATGGTAATGCCTCTTCTGGACATATCCAATTTGCATATTTAGCCATTGCCTTTTTCTATTTGTTCAAACAATCCTATATTTTTAGAGAACTATTCCTTTCAATGTGCTGGAGACTGCTAGCTTTCCCTCAAAATTTTTCTCTATTCTTGCCCTAGGAATCTGACTGCACTGCTAGAGACTCCACTTCTCAGCCTCCTTTGCTATTCGGCATGTTGTGACTAAGTTCTTGTCAGTGGAAATGGGTAGAAATATATGCCACTTCCAAATCTTGGCCATAAAAGCCAAGGAATGCATTCTACCATTCTTCTTTTTCCCACAGCTAGAACACTGACCCAGTGATGACCATGAAGACAAGGACAGGCCCAGAGGAGACAGAGCAACAACATGGAAAGAATCTGGGTCTCAGAATGACCTCCCAAAGTAGAGCTAACCTGTCAGACTAAAATGGTTAAACTATTACATAATAGAAAAATAAATTTCTATCTTCTTTAAGCAGCTGTCATCTGGAGTCTCTCTGTCATAGGAGCTTAGCCTTTACCTTAACAAATGCAGAAGAAATCACTTTGTGCAACCAAAGTGTACTCTTTAGAATACTACCTTTCTCAACAGTAACTGCATTTGAATATGGACTTCTGGCAATTAAAAAAAATTTAAGTCCAAAATAGATTATCTAATTTTTATAAAGCGAAGTCAAATGTCTAGGTCTGGCATTTATAATAACACTGATCAAATTATTCAACTAAAACAAATTAAGGAAGAAAAAGGATCAATTTCCAATTATTTCTATAAAATAAATTAGGGGTACCCATGTGGTAAAAGTGTGGCAAATGAGAAGGAGATAGGCAGGCCATGGTTTAAATTCAAAATCTCACAAATATTAGCAGTGTAACTTCATGTGTGACTTAATTTTTCCAAGCCTTAATGTAATGCAATATAATACATTTCACAGGGGGGTAAAACAATCCAGCAAAGATTTATAATAAATCTTTAGCCTGGAAATGGCAAATAGTAGACAGAAGAAGAAAAGGGTGTAGTTACTAGCAGTATCCCTTTACTTAATGAACATATTAATATACAACAGCTATAAAGAACAGTCCCTCTCACTGAAACACAAGTAAAAATCCTTTGACAACTATACTAATGAGAATTCTTTCAAGTCCCATTCTGCTGCTGCTTCTAGGGTCGTCCACATTCAGCTGATCTTCCTGAGCACCTCGCCTTATCCTCCCCCTACATGTTTTCACCGGGGTGTTTTCTTCCCTGGAGAAGCCCCTCAGCATTATATTTAGAAAAAGCTTATTCTTTTCTCTGTAATTGCTTCAGAATTTCCCCTGAATTCTAAGTGTTTAACAAAGAGGCTTGTCTCCTGTATGTGTCCTATAAAATCTAAAATCAAGGAACATGTATAAAGGACTCATAGACAAAGCCAAAAGAGGGTAGGATTGAGGGAGGGAGGAGGGGGTGGGAGGGGCAGGGGGAGTGGTGGGGAGAAAATGGACATAACTGTACTTGAATAACAATAAAAAAATAGAAAAAAAATCTAAAATGGCACTTATTACTCTCAGACTGAATTTTCTTGGGGTTTGTGGAGTACTGTAGAACTGCACAGAGTCTAAATTCTTCTGCACTTTAGGTTCTGTGTTTTGTCCTGAGTTATTCTTTTATTGAAAAATGTAACTTGCAAGTTGGATATGAGGTGAAAATGAAAATCTCATCCCAATACATAGAAATAGGGAAGCAATGGTTCTTTGTATACAGATCCCACATCGTCTCTGGCTTCTCAGAATTCTACTTTTTGGCCAATTCACATGCATATTGTGTGAGCTAAATAAAAATTAAAAGTAAAAAAACAGAATTTTAAATAAAAAATATCTCTCTTAAGGTTATAATATTATTAAACTAAAAAGTTTTGAAGACTTTTGTAAAAACAACAGATGAGAGAATTGTGTGTAAAAATATCTTGAGTTCTTTAGATTATTCATGCTGTAGCGCAAGATGAATATTTTAATCATATGCAAATAAAGGTGTTATTTGATCACTCATTCATTATTTGATCACAACTAGTTTTTAAAGTAAATATGTCTTTTCAAATAAAGAATATTAAAAATAAGAGTGAAATGTGCCTGACCTGGTACAGTAAAGTAGACTATGCCTCAATCCCAACAGAAGTTGGGTGGATTGGACAATTATTATCAATATGCTAGGTTCTCTATCTAAGGAAGAAATACATACATTTCTGTGAACACACATAAGTGCACAAGAGAAAAAGATTTAATGTATTTGTACCATAAAATGAAATAACTTCACTGTGATAGCCCTTCAAAACATGGTAGAAAACCATTAATTTGTTCTCATTGCACAAAATGTAGAAACTACCAACTATCTCTAACCAACGTCAAAAGGAAAGAAGAAAAGCTGTTGTGCACCTCCTAGGGAATGGCACCAGAGATATTTATTTCTTCTTCCCTTCAGAAATCTCAATCAATAGGCAAATCAGCGTTAGATATATGTCCCTTCTTTAACTGATCACACATGCCTTCTACTGCTGTCTGAACGTGGGTGAGTTACAATCATATCTAAAGAAACAGACATGATACTACTTGAACCATCTGTCTTAAAGGTTACTGTAAGAATTACTCCAGGAGAGTAATGTAGGTATGTCTTGCCAAATTTACAGCAATATGTAAATATAAGCACTTCTATTAGATTGTTAGTTAGAACCTACTCTTGTTTAATGAAACTTCATATCCACTGATTAGCAAGAGATCTGTTGTACAACACCAAACCTACAGTCAACAATAATGTAATGCATACTTATGGTTTATTAACAGAGGAGATATCATGCTAATATCCTTACCACAATGAAATAAAATTGAGAAGAATCTGTTAGAAACCATAGAGAACAATAACTGGAATTTTCTTTAAAGTTTTTCTGATGAGTATCTGCAAGATGTAAACCAAGTTTTACTCAAGAAGGGGCCATGTTGGTCCTACCCATATTTGGATGAGTGTGCCTTAGCAAGGTGCCTGCCATAGAGCGGGCATTCAATAGAGTGGTTACTAAATGAAGGAACGGCTCAATTAGATAAGTAATAGCATCCTGGAATTAGAAAATTATTACCCATAATCTCTAACTCAACTACCATTAATATTTTAATATAATTTCTTCCATATTTACAAGGCCCTCATGAAAAAAAATTTTTATAATATGATAATAATTGCTAACATTTATTATTTATTGAACACACTACCCATTATACTAAATAAGCACCTGACAACATTATCTCACTTAATAAACAGAACCACATGTATTAGGGGCTTCTTTTATCTTCAAAAAACAAGGGAACTGAGATATGGACTTAGAGTGATATTTGATGTCTAAAATTTGGATTTTGTTCAATATTCAAGGACAAACCCAAATGCTATATGTCATCATTTTTTCTACTTACTACTTGGAAAACTTTGCAATAGAACATAGTACATAAAACACTATAAATATATTGTCTTATTCCTTTCTTTTGAAAATAAATTATGTAAGAAGTGAATTATAATTTGCCTTTGCCTTAAGAAATAAGAGAAACACAGAAAGGTCAACTAACTTGGCAACAATACCTAACAGGCTAAAGGGAGATTTATTATCAGAATTCATCTCTCCTTAATTTCTAAACTACTACTTTTGCAACATGCCCTTTTTTTTTATTGTTGTTCAAGTACAGTTATCTCCATTTTCCTGCCACCACTTCCCCCCACCTCCCACCCTCAATCCTTCCCCATTTTTTCCATGGGTCCTTTATACATGTTCCTTGACAACCCTTGCCCTTTTTTCCTCCATTATCTCCATCCCCCTCCCTCTCAAAAAATTAATAATGATCACACTAAATATTAAAGTTCCAAAAGCAAACGGTCGCCTATGTTGTTACACTACCTTGCAGTTATAATAATGTTAAGATTTTCAAATATTAATTAGTTCTCAAATGTTGAACTAACAAAGGAAAGCAGTGTTACACAAATGTACCTGTGTCAACTTTTAAAAATCAAGATAAGTTTGTTTATGAATGACTCTTTTGGGGGGGTTATATTTTTTTACTGTTCTGTTACAGTTGTTCCAACTTTCCCTGTTGCTCTCCTTTTCTCCGCCCCTTTTCCACAGTCAATCCCCATCCTTCTGTCCATGTTCATGGGTCATTTATACTTGTTCTTTAACTATACCTTTTGCCTTCTTTCCTTATTCCCCTCCTCCACCCTCTGGTCACTGTCAGTCTGTTCCATGCTTCCATGCCTCTGGTTCTATGTTGCTTGTTTGTTTGTTTTGTTCATTAGGTTCCTGTTATAGGTGAGATCATATGTTTTTGTTTTCTTTTTCACTGCCTGGCTCATTTCACTTAGCATAATACTCTCCAGTTTTATGTTTCAATCAATTAATATTAAATTAGTATATACTCCATTTATGGGATATATAAAGAAGTATAAAATATTGTTCTTGTCTTTTAGACTCTTGGAAATTATTAATGTGTACTTTACCAACTAAAATAAAATGAGGAAAGAGATAAATAAGGAAATGGTGTAGACATGCATTGTTACAGAAACTTACAGCATATATACATTCTTTCAGATATTCAAGACTGAAATGAGAGGAGATAGATGGGAAATAGATTTAATGTCTTCAATATAAAAACATTCAGGCCAGTCTGACTTAAGCACGATATTTACATAAAGGAATAAGTGGAATGTAGAGTAGTAGAGGAAGGTCGGGGCCAGGTTACAGAGAGCTTTAGATTCCAGGCTAGGCTTAAAATTAATTTGACAGGAAATTGTTAGACTTCTGTTTTGAACCAGAAATCAAGGGAATCAAAGCTGAGTTTTAGGGTGGCTTCAGGTGAAACATACAAAATACATTACATGCAGAAGGAAACCTGGAAGCAGAGAAAAATATGCAGACTAGTCAGTCATGATATAAAATAATGACTGAACAAGATGGGATGGGTAGTGAAAGAAAAAGAGAAAAAGCACTGAAAGGAAAGAACTATTGGGACTTGGTAACTGGTCACATATAAAGCAAAGAAACAGAAGTCAAACACCAAAATGTAAAACCAAGATGATTTAGGAAGAAAGCAGTGCCAATTATAGACTAAGGGAGCCCAGGAAGGAATGTCCTGGGAAAGAAACAATCAATTTAGTTTTACCCCAAACTATGGAGTTCTAAGTATAGCAGGGCATCTATGTAGAGATATGTACTACCCATGGGAGACAATAGATGGTGCAGATTATTGCAAAATTAAACATTGGTTGGTTTAAAATTGACACATTTTTCATGACAATAGGATCAGAGTTAATGATGGTAGATATATACAATTTATCATTAGGAAAAAATACTCACCATTAGATAAAAATTCATTATGCCGAAGAATAAATCTTCAGAATAACATTTCCCTAGAAGTAGATTCTTTCAATAGTTACAAGAAGTAGATTATTTCAATAGTTCACTGATGGTTTTAATGTCATATTTTTTTTCATGTTCATGTGCATATCTAATCAATAGAGTTTCTAACTACCTGTTTTGCGAAAACATGTATTTTTCCATATGTAGTTGCATTTTTTTCATAATTGCTTCCACTAGGCCACAAGGAAAGGTAGAGCTTCATGCAAGAAATAAAGAATTTTGACAAGACTACTTGTCTGCAGAGTTTCTGGAAGGGACACTTTTAGTTTCTCATTTCTTTTTTCCCTCCCATCTGTTCAAGTTGGGTTTACTGATGTCCTTCCCTGATCTAATTCATCAGCTAGTTATGCCTATAGGAGTACAGTTGCAACCTCAGCCCACTGATGGGGCAGGAAGAAGGTAATACATTTCTCTGTACACTCCTCAGATGTCCTGTCAAGAAGAAGGGCAGCCATGGACTGCGCTTGTCTCTCACCCCTTCTGCTTGCCCTGACTGCTGCCTCCTTCCTCTTGCCACTCTCATCTCAGTTACTTTGTCTTAGCTCTTGTTGAGGACGGTGCCCTTACCCTAAACAATGGCCTTTTAGACTAGGACTCTAGCAGCTGCTGATTGCTTGTCAAATCCCTACTTCAGTAGCCATCTCCGACTCTCTTTTACCTTCCATCAGAAGCATGAGAACGTGTGAGAAGAATATGGCAGTAGGCTGATGACACCAGCATGCCCTGAGCCTGGGCCACTAAAGGGACAGCTGTCTCAGTAAATTATTTATTCCATCTGTTTTATGCTGTGGATAATGTCAGAGGAGTTACACATGAATTTGTGAGAGATGTGCTCTTGGTTTCATTAACTGGATGGAGGATGTGGATGATAACATAAAAATCTTATAATAAGTTAAGCAGGTTTGGGTCAAATTCCACTGAAGTAAAAATAATAAGAAAACTAAATGTAAAGTGTTAATGCTGGGAGTTTAACCACCTGTGATCTATGGGTGAGTTCATAGGTACCTCCTACAACTGTAACAGTACAGTTTTACCTATAAATTTATTTTTCTGGAGATAATGTTAATATCCTCAAAACAGAACATGATCTGAAAGTTAGAAACCACTTTCCTCATTCATCTGCTCATTTAATAAATGTTGCCTCCAAGGCACAAGGAGATAGTCATGAAATGTAAAGGTAATCATCTCACCCCACCTTCAGAAAGATTTTAGTAGCTCCCTGACATTCTCCAGATAAAGTCCAAAGCATGATGCACTTGGCCTGCCTAGGGATCTGGGCCCAGCTCTCTGGGTTCACACCACCACTCATCAATATGCATACTCTTTGCAGACAGGCTGAATATTCACAGTTCCTGAATGGACCATACCTCCCTTTATGAGTACAATTTCCCCACGCCTACCTAAATAACTTTAATGAATCATTGTAGGCTCATGTAGCATGGCTTCCTTTGTAGAAAATTCCTGACTGTGGCCTCAGTGCTGTAACCTCTATTAGGTAACATTCGTCCTTGTTTTTGTAGCAACCTGTGTACAGCGCTCTCATAGTCCATATCCCATCCCACTATTAATGTGTATTTGCTCATCTCAGATGCACAGTTCCTGTGGAAGTCCTATTCCCCAACCCAGCTCTTTGAAGGTAGAGCTTTTTGTCCTTCACAATCCTCAGAACTAACATGGCTCCTAGAACAGTCTAGCTTCTCAAAAAATGTTTGTTATATGAATGAATAAATGAACAAAAAATGAAATTTGAATTACAGAAGTTCAAAGACAAAGCACTCTTATACACATATTACATTTTATAGATAAAACAGATCACCCAAGATACCATGTAGCTAGTTTGTGACAGAGCCAGGACTAGGAGCTTAGCTCTTAACCCAATGATATTTCTATTGGGCCACTGCTTTATGCCTTTGTTCTTAAAAAAAATCAGAAGCATTTTTTTCTTCATCTTTTAAAGACATTAAGTGTAGTGGTTGCCTCCTCAGACCTCACCAGGCAGAGGGAGCTATTCTTTATCTTCTCTACAAGGATTACTCTCTGACTGATCCCTTTCAGGTGCTCTATAATTTTCAAATTGGCTAAATGTGAGTAACATCATTAGAGAAACCCTTGATCTCCCTTCACTGGGGGTGGAGTGTGCATGAGAGAGAGACACAGAGAGAACAAGGAGGAGGAAGAGGGGGAGGAAGAGAGGAAAGAGGAGGGAGAGAAGGTGGAAGGAAAAAGAAGAAGGGAGGAGGGCAGAGGAGGTGAGGAAGAATGAAGGGTAGGGGGAGGAAGAAAGAGAAGGAAAGAAGAGAGGGGGGAGCCAGGGGAGGAGAGGAAAGCAGAGAAGAGAATAAATTTAGGTAAAATATTTTTAAGACAGCAATTGCAGCCTCATTACCTTTAATATGGGTAATTGACCCTCAAATCCTCAGTTATTTATATCTCAAGTGAAAAATCTCAAGTAGAAAATAAATTGGGTCACCATAGATCATGGTAACCCAACCACATTTTCTGGAAAACAAAGTTTGAGTATCAAATGGAGATTAAGGAAGTGCAGAGCAAAGTGATACCCTAATAGACACTGGGATGGCACTACTCCAGTTTGCTGGGCTGTCCTGAGCTACTTTGTACTGAACACTAATGATAGTTCCAAAGGGAGTATCACCAACAATGTATGTTTTCATTCCCTCTGCAAACATTCAGTTGTTTCTCTTCTCCAATTCACTGCAGCATACTAACAGGGCAAGTAAAGATAAAAATGCTTTTTTCCATTCTTTTGCACTGACTATTGCTCATTGCCAAGAACTAGAATGAACACCAGAAATAAATAACTGGCCATATTTAAACACATTCTAAATAGTCTGGCTCTTAACCCAGTGACTTGCAGTATCCCCAGTGCATCCTGTCCTTTCTCATTGTCTTGTGGTTAGATGTACTGATCCCTCTGCTTATAGTGTTCTCAGCCACATGCCCCATCTCTGTGTAACACCTATTTTATTCCAGGTCTCTGCGGAGAAGTTACTTCCCTAGGAAGCCTTTCCTAACTCCTCAAAAGAAGTGAGAGGCCCTTCCTGGGTGCTCCCATAGCACCTGCTCCTGGAATTCCCTTTTTTCTGGGTCTCTCTCCCAATACAATGTCAGATACTCAGGGGCAGAGACTGTGTTCATAAGAGGTATACAACAGTATCTAAAAAATGGATAATTTGGGCTGTTTTACAAATAAAATTCATGTGATTATATATATTTTTTCCGAATCAATATTCTTTTCTTTTTTGTACATTTTTTTGACTATGCTATCACATTTGTTCCATTCCCTCCCCCCTTTATCCACTCCATTCCATCCCATTACCCTACACCTCTTAGTCCATGTCCATGGGCTGCACACACCAGTTCTTAGGCTTCCTAATTTCCCACACTACTCCCAGCCTACCCCTGACCACTTTTTTTTTGGTCAACATTTTCCTGCCACCACTTTCCCCAGCCCCATCCTCCCCCCCTCCCACCCTCAATCCTTCCCCCATTTGGTTTTGTCCATGGATCCTTTATGAATGTTCCTTGATTATCCTTTTCCTCTCTTTCCCCTGTCATCTCCCTCCTTCCTCCCCTCTGGTTACTGTCAGTCTGTTTTTTATTTCAATGTTGCTGGTTATATTTTGCTTGCTTATTTATTTTGTTGATTAGGTTCCACTTATAGGTGACATCATATGGTATCTGTCTTTCACTGCCTGGCTTATTTCACTTAGCATAATGCTCTCCAGTACCATCCATGCTGCTGTGAAGGGTAGTAGCTCCTTCTTTCTTTCTACTGCATAGTATTCCATTGTGTAAATGTACCATAGTTTTTGGATCCAATCATTTACTGTTGGGTGCTTAGGTTGCTTCCAACTCTTGGCTACTGTAAATTGTGCTGCTATGAACATTAGGGTGCATAGGTCCTTTTGAACTGGTGTTTCAGGATTCTTTGGATATAATCCCAGCAGTGGAATTACTGGGTCAAAAGGCAGATCCATTTTTAGTTTTTTGAGGAAATTCCAAACTGTTTTCCACAGTGGCTGCACCAGTCTGCATTCCCACCAACAGTGTACTCGGGTTCCCTTTTCTCTACATCCTTGTCAGCACTTGTTGTTTGTTGATTTGTTTAAAATTCATGTAATTATATTTTAGAACAGTATCTGGGATAAATAGTGTCACCCCTCAGGAAAAGGACAAAGGAATCCTAGTAAGATCCATCCATTGGGACAATCTTTCAGCAGGACACAAGGAAGCACCAAAACTGAAACAAAAGTCCTGCACAAGGCAAGTAGAGGATTTTGAGAAATATTTAAGGAGCTTTACCCTTAGATTCTTAGCTGCTTTAATAACTTTTAATTCAGCTTGGCTGCAAGTTGTAGAGAAAAATCTTTGGTATATTTAAACCAATAGAAGTGTAAACAGCTATAAAGAAATAGGAAAAATGAAAATCAATATGAATGTAACATTTTTTTAAAATAATAAATTAGTTGGAAACTCCAAAGAGCAGTACCCAAGATGTCATTATGTAATTACAGCTCATCAGTGTATGTCCTGCAAATTCCAGATTTACCCATTATACTGCCCTCTTTTTCCCAAACTGGGAAAGGCAGATGACAGCAGACCTCAAAAATAAAAACTAAATGTTTCCTTAATAACAAGGGTAACTATCGGCTTTGAATTTGAATCTGAACATTTTCTGTAAATACATCACACATAAAGAAAGCACATTCCTAGAATTCAAAAATTAACCTCAGTGGATTTTCAAGGCTTTTCATAATGCATTAGAGACAAAATGATTTTTCCTGTTGAACTTCAAAATAAAAAAGAGATTATTACCTTAAAAATAGATAGATGGTAGAGGGTAACTAACAGGACTTGTTGATTTGGGGATCTGCAGGAGCCTTTCTGCCCTTGGCTTCTTTGGTGAGATCACTCACATGATTTGCAGATGAGAACAGCTTCATACCAAGAGGCACGGTGGGTTGATGTCAATTTAGTCTCCTGTGTTCTGGTGCCTGATTATCCCTAGAAGCAGTTGTCTCATGTGTTCACTCAGTATCAGCTGTGGGTGAGGCCTGGGTAAATCCCACTGTACAGATAAATTTAAATACTCTAAAGCAGATGCTTATCTTCAGTATCACAAAGTTGGGGAAAACTGCCCTCATGGATAGTTCAAGATATACTTGCACTGTTTTTAATATTTTAAATGCTTAAGATAAAACATTTTAAGGTTTTTACATTAAACAATAAATGAACAATTAAAATGTCTGAAATGAAATATTTGCGTTAAACACACCAAAACTTTTCAGAAGTAGTCATTTGTCATCTAAAATAGAAACAAAAAGTTGAAGTCACTTAGACCTCCAGTTCAAGTGATTAAACTCAAAATGTTTTACTTCTTTTCCTTTGCTTATTCTGTCCCCACATGACATAGTACTGAAATTATACTATAACCCTTTTGTTGAGAATCTTTCAGCCTTACTGTGTCTGGATAGAGAGTTGTTTATTTTGATGGTCTTACTAAAATTTCTAGCACAGGCGCTTACTTATGATAGTTTTTATGTATATATAGCTCTAAAAATGCTTTATGTCACCTTTTATTAAATTATGTAAAAATGATCCAATATAGCCAATTTTAGCCAAAATTTAGCAACTACTAAGTGGTAGGCACATGTTAGATATTGAACACATTGATATAACACATTTTCATTGGTATTTGGACATTTCATGAGCACCCACTAGTTCCTTTTACCTGTACTGTATCTATGTTTTCATTCCATATCCTTTTATTAATCAGTGATTTATTTCTAAGTAGCAGATTTGATAGATATTCCTTTGATGTTAAGTAAGGTGAATTTATCTTCATTCTAAAGATGGGGCAGTGAAGCATGAACAGCAAAAAATTACCTGGTATGATTTAATGTAAAAAGCTAAGATTCAGTCCCAAGTGCTAAGGGTTTATATATTGTGTTTTCTTTTTTGCTAAAAACAAATAAATAAAAAAAAGAGTAAGAAGCATTCACAATAGAGATAATATCTATTATGCAAGAAAATTATATAGAGAGATTATGAGATTAATAAATGCCAGTATTTTTATTTTATGTAAACTTTTATTAAAACATAACTAACAATGTAATTTTTGCCTTACCAGTACTGATCATTTAGACTGTATATTTCTGTGGAGTCTGAAATCACATTCTGTTTTTAGATAACAAATATTAGTAGGGATAAAAATGTTTCTAGTAAAGTGCTTTGGGGTATAATATTGTCTTTAATTCATAAACTATTGCTAAAATTCAGAATTTTTAAAAAGTGGTTCAGAGGGAACATTACAATAAGATCTCTTACATGGTAAAATAATTTACTGTCTGGTATATGGTTCTGTTTAAGGTGATAGCAGAAAGCTCAAATTAAAAAATAAGGAAATCAAAATGTATTGTAATTTAAGAGCAGAACAAATCAGAAACTTTGGCTATGTCTTTTAAAATTTGGCTGCATATAAGAATCTCCTGGGTTGTGTGGATGCTTATAAGAATATCTGTCTATGTGTGTATACATATACACATATACACACACATATATACATACATATACACATAGACATATATACATATATGTATACTTATAAGCACATATATGTGTTTATAAGAATATATATACATACATATAGTGCACATATGTCTTATTTATATTATAGGAATATATCCATACAACCCCTACAGTTTTTTCAGCAGATACGAGGTAGTCCTGGCAATCTGGATTTTTCAAAGAGCTCCCTATGTACTTCTGAGGTACAGCCAGTTAGGGAAACCAACTTTTGATGAATCGAGATCAAAAGCGTCTGAATCATAGCCCTGCCATTTAGCAGTTCTGAGATATTGGACAAGCAACTTAAGACAGTCTAACCTTCATTATAGTCATCTATAAAATGAAGGAATAAAATACCTTTATTATAAGAGTATTACTAGGATAACATAGGATAATGAAATGTTGAGTACTGATATCAACACAAATTGATGCTCAAAATGTTTACACCGTTTCTTTTCTTTCCCTAAAAGCAGCATCTATTACTGACACTGAGGCGTACTTCTAGTTCCCTACCTTGATGAAGTAATATTATGTAGGCTCCCATTTAAAGCATAAAAGCTTGCCCAAAATAAGTGTTCTGCCTATGTCAAATGATTGAGTTATATGGACATCAAGCTATCTGTGTTCTAGGGAATCCTAGACACTATAAAAATGAGGGGGGATCAAAAAAACACTGAATTTATTTATTAAAAAATGTGTATTTATTCTTACATGTTTAAACTTCAGTCACCTTCAAAGTACTCTCCATTTGATGCAATATACCTATCAAGACTTTTTTCCACTGCTCAAAACAGTTTTTGAACTTGTCAATTTTGATGCCTTTTAGTACTTCTGCCATTTTTTGTTTTACCTTTTGCACATCAGCAAAATGTTTCCCTTTGAAGACTTTTTTTCATCTGGGGAAACAAAAAATGTGCTTGGTGCAAGATCTGGGGAATTGGGAGGGTGGGGTATGGGAATCATGCTGTTTTTGGTCAAAACCTGCTGAACACTCAGTGCAGTGTGGGTAGGTGTACTTGTAAATCACCCATCATGAAATAGACCAATGTGTTGACTTTTCAAAAAAAAAAAATTTCACTGAAGCCCAACACAGCCTTTCACAACAACGCCGCTGGTACACCAATACAGGTGGGTTCCTATAACACTCACGTAGTGGGGAAGCCTGTACTACAAGAGGACTGCCCTCCAGAAGATAATTCCAGTTTTGAAGGGAAGTTATATAAACCAAATAAGTCTAAGGTTCTCACGTGGCCCTACATCATTCAGGGTTTCAGCAAAAAACTGTATAATTAAATTGAGTAATTTGAGAAGGGGATTATAAAGGAATTATTTGTAACAGTTGGGGCAGGTTGTATAAAAACCACAAGGGATAGTAAGTACCCTAGTCCTAAAGATGGAGGCCAGAGACAATGCACCTAGGCCAAAGGGACAAGGCAGTGAATGATTATTCAAACCTGGAGTCAGAGGAGCCCCTCACAGAACTCGTGACCTTGGTCAAGGGACAGAGCTGGCCCACACTGACCCTTCAGGAAGAGAGCATGAGGAAGAATTTTCCACCCTCACTCTTCTCTCTCTTGCTAGTTGCTTGCTAATACTCCTCATTCATCAAAGGTCAGTATCAGTCTTCCGGGGCAGGATGAACAATTGAGAGTAGATAAGAGGAGGGAAGGAAAGGCATCCTGCATAAACTATAAGACATTCTCTCAGAATCGCAAAGAAACATAGTCTCTCACCCCAAAGTAATTAAAAATGTTTCTAATATTTACTTGTATCTTTTGAAAATATTAAAAAGTCAAATTCATAGCCTAAAATAATTTTAAAGGCCTTGTCTCTTCCTCTCCCATTCTTAAAGTCTCCCTGCAAAATGAAGTCCTCATTACCCTGTATTTCTCTGTTATTTTTTTCCTGTAAGTAAATATTGGTTCTTTCTGGAACAAAGTCCCCAACCCCATTTCTGTTCTCTCCTTCAGCATTTCCACTTTGCTACAAGCTCAGAAACAGAATTGTTTCTTTCAGCAAACACAGGAGGTAAGGTTAAAGGGAAAATAACTGAAAGCACTAACACATTGGTATGTACTTTTGTTTATAAAGCTAAGTAAAAAAAAAGAAGCTCATCTGCAAACAACACAAGCAAAAAGCAAATCTATTATTGCCCTCTGTAAGCCATAACTTGGATATATTCCAAATGTACAATGGAACAGGTTTCCATATGTAATATAAATAAATATTGATTGTACATGAAACATGTATTGGAATTGGTAGCATTAAAACTTTCACATGTCTTATTCTAGCTGATCATCACAAAATAGTCTGATAAGTAAGAACTTTTATCTCCAACACTAAAAACATTAAGTAAATAAATAAAAGAACCACAGCTAGTTAAGTGTAGAATCAAAATTAGAATCCAGAAAATATACATATGTATATTTGTCCCTAAGAGCTTTATTTATACACACATATTACCACATTTACTTAGATCTAGTCTTTAATTTATATTGATTCCATACTAGTCCCTCATAGAGTACACATTATTTTGATTTATCACCTGGTTTGAAAGTGTGTGTGTATGTGAAGAGAGAGCGGGAAAGAGAGGGAGAGTTTTAAATCAATACAAATACTGCAACCTTCTTTTTTTAAAAAAGAATATCAATGGGGATTTCTGGGAATATATAAAAACAAAAATATTTGTTTACTCCCTGCATTGATGAAAATTAATAAAAACAAAAATAAGATACAACTACATATACAGACAAAATTAGGAAGCTATGACAACTGTACAAGAAAGACTAAGAAGACTATTAAAAAATACAAAAGAATTGGAATAAAATGAGAGAATAACTGGTGGACAATTCATATTTTTCTAGATCTTGATCAAGATGATGATTTCTTAAAAGTCAGTCACAAGTCATAAGTTCAAAGAGGTCTAATTAGTGATTCCCTACAGCTGTTGAAAAAGACTAGGGTCAACTTTCACTTTCCAGAACTACAGAAGGGCCTGGACTAAAGATGGGTTATACACATTGGCCATTGAGGTTTTTTCCCATTAAAACTCCTAATATCAAGAAACTGCTCCATGTGGAGCTGAGAGGGCAGGAGAGAGAGGACCACCCCTTTCTGGGCCAGATTCAGCAAATGAGTGATAAACACTAAATTAGAAAATAAAAAGCATGTGATTTAAATGTTCAATAACAACAAGCCTAATGTTCTATGTGGGTGGTCTACTCATTCCAAAGAGAACATGGAAGAGAGAGAGAGACAGAGACAGAGACAGAGACAGAGACAGAGACAGAGATGATATCAAAGATGACATAAATTTTATATTTCAGAAAAAAGTTGCCCACAATAAGCAGAAGTAAATTTAAATATGATGATATTCTTAAAGAATGTGGTTTCTGGGCAAAATTATTTTTTAAAATATAAAAAAGATTAAGGAAAAGAAGGTCAAAGGCAACAAAGATAAAGAATAAATTGACCAATTTCAGGAAATAAAATTGAAAATATCAGTATATCCATTTTTCATATGAAATCTACATTTGAAACAGCAAAGAGTAGAATATATATTGTTGAAACCAGTAAGAAACTTAAAGCGCAGGCTTGCAAAGCAAATCACACAAGACAGGAATAAAAGTATAAATTCATTGAAGAGAAAATAATAAGATAAAAACATTCAAATGTACAAAATTGATATTTTGAGAAAAACAAAAAATGAAACAGAAAAAAAAGTAAAGATTTAACTGAAGAAATCATTCTTAAAATAAAGGATGACTTGAAATTACAGTCACGCTTATATTTACAATGAATTATGCAGAAGTATTAACATTTAATATTCTGGTAAAGTAACTAAATCTCAAAGCAAAAGGCAAACCCCAAACAATACAGTTAAAATGATGCCCATAAACCAGAAAACTAATTTTGAACTCAACCACGCTCTAGCCTTGGCACTTCCCAATGAAAGTGTTAGATTTTTCTATCATTGTACCTCCAACACTCTACTTAGCACAGAGTAATGTAGGAAAAGCAAATCAGGAGTATTTAACACAGGATTTAAACATTTCCACACCAACTTTCAATGTGCAATACAGTGAAGCAAAGCCTACAAAATTATAACAGAAAAAAATATGACTCCCAAATTTTATACCCAGCTATGATTTTGTGTCAAGTAAATAGAAAAGAATATTTAAATGTTCAAGAGCATAACAAATCTACTGGCAATTCTTTAAAAATGTATATACCATACATATAAATACTATATATTACACACACATATTTCCAACCAAGTGGTAAGTCAAGATATGTACTATATGAAGGGTTAGTACTGAATCATATAAATTAAAAACTAGATCTAAGTAAATATGGGAATTATGGTTACAGAACAGAATTCAAATAATATAATCCTTGATAGTGTAAAAATAATAATATAAAACACTAAAATTAGGAAGCAAAAGAACATATAAACTTAAATCACTTCTCTCATTTTCCAAGGCAGGCAAAAATTATATAAAGTTAATAATCAAAAAATGGTTACTCAAATTCATTATATGAGAATATTAAGCAAACTACTAAAAGAAACTGGTTAGGTCAGTCAACATTTTTTATGCCTCAAAAAGCACAAAAAAGAATACAATTTTGCTAAAAATATATAAGAAGCGAAGCAATAAATCATGAAATACAGCATTCCAAGATATCAGGTTGGCACCAAACACACTTAGGAAGTGAATAAATGTAAATGGAATAAAATTGTAAATAAAAAGAAAAATGTAAATGTGAAAAATGAAAGTAATATATAATGTCCATTCTTTTTTATTATTATTTTGTATATTTTATTGATTGTATACTATTACAGTTGTCTCAATTTTTCTTCCCTTTAACCCTCCACCCTGCACCCCAACCCATCATCCCCACATCAACATTTTCCCGCCACCACCTTCCCCTTCCCCAATTTGGCTTTGTCCATGGGTCCTTTATGCATGTTCCTTGATGACCCTTGCTCTCCTTTCTCCTATATCCCCTTCCCTCCTACCCTCTGGTTACTGTCTGTTTTTTATTTGGATGTTGCTGGTTATACTTTTCCTGCTTGTTTATTTTGTTGATTAGGTTCCACTTGTGGGTGACATCATATGTTATCTGTCTTAAACGGTTCTTTCAGTCTCCAGCCTCCCATCTCTGGAAGTGAGAGGCCCTGCCGCTTTTAACAACTGGTTATTATCTGTGTACTTTTTGGGCTCTGGTGCTATAGGCTAGGGATCTCCGCTTATGGTTTAGACCCTTCTCTTCTCAGGGGGATCCAGCTGGCTGCTTAAATATCCCTCTGGCACTGCTGCCTGAGGGTGCTCAGCCAGGCATCTCGCATCTCCACTGCACTCCTTACCAGTCAGGTTGTGCTGAACTAATTCTTCTGTCTGAGGGTAATAAGGCTTCTCTCTGGTTATTGTTCAGTTGTTTGTTCTGGGTGATTTCTCCATAATTTAGTTGTAATTACAGATTGGTCCTGGGAAGAGGTCAGTGTGATTTCCAATCACCCCTCCGCCATCTTGATCCCTCCTAAATGTCCATTGTTAAGGGCACAAAACTGTGAGTACTTTGAGGACAGGGATTTACCATATTGTTTTATTGATTATTGCATCCAGCATTAAGTCCACATACATTTCAGGAATGCAAAATCATTGACTAACTCAATGATTAGTGGAATAACTCATAATAATCACTAAAATGGGATAATGTATAGCTGTGAAAAACAGTAACTTCTAAAAACAATTAATATGAAAATATTTTATGATGTTCTAAGTCAAAAGAAAACACTATGATCTCATTTGTATAAAAACAAGTTGTCCCATGATCTGCAATGTCAATTTTAAAAAAAGGCTATATAGATACTATATATGTTATATATGTTACATTATATAATATTGTTTATAAAAAGTCTAGAATAATACATACTAATATATATGAAAACCTCAACAGAGATTCTGATGAAGGAAACAGGAATGACGGCAAGAGGAGAAGAATTTCACTTTTCATTTCTGACTTATTTGTTCTAACTTTTTGCAGTGACATGTTAATTTTATAATTTAAATAATTTAGATTAAAAATAAATAAAAGCTACAAGTGTAATCTGAAAATTTCTATCACTAATCCTGAGATCAGTAAAATATTTGAGGGAAAACACACTATATTTTCAAATAAAGACAAATTATGAAAAATCTTTACATCATATACCTGACTAATTTTATGACAAGTCTAATGATAAAGTCACCTTAGAAACCAATTTTATCCCTTCAATAATAAGAAGATGGTTTAACAGGTAACCAAGAAAATAGAGATGTCATTTAAGCTTTAGATTTTATGCCATATCACCCAATAGAACAATCTGGAGAGACAGAACCTTCTCATTAAGTGTTCAAATAACATTCAGCTGAGAATCATAATTCAAATCTAATGTTGGTTCATAAAGAAAAGATGGTCTGAAGCAAGCAGTAAAAGATATGTTAGGCACAAATAGGCATAAAAATGAAAAACAATTACTTAGAAAAAGCAAAAGCCAAAGTGCTAGGTAAAGTCCAACTGGACATATGTGAATTCAACAGTTACGGTAATTTCTGTAAGTATATCACACACTACAGACTACAAGTGTAAAACAAAATCTTTTTTATTAGCTCTAAAAATGCCTCTTACATGGATAGTATGGACAGGCATTTTGGAAAAACAATAGAGAATGTAATTCTATGTTTTAATGTTAGGCAGGTTAATATATAAAGAATGGTGATCAATTTCTCTTATGAAGAGCATTTTAGGGAAAATTTGTTTAAACTATATGATAAAGACTATATGTTATATATAGACTATAAAAACTATATGTTATTCACGCTTAAGTAGGGAAGTGCTGAATTTCTTGAGTATACCAAGTGAACGCGCTGGCAATCTTTAAAACAAAGGGACAGATATCATCTATTAGAACTCCTAAGTTATGATGATATCCGTGAACTAAAGGCCTGACCGGAGGCTGTGTACCTGACCACACCTGAGTCTGGGAGCTCCTTTACGAACAAGAATCATATTTTCTCCACTGGCTAAAAGCACCTAGCACTGTGCCTGAACAAGTAAAAAACAAACAAACAAACTCTTGGTGTTAAATTCCTACAAATTTAAAATAAACTTAATCTGTCATTAATATAAGAAGTGTAAAATTTCAAATAAAATAGTATGTTATTAAAATGATTAGCTACTTCAAAAAATATATAGAACATTCAGGAAAAAAATAATATCCTGTTATCCCTTTACCTTTTTAAACAACTATGTACTAAATGTCATTTATCTCTCTCCCCCCAAAGATATTTCATATATTTTAAACCTGAATGTAATTTTATTGATTTTTAAATTTATGTCAGAAGCATTTGTCATTTTATCACATATTTTTCACAAACTGTATTTCAAAATCATATTACATGAAGTGATTTTAACATTGATTTCTAAAACATTTCCCAATAGTTGGAAATTTAAGTTGCTTTCCATTCTTTTTGGCTAAAATATAATTATTATACATAAATATTTTCCCAGTTAATTTCACTTTCTTAAGTTAGCTTCTTAGAAACAAAGTTACTTAGCAAGTATATAATACTTTTAAGGATCTTTATGCACATTATCAAACTGCTTTCTAAAATGATAATTTGATTAATAATTTCAGTTAAATTTCAATTTAAACACTTTCAAATAAAAGTTATATATAAATAAAAATGTATTTATATATGTCTATATATGTATATATTATATATAATTACATTGCGTTATATGTCTTAGCCATTTGTTTTTCCGTCTTTCTGAATTTTTTGTTCAAATACTTTGTTCATTTATTTGTACTTTAAAGTTTTTCTTATTGATGTGAATTCACCATGATATTTGTAACAACTAGTGTTTGTGTATATGTTTTCTGTGAAGTGCTATCAAATTTTTATGATGGCCAAAATTCATTTAATTCCAGTTATATTATTGTTACCATTGAATAAATACATACATTAAAGTATTTCTTCCTTGATATGCTACTTATTTAAAAAATGAGTGGACAAAGTCTTGTAAAATAAGTAGTCAATATGATCTATAAAGGAAAAAAATTTTGTCTTTA
Source organism: Mormoops blainvillei (assembly GCA_004026545.1). NCBI lineage: Eukaryota > Metazoa > Chordata > Mammalia > Chiroptera > Mormoopidae > Mormoops > Mormoops blainvillei. Next base: position 141,084 of record PVJD01002885.1, read on the forward strand.
TATTAATTAATTAACTGTACACATTCTGAGAGAGGTTAGTTTTATCTTATTCCATAGAGGAGTGATTTGGTCAATTGTACATATCTGTGTGGCAAATCCTTATCAGAATTAAAATGAAGATATATATTTATTGGTATCTGGCAAACCTTTTCTCAGATTAAATTCTGAATCTTTGTCCAAGTTTTTTAAAATATATTTAAATGTTTGCCAAACCCAGCACTATTTCTTTCTTGCAAAATTAAACTCTTATCATATGCATACTTCTCTGTATAATTTTCACTCTTGTCCATTTGCTATATACATTATAGTCATACCAGTTAACATACTTTTCCCTAGATATATCATGAACATCCATAATTTCTGGTCATGTGCCTCCATTCTCACCTGGAATGCATTTCTGTCTATTTCTCAACATGGCAAACTCCCACCTCTTGTTCGAAGCTTCAATAAAATTATCGTCTCTTGAGGAGACCCCCAGACAAGTGAGTTCCTGTGAGTACCGATGCCGTTTATTCACATTCACTGAAATCATTATCACATTGTATCAAAATAGGTCTAATGTGTCCATTTTCCCTACCAGATTAAAAGTTTAAACATCTAATAATTATGCCTGGGTGGTCAAAAATATGTGGTGTATTATGGCTGCCTTCATCAAGTACTTTCGGGTGGCTATCTAATAGGTTTCAAGCAGAGAGAATGGCATAGAAAATAACCAAAAGTTTAATTAAATCTTTCCTTTTCTTTCTATTTACACTCTCACCTTCTTAAATCAGGCCACCATCATTTCTCACCTTGCCCATGTTGGTAACCTCCTACCTGATCTTGATTCTTTAGTTGCTCCAGCCAATCTATTCTACTCTAAGAATCATATGAGTCATTTTAAAAACATATATTCATATGCGCTCAGTCTCTCCTCTCCAATAGCTTCCAGTTGCATATAAAACAAAATCCAGATACCTTATCCTGGCCCAACAGTTCCCCATGCACTGACCCTGACCAAGTTTTTTGCCTTTTGCCCCTTTGCCTACTCCCTCCAGCCATTCCCTCCCCCTACAATGTTTTTCCCACTAACATCTTCTTGGCTTAGTTTTTATTATTACAAAGATTTGATATGTCACAGGCTCAGAGAGGCCTTGCTGAGCCACAGTCCAAAGTACTCTCCATCTTTCAATTATATCACCCCATGTTAATTCATGCATTTCTTATTCTTTGCTTATTTGATGATTTTTTTTATTATATATCCTTGCTTATTACTTCCCTCTCCCATGCAGAATGTAAGCTCTAAAACGGCAGAGACCTTGTCTATAATTTTTTTTATCATTGTAAGCCTGGTGCTCGGCACAAACTAGAAACATAGTAAATATCCCTAATTGTGTACATATTAAAAGTATTGGCATTAATAATAGTAGCTAACATTTATTGAATGGCTGCTGCACACAAAGTACTATTCTAGATACTTCCTATATGTTAACCCATTTACTTCACACAAAAGCACACACACAAAAAACTATGCAGAGGAAGGTAGTCATTGTCATTATCTACATTTTAGAGATGTGAAAACTGAGGGACAGAAATGTTAAATAACTAGCCCAAAGTCATACTGATATTGAGTGGTATAGCCGGAATTTGAATTATGTCATACTGACAGGGGACCCCACTGTCTCAACCATTGTACTTGTACTATATGCATCTTATTTTAAAATAAGGGGGAATATTCATCTGAAAGATTTTATTTCCTAGTTTTACATGTATTTTGACTTAATAAAAATATATCTGAGCGCAAAGCACATTTTAAAAAATAAAGCAGATTAACTTGTCATTGTAGAAATCATACCTTCAGGTCTGTCAGGAGACAAAAACCGAGTGACATGGGAGCTGAATCCAATGTCTGTTCTTGGAAAAAGGCAGACTTTCTTTCCCCTTACCTGAAGGGAATGCATTGTAATTTTTTTAGTGTATTTTATTGATTATGTTATTATAGTTGTCCCATATTTTCACCCTTAGCCCCCCTCCCCTTGGTACCCCTTTCTCTCCAGCAATGCCACCTTAGTTCATGTCCATGGGTCATGCATATAAGTTCTTTAGCTTCTCCATTTCCTTTACTATTCTTAATATCCCCGTCTATTTTGTACCTACCAATTATGCTTTTTAATCCCTGCACTTTTCCCCCCACTCTCCCTCTCCCAGCTGATAACCCTCCAAATGATCTCCATACCTATTATTCTGTTCCTGTTGTAGTTGTTTGCTTAGTTGTTTTTTTTTTTTTAATTCAGTTGCTGATAACTGTGAATTTGTGGCCTCTTTAATGTTCATGGTTTTAGCAACACTGGACATATGGTGTAGTTCAAACCCATGCTGAGTAACTTTTGGATAGGAACAGTATAAAATATAACTAACCTGGTTAATAATAGCAAATCACTGATCCTTCACCTAATGGTGTTTATAGGAAATAGAATTCATGAGAAAAAGAAATAGCAGCATGAGACAGAATTAATCCACAACATGCAATTTCCTTCTCTGTGAATAGCCTTCACTGAGAGGAAATCTGAAGATTCACCACCTGTTCAGATATGCCTTTCATTAGAATCAGGATGGCCTCCTACCAAAATGACTGAAGGCATTCATTTATACCACATGATAAAAATAAACATTATGTTTGCTGAAAGGTAAGTTTTGTGACCTAAAGAATGAAGTAAAAACTAGTTACATTCTCAGTGCTCAATCTCTTAATTTTAGTAACATATTTTGTGTGTATGAATTTAGAACTTTTGAAATTCCATTGCTGGGAATATAAGAATCCCAAGTCACCAATTCAAAAGAATTTATGTATCCCTATGTTTACAGTGGAGTTATTTACAATAGCCAAGTGTTGGAAACAGCCTAAGTGCCCATCAGTAAATGAGTGATCAAAAAACTGTGGTACATTACACAATGGAATACTACACAGTGGAAAAAAAGGAGGAACTCTTACCTTTTGCAACAGCATGGATGGACCTGGAGAGCATTATGCTAAGTGAAATAAGCCAGGCATTAAAAGAGAAATACCATATGATTTCACCTATAAGTGGAACCTAATCAACAAAACAAACAAGCAAGCAAAACTTAACCAGAGAAAAGTAGCAATTTTCAATGTCTTCTTTATGATCAATCTGTATTTCCAACTCACAATAAATGCCTTTCTCATCATAAAATTCTTCAACTTTTCTTCTTTTTATGCAGCTACATTTTAAATAACTTTTTCAAGCAAATGTTTCTTTCTTTACTCTTTTCCTCCCTCTTGGTTCTCTTATTTATTCTTAATAACTCCCTACTTTTTATAAAACCAAATCCAGACAAGGGTCAATGTGAATTAGATCCAAATCCAGTTATCACCACTTCTAATCACATGACTTTATACAAATTAGCCAATTTCTCAGGCTTCATTTTCTCATACGAAAAGTGGTGAAAATCACGCTTACTTCACAGTATTTTGTTAAGAATTGTAAATGCTTTGTGAAAAGTATCAGGCACAGAGTGAATGCCCAACCCTGCCTCCGTGACGGGTGCCGCTGCCCACACCTAGCTACGTGGTGGGTGCCGCTGCCCACACCTGCCCACGTGGTGGGGTTCCACTTCATGCTGCAATCCCCTCTGTCATAGATTCTCCAGAAAACATGCTCTTTGGGTACTTAATACAATAACACCTCCAAAAATATAATTGTTTTAACACATTAAATCTTACCTTAGGGTACTTGTGCGGGAGTCAAAAAATTTTTTTCAGTTCTACAGAAATGGTACATTTAGTTGTGAAACCTTGCATAAGCCAGCTAACTCAAGTTTCTTTCTAGTAAATCTGAAATTTTATTCGGACCTATTAATTTGCCACACACACATACACCACACATTATAATATTCATTAGAGCAAAGATGCAATTTGTTTAGATTTCTGGATACTATGTTCAGCAAAATGCAGGTGATAAATAGAATAAAATGTCAACTTTCTAATGTTATTCAGAGACTCTGATTTACACTCATATAGCTAATATAATATTTTAGGAATGTGACTTGTTTAAAGATTAAAAACCTGTCAAACAAGAGGTCCACACACACACACACACACACACACACACACACACACACAAAGGAGACCTTGGTAGAAAAAATACTAAAAATAACTAATTTAGCCCATGTCCTGATTATATCTGACCCAGTGTGTTTCATCTTGATTCTCAGTTACATAGTATAGGAACATTCCTATATACTTTGTGTCCAATGTGGAGTGTTTTGTTTTGTTTTCACTCATCATTATTTAACAAATTATTTAGATAATGGTGATGATAAGATTCAACTCATAAATATCTGTAAAATTAACAATAATTAAATGAACATGAACAACCAAGATTATGTGTTGCCCACAACAGACTCTTAGCTTACATTTGAAGCATTTTCTCCTGAGTGCTTTCAGTTATGTCCTTCTATCTTCGTAACAAATGACAAAGATTAAGTATTTTCCTCACGTTGTGAACTTACAGATAATACTCTCCATGATATCCTGATAAAGCCATTCATCTACCTCTTGACACAACATCTCTCTTTGGTCACTCTAAAATGACAAATGGTTCATTCTTGGTATTTTTTTAAATTAGAAAATATGCAAGATATACTATCTAATGAAGAATTTATATCATGATGCCCGGACAAGGAACTATTAGGGTTTTTCTTTTTTACAATCTCTGTAATTTTTTTCATTCAAAACAGGATTTTCCCCCTAACATTAAATTTAAAATAACATTTGAAATATTTAATATGGAAAGAAGGTAAACATGAATTTGAGAGTAATGAGCTTAAACAATCAGACAGGAAGGTGCTCTGGTGAAGTAATTGCCAGTAATTCCAATGGCTTACAGAGATAGGTATTCCTGCAAAGCACATCAGATATAGAATTTAGATCTTAGACTTCTGTGACTGATGAAGGCCTAGATTTCAAAACAGAAGTACTACTAGAGTCCTGTCCTATGATGTGAGTTCAAATTCTGGATTTTCAAAGGAGATTTTCCTTACCAATTTCCACTTCTGCTTAGCCCAGTAAACTACTCTGCCTCCAATTCAACTTGCTCTAAATTCTTCCCAAGATTAAATAATAAAAAGGAAGAATTTTTAAAATAATTTTTGTATATTAAATTTCAATTGTTCTAAATTTACTTTGCAAAGTTAATTGAACAGATATGATCTCAGTTGTATATCATATGCAGTCTAACAGATAATAATGACCAGGACTGGGATAGTAAGAATGAAACCACTCGTTGTTCATGTATAAAAGCAACATATTCTTGAATTGAAGAGAAATAAACAGTAAAAAATAACTTGCATCACACACACTTCTGAGCTATAACCTTATTACTGTACAAAGATAAAAGTGGAATATACTAATATTAAGAAGTACAGTAGGATATGGAGTGACTATGAACTTTGGAGGCAGATTTGATATAATAGTTTTCATCAAATTATTAAATCTGAAATTTAGTTTTTCCATTGTTAACATGGAGACTCCAGGTTCTCTTGTGGATCGCACGGGATGATATAAGTGAACACCATTGCATAGGTGAGGTCTCAATATTTGTGCTTTTTCCTTAACTCCTGAGCTATCGTAATGAAGGCTTTCTGTTTATGTATCTAGTTCACCATCACTAAATCAAAAGCACATTAGCAAAGACCTCTTAGAATCTCTACCAAACTACTGACATATTTAGACTATGGAGCCTTTCTTATAGTTCATTACATTTGCTGCAGGCCATCAAACAAAATTTCTGCAGCTTTGTAAAAACTGTTTGCTCACTGTCAGTTCAAAGAATTCTTTATCCTTTTGAGAGTAGTTTTAAAGCCTTTGGTAGATTATTCAAGTTGCTTAAAAAACATATAACTGTCATGACATACATAGTCTTTTTCTGAAATACTGCAAAAGAGCTATGTGTTTGGCCCTTAATGATTTTAAGAATATTTTTATTTAAGCAATGCCTTATATAAGAAACAAGAAATAGATGAATGAAGTGTTTTGTTACTAACATGACATTTTAAATATGACAGTAAGTGATGCAAAGAATTAGAGGTTGCAAGATCTTATTAGTGTCATTAATAACAGGACACTATGACTCTGAAAAATTTGGTAGAATGTTTATGGATATTTGTGCTAATGATCACCCTTAAAAACTTAACAGAGTCCAAGAAGTATCAATTTTGAATTCAAGGATGCTTACTAAATGCATATCAACCTAGAAAGTTAATGCATGGGTTAATACTATGCCTGGTTTTTTTTTGTTTGCTTGTTTGTTTTCATTTTTTAAGTCAATTATTTTATCTGTTCAGGTATCTTTTGCAGATTAATTTTATCAACTTCCACATTACCAGAATATGGCCAATTTACCAATCTTATTTTTAAACAGATGCTAGACAACAGAGAAATTGTGGTTGATGAAATTTTATTTTAGAATGACTATCAAGAAAATTACTTTAAAAATCATTATTGACTTTATATTCTTAAACAACTACAATGTTTCTTTTCCTTAAATTTATGCATTCTATTTTATTTTTTAATTATACTTATTGATTATGCTATTACAGTTGTCCCAATTTTCCCCATTTGACCCCCTCTACCCAGCACCCCACACTCACTCAAGCAATCTCCCTGCCATTGTTCACATTCATGGGTCATGCGTATAAGTTATTTGGCTAGTCTCTTTTCTATACTGTATTTTTCATCCCCATGACTATTCTGTAACTATCAATTTGTACTTCTTAATCCCTTCACCTTTTCACCCATTCCCTCAGACTCTCCCTCCCCTCTGGCAAAAATCAAAATGTTCTCCATATCTATGCTTCTCTTTCTGTTCTGCTTATTTGCTTAGTTTGTTCTTTAGATTCAACTGTTAATAGATATATACTTATTGCCATTTTATTATTCATAGTTTTGATCTTCTTTTTCTTAACTAAGTCCCTTAAACATTTCATATAATAATGCTTTGGTGATGATGAACTCCCTTAGCTTTTTCTGTCTGGGAAGCTCTTTATTTACCCTTCGATTCTAAATGATAGCTTTGCTGGGTAGAATAATCTTGTAAGGAGCCTCAGGGACAACTTCAAGTGTACCAATGTTCACATCACAGGGGTGTCAGAGGGAGAAGAGAAAAAGCAATAAGTTGGAAACCTATTTGAAAAAATAATGAAAGAAAACTCCCCTAATCTGGTGAAGGAAATAGACATATAAGTACAGGATGCACAGAAAGTTGCAATGCAAACAAGATAGACACAAAGAGGCCCACAGCAAGACACATCATAATTAAAATTCCAAAGGTTAAAGATAAAGAGAGAATCTTAAAAGCAAGAAAGAGAAAAGCAGTTAGTTATGTACAAGGGCATTCCCATAATACTAGCAGCTAATTTCTCAAAAGAAACTTTGAAGGCTAGAAGGGATTGGCAAGAAATAGTCAAGTGATGAAAAGCAAGGACGTACAATCAAAATACATTCTATTTTAATTATAAAGTTTTGTTTAAGGTGAAAGTTATTCAAAACTTGGTCAGGCAATCCACTCATTATCACATAGGAGAGGTTGGCCTACTATCAACTTACTGTCTCAAACTCCCTTTCCTCCTCTGGGGAATATATGGTGTACTTGATGCCCTACATCACATGCAACAACATCATGTTGAACCAATGCCATGCCCACTGGTGTTATTTAGAAGATTGCTCATAAATTTAACCCGCCAGGCAGGATCAGGAGGCCGGACTCAGGTTCTGCTCTATTGCCTTCCACTGCCCTGCTCAAAAGTATCTCATGCAGGAGACAATCTCAGGAGAGGGAAGAACTTTTATAACCTCAATCATTTACCATATCTCACCAAGTGAAAAAGGGAAAAAGCCAAATGCTGAATACCCTTTTATTTCACTAATTTTTCAGCTATTCAAACTTTTCTCTGACATGTTTGCAGCTGCTAATTTGAACCGAGAAAAGCACTCCTGCATTCAGTGAATTCTTGGCCTATTTATATAACTAATTAATTTAATAAATATATTTTTAATTTACATATTTCATATCCCTGTCCAAGTCATTATTATCTGAATTAAAGTGCAAATGATAAACAGCTGAGATCATATCTGTTTAATTTACTTTGCAAATTGATTGGCCCACAACAAAATGTCACCGTTAGGGTAATGCTTCTCTTGGGCCAACATTGGTCTTTGAAGGAGCCCTTTTAAGAACTGCAGTCAAAGTGGGGGCCCATCCATCATTCAGCTTAAATGTCTCTGCTACCATATTCCATAAATAAACCTAATGAAATAACACAAATGCAGCTGAAGTCCCATTTAGACATGCCACATCTACAGCTCATTATAAATGGCTTCCTGGTCATAGGCAAAGGGTTCTAAAGAGCCTTTTCTTCACAGAGGAAGAAATGGAGGCCTGAAAGCAAAAAATGGTTTATGCAAAATTACCAAGCTAATTGGCAGTCATCTCCTAAGTCTCAAGGATTTGTCCATCAGAGGATGAGCCATGGAGGAGTTAAAAATTCTAGGAAGGTAGGTCAGAAGATGGTGGCGAAGTAGGTTAGAGCTAAGCCCTCTTGCTTGTGCACGCAGCTGGGACACCTAGGCAATCTCCTGAAGAACTGAGTGATCAGCCAATGAAATTCCAGCTTATTTGAAGTTTGGAAGCCAAAGACTGCAAAGGACAATAGAAAACGGACAGTAAAGAGGTTTCGTAGGCCATCAGGAAGGTCCCTGTGTCCTGTGCCGCAGACACGGCTGCGGCATTCCCCAGCCCTGTGCCAGGGACCTCAGCTACCGCAAGAGCTTTGGAGGAGAGCCAGCTCAGTGATTATAACTTGCCGACTCCCTCCCCTCCAAGAGCAGGGAAGTCACAGACTTGCACCAGTAGAGACCTGGTCACTGGGCAGTGGGAGGCACAGAGCAGGTGGTGCACCGCAGATGAGACAGTGGTCATCGGCTGGGACAATACTAGAGAAACTGGGGAGCCGGGCAACACTGGGAGATAGGAGAAGAGAAGGGCCGCAAGTGACCGTGACCCAGATAGTCCCAGGACTGGTCAGAGTTGGGCTGAGTGAAAATACCAGCAATTGTTAGGGAAGGTCATCTGCAAACAAGGGGAATTCACTCAAAAAAAGGCTCTCAGCCCCTATGCAAGGACCTCTGTCTGGTGAGCTGTGATGGTGACCGGACAGGACAGGGAAGGAGAAGGAGGAGGGGCAGGAATTGCTCCAAATAAGGGCACCCCAAAGACTGATCAAAGTGGGGCAACTGAAGTCAAAGAGGCAGCAGTCCCCAGAGAGAATTAATTTAATAGGGGAACTAAACTACCCAAAAAGGACTTTGCATGTGTGCAGTGCCCAACCCAGCAAAGAGTGAGGAGGAAGGGTACAACTTGCTCCCACTCAGTGAATCTCATGGACTAATCAAAGGGCTGCATGCTGAGGGGGATTGAAGGTGCCAGCATGATGCCTAGGACAGTGTGGGCTTTGTAGTGCTCCAATGGCTCAGCTAGAGGCTGTGAACCTGGGAAAATGGCAGCCCAGACACAGCCTCCATCCTCATAGACCACAGGAGAGAAAAAAAAGAACAAGAAACAGAGCCCAACTCCTGTCTGACTGTGGCATCAAGGAAGAGAGTAGTACCCTTGTGGTGGGTTTAAAGTCAGCAGGGGGTTTTTTCCCTTTATTTTTCCCTTTTTCTTTTCTTCCAAGTGTAAGACAAAAAGACCTGGAGCTGTAAAGGACCAAAGACAGATCCAGAGACAGATCAGAAGGCTAACACCAACGACTGAGAAAAAATTTCACTTTGATATCCTTCAGAGCTTGTTTTATTTTTTATTTTATTATTTTTGGGGGTGTTTTGGTTATTTCTATTTTTTAATGTATTTTAATTTTTTTAAGTTTTCTTCCTTATGTTTAGTTTTCTTTGTTTTGTTTGTTTGATTTCATTGTTTCACTAGTTTTCCTGTTCTACCTTTCCTATTACATTTTAATTCCTCTTCTGACACTAAACCCATATTCCAATAACACACTATTATTGGTCTTTCAATTTTTATTGTTTTTATTCAGATTAAATATTGTTTGTCTTATTATGGTTGTTCCGAGTCCCACATAGCACCCTTTGTGGGTTATGGCCCATTTCACTATCTTCCTGAGCTCTATTATTGTTGTATTAACTTTATTTTCTTCCACACTACCCCAAGTTTCTATCACTTGCTCTCACTATATCTCATCATCTAACCCCATATAGGTGTTCTGCTTTCTAGAGTCAGCTCACATTCTTCGTCCCTCCCATAAGAGTCTTATCGCTTTTTCACCTTTTACAAAAAGTGGTTACTTGGGTGAATTATCACACTTACTGTGGCACTTCTCCAAGGATCTCCTATCTGTTCCCTACTTGTTAGCACTTTAATTCCCATAGAACACTCCCCCAATGTTTTACTCCATTTCACCTTTGCCCTGCCCTGATCACATACAAGATAGGGTGGGAGTTGTGAATACCGGTAAACCCACAGGAGAAAAGAACCCAGTAACAAAGGAGCCACCAGCAGGAAAAGCCCAATCGCAATTAGACAGATCACACAAATGGAAGGGTGAACCTAGAGCATCCAGACAAGGAGATCAAAGAGACCACACCACTGAGTCCCACAGAATTCCTACCACAGAAGTTCACACTACAGAGATATCTGGCAAAGCAGAACATCAGGAATAATAAGACCAAACAAAAAGAGTCCCCAAAAATGGGAAGACAAAGAAAGAACCAGTGAAGACTCCCCACTAAGAGACCTAAATGAAATGGAGGCAAGCAAACTATGAGATAGAGAATTTGAAAGAATGGTGATAAGGATGCTCAAGGAACTCACAGACAACTACAAGGAACTGAATGAGAACAACAATGGTAAGAAAAAGGACATAGAAACCTTAAACAAGAACTGGGAATAAATGAAGAATACAATTTCTGAAATAAAAAAATATACTAGAAGGAATTATAAGCAGGCTAGAAGAAGCAGAGGACTGACTTACTGAGCTGGAAGATAAGGTAGAAAGAAATACCCAGGAAGGGCAGCTGCATAAAAATGACTCAGAAAATACAAAGGTACTTTAAGGGAAATGTAAGACAACATGAAATGCAACAACATTCAAATCATAGGAATACCAAAAGGAGAAGAAAAGAAGCAAAGGATAGAAACCCTGTTTCAGAAAATAATGACAGAAAACTTCCCAAACCTTGAGAGGGAAAATATCATGCAAGTTCAGGAAGCACAGAGGGTCCCAATCAAGAGGAACCCAAAGAGACCCTCTCCAAGACACATCATAATTAAAATGGCAGATTAACAAAGACAAAGAAAGAATCTTAAAATCAGCAAGGGAGAAACAATAAGTAACATACAAGGGTGCAAAGATAAGGCTAGCACATGACTTCTCCACAGAAACACTATAAGCCAGAAGAGAATGGGAAGAAATATTCCAAGTAATGAAAAGCAAAGGCCTACAACCAAGACTACTCTACCCAGCAAGGTTCTTAATTAAAATGGAAGGAGAAAAAAAGTTTTCCAGACAAAAGAAGGCTAAAAGAATACACCTCTACCAAACGAGCACTGCAACAGATGCTAAAGGGACTGCTATAAGTAGAGGAAGAAAAAGATGAAGAGAGAGGAACACAGGTACAAAGAGGGAAAAGTGAATAAGTACCTATCAATAATAACTTTAAATATAAATGGATTAAATGCTCCAATTAAAAGACATAGAGTAGCTGAATGAATAAAAAAACATGATACGTACATATGCTGCCTATAGGAGACCACCTCAGAAAAAAAAACCTACACAAACTGAGAGTGAAGGGTTGGAAAAAAATATTTCAAGCAAATGGGCAGGAAACAAAAGCCAGGGTAGCAGTACTTAGACAAAATAGACTTCAAAACAAAAACCATAAAAAGAGATACTGAAGGACACTACATAATACTCAAGGGAAGAATCCATCAAGAAGACATAAACATTGTAAATATATACGCACCCAACACAGGAGCACAAAAATATATGAGGAAAACCTTGGAGGACTTCAAGAAAGATATAGAGAGCAGCACACTCATAGTAGGGGATTTTAACACCCCACTGTCAAAAATGGATAGATCCTCTGAACAAAATATCAACAGGGATATTTTGGCACTGACCAATGTCCTATATCAAACAGACTTAACTGATATATATAGAACTTTTCATCCCAAAGAAGCAAAACACACATCCTTTTCAAATACATGTGGAGCACTTTCAAAGATAGATCACATGATAGACACAAAACAAGCCTCAACATTCAAGAAAACTGAAATCATATCAAACATATTCTCACCACAATAGCTTAAAACTAGAAACCAACCTCAAGGAAAAACTCAAAAACACTCAGACTCATGGAGACTGAATAGTATGCCATTAAACAATGAATGGGTTAAAAATGTGATTAAGCAAGATATCAAAAACTTTCTGGAAACAAATGAAAGTGAACGCACAACTGTCCAAAACTTATGAGACACAGAAAAGGCAGCTCTGAGAGGGATGTTCATAGGGACAAAGGCCTCCCTGAAAAAGATAGAAACATGTCAAATAAACAGCCTAATACAACATCTACAAGAACTGGGGGAACAACAACAAACCAAGCCTAGAACGATTAGAAGGAAGGAAATAACCAAGATCAAAGAAGAATTAAATGACATAGAGACTAAGAGAATAATTCAAAGGATCAATAAATCCAGGAGCTGTTTCTTTGAAAAGATAAACAAAATCAACAAGCCTTTAAGCAGACTAATCAAGAAAAAAAGGGAGAGGACCCAAATAAATAATATCAGAAATGAAAGAAGAGAGATCACAACTGATACCACAGAAATACAAAGAACTGTAAGAAATTACTACAAAAGACTATATGGCAAGAAATTTGAAAACTTGGGTGAAATGGACAAATTTCTGGAAAAAATATAATCCTCTAAAACGGAATGAAGAAGAAGGAGAAAGCCTGAAGAGACTGATAACAGCTGGGGAAATAAAATCAGTAATCAAAAAAACCCGGCACACAAAACCCTTGGTTTCCCAGGAGAATTCTACAATACATTTAAGGAAGAGCTAACCCCTAGCTTTCTCAGACTTTTTCAAATATCCAAAAGGAAGGAAGACTCCCAAACACTTTTTATGAAGCCAGCATCATCCCAATTCCAAAAACAGATAAAGACACCACAAGGAAAGAAAACTACAGGCCAATATCACTGATGAACATAGATGCAAAAATCCTCAACAAAATATTGGCAAACCACATCCAGCAACATATTAAAAAGATCATCCACAATGATCAAGTGGGATTCACCCCAGGGATGCAAGGATGGCATAATATTTGCAATATTATAAGTGCAATATATCACATAAACATAAGGAAAAACAAAAATCATATGATCATATCAATAGATGTAGAAAAAGCATTTGACAAAGTATAGCACCGCTTTATGATAAAAACACTCAGCTAAGTGGGAGTAGAGGGGGCATACCTCAACATAATAAAAGCCATATATGAGAAACTTACAGCCAGCATCATACTCAATGGGAAAAAACTAAAAGATTTCCCACTAAGATCAGGAGGAAGACAAGGGTGTCCACTTTCACCACTTCTATTCAACATAGTATTGGAGGTCCTATCCACAGGGATCAGACAAGAAAAAGGAAAAAAAGGTATCCAAATAGGAAACAAGGAGGTAAAATTGTCATTGTTTGCAGATGATATGATTGTATATATAGAAAATCCCATAGACTCCACCAAAAAACTATTTGACCTAATAAATGAATTTGGCAAAACAGAGGGATACAAAGTCAATATTCAGAAATTGAAGGCATTTTTGTACACCAACAATGAAATACAGAATCAGAAATCAGGGGGAAAATCCCATTAGCTATAGCAACAAAAAGAAAGTACCTATGCATAAACCTTACCAAGGAGGTAAAACACCTGTATTCGGAAAACTGCACAACACTGAAGAAAGAAATTAAGAAAGATACAAAAAAATGGAAGCCTATACTGTGTTCATGGATCAGAAGAATTAACATCTCAAAATGTCCATACGATCCAAAGCAATTTACACATTCAATGCAATGTCCATTAAAATACCAATAACATATTTCACAGATACAGAACAAACAGTTCTAAAACTTATATAGAACTATAAACTACCCTGAATAGCTGCAGCAATTTTGAGAAAGAAGAACAAAGTCAGAGGGATCACAATACCTGGTATCGAAAAATACTACAAGGCTACTGTAATCAAAACCATCTAGGTACTGGCATAAGAACAGACACATAGATCAATGGAACAGAATAGAGAGCTCAGAAATAAACCCATGACAATATGGTTAAGTAATATTTGACAAAGGAGGAAATAGCATAAAATGGAATAAAAATAGCCTCTTTAACAAACAGTGTTGAGACACCTGGACAGCTACATGCAAAAAAATGAAACCTCACCACCAACTTACACTATACACAAAAAATAAATTCAAGGTGGATGAAAGACTTAAATAAAAGTAACAAAACTATAAAAGTCCTATAGGAGAGCATAGGCATGAAAATCTCAGATATTCTGCACAGCAGTATTTTCACTGATATGTCCCCTACAACAAGAGGCATAAAGGAAAGAATAAACAAATGGGACTTCATCAAATTAAAAAGCTTCTCCATGACTAAAGGAAACATTAGGAAAATGAAAAGGGAGCCAATCATATGGGAAAATATATTTGCCAATGATACATCTGACAAGGGCTTGATCTCCAAAATATATAAAGAACTCACATGACTCCACTCTAGGGAGAAAAACAACCCAATTAAGAAATGGGCAAAGGACCTGAACAGACACTTCTCCAAGGAGGACATACAAAGGGCCCAGACACACATGAAAGGATGCTCAGCATCACTAGCCATCAGAGAGATGCAAATTAAAACCACAAGGAGATACCACTTCACACCAGGCAGAATGGCCATCAAAAACAAATCAACAAACAATAAGTGCTAGTGAGGATGTGGAGAAAAGGGAACACTAGCATACTGTTGTTGGGAATGCAGACCGGTGCAGCCACTGTGGAAAACAGTATGGAATTGTCTCAGAAAACTAAAAATGGAACTGCCTTTTGACCCAGCAATTCCACTGGGTCCAGAAACACCAATCCAAAATCCAGAAACACCAATTCAAAAGAACCTATGCACCCCAATGTTCATAGCAGCACAATTTACAGTAACCAAGTGTTGGAAACAACCTAAGTGCCCAACAGAAAACAAGTGGATCAAAAAACTATGGTACATTTACACAATGGAATACTACGCAGCAGAAAGAAACAGCTACTACCCTTCACGACAGCATGCGTGGAACTGGAGAGCATTACGCTAAGTGAAATAAGCCAGGTGATGAAAGACAGATACCGTATGATTTCACCTATAAGTGGAGACTAATCAACAGAACAAACAAGCAAGTTAAATGTAACCAGAGACATTGAAGTGAAGAACAAACTGACAGGAACAGAGGAGATAGGGAGGTGAAGATGGGGGAAACAGAGGTAGGGTGGTCAAGGAACATATATGGAGGACTTAGGGACAAAGTCAAGGGACGTAGGGTTGACGGTGGGGGGCACGGGGGAGTGGTGGGGGAAATAGACAAAACTGTACTTGAACAATAAAAAAAATTTTAATAAAAAGATAATAAAAATATTTTTAAAATTCTAGAAAGGTAAGGGAAGAATGAGCAAAACAGCAATACATATTGACATCAGCTTCTAACCATTTCTAAAGTTATTTTTTATAACCTAAGGCATCTAATCGGCAGACTGGTTAAACATAGGCTTAAAATATATCATTCCTTCACAAAATAAAATCAATATACTCTAAAATGCAGGATTTTAGACACATGACCCATAAATTTCACTCTATATATAATTAGTATAAAAATATATTAATATTTCATTAAACTCCAGTGTTTGTATTACTCTGAGAATTCCTGTCTACTGCTAACAAAATGTTCATTTGTTAATTTTTAAACTAAATTGTTGAAAGCAAACAATTGTAAAAGGAGAATTTACAGTCCACTAAATACAGAAGGTCTGATGCCATCTGCTCTAGGGTATAATGATGAAGCCCGCTGTGACCCACACATAGACAGAGAGCACATCTGAAGGCCCTACAGGTGTAACGTTGTACAAAGTTTCGAACAAGAGAAGATAATGTGACAATATGTATTATATATTTTGCAATTCATATACTGACTGGGTTAACTCTTTAAGTTTATTTCAATGGTATGTTATAACTATAAAATATTGGAAACTTTCGGGAGAAAATTGGGAAAAACTAAATTACGCATGATCACTTGTCAAGAGATTATTACAGATAGGTATCACATAGCTGTATATCCTTCCAGTCCTGTATGTGTGTGTGTGTGTGTTGTGCATTAATAGATAGATAGATGATAGACAGATAGATAGATAGATAGATAAATAGATAGACGGATGGATAGGTATATGGATAATTTATTTATAAAATGTTTTAATCTTTTTTCCATATAACGCACTTATGTGGAAATACGTTCTTTGGAAAACATATTTTGGTAGCTACTGCCATAAAAACCTTACCTGTTTAACTATTTCTCTATCATTCAGATTCAGGTTATTTCTAGCTTTTAGCTATTAAAATAATACTGAAGTAGCAATATTTTAACAAAATGTAAATTTTATATTTAATCAGTTCAGTTGCCAGGTTCTTTTCTTAATGTTCTGACTGTGAATTATGGATTATATGATAATTTATTAGTATTATCTATTGCGCCTCATCAACTCATAATACTAATACTAGTAAACATTGTTTCTTTACTGTACACCACTGTTCTAATAGCTTTTCATACACTTGCATATTTTAATCTCCACAAGAACCTCATGAGATAGGATTATTATTATCTTTTTATCATCTTAAAGAAAAGAGGGACCTTAGGTATCAAGAGAACCCTCTAACTTTCCTGAGATTACACAGTTAACACAGAATGGATTGGGCATTTGAACCCAGGAGTCTGGACTCCTGAGCCCTGCTCTGAATCATGTAAGTATACCATCTCTCTAAAGAACAAGATCACATGATTACTGCCATACTATTTTAATATATTCCCCATTTTTAAAAAATAGCATGTAAGAACAGTAATATTGATGTTTTTGGATAATGAATAGTTGTAAAAGGAAAAAATTATACAAAGGAAAATAGAGATAGTGACTCACTCCAGTATTGAAACAGCTTTATTATCCCCAGAAATGGCATTGTCTTATTCCTCCTCTTGTGGAATTATAAAGTGCTGTGCTCATTTCTTTTATTTTTTTTTGAGAAAAAGAATGGAAATACAAAGAGGTTCAGGAAGTGAATAATGGAGAATTATGATTTCAATATTCAGACCTATCACAGAAAGTTGGTCCTGAGTTGAATCCTTTTCTAAATACAACCACAGAAGAGACACTTACCTCTTTTAGTACCGTATCTATATTCCTAAAATAGGAATGTTAATCTCTCAGTACTATTGTGAGGATGAAGTCAAGTGCCACACGTAAAGCAACTGGCACACTTGGCCAATGTATATTAAGCATTTTTTTCTTCCCTCTGCCTGGCTTCCTTCATCAGTCAATAACCCCTCTTGAAAGCAACACAGTTTAAAAGTCTAAGCTTTTATAATATAGTTATTAACATTTTGTTCAAAATAAAATCCTTGGGGAACTCTATTTGAAATATATCTAGGCTCCACTGAAAAAATATTCAGCCATTCTTCCTCCCTGCTGAATGCACAGGACGCCTTCAGAGTCTGCTCCCACATGTTACACTAATTGTTTGCAGTTAACATCTTACTAGAAACAGACAGACTTGGAGAGGTGATGCATAGGGAATAGGCCTAAAGCTGACCTTGGTATTTGATTTAAATTATCAGGGGGGAAGCTTTCTCTCTATAGGGTAAAATAACAATCATAAGCTTCATTTGAGATATTGTGGATGCAGTTCTATACATGTTAAATAATTATTATTATTTCCTTTATTCACTCTGTTTAAATAACAGTCTTTACTTAGACAACATGCTACAGGAAAAATAGGCAATTATTTCAAAAATATCCAGGCATATCAGACACTGAAGAATAAATAACATATTTATCTTTACAAAATTATGCAGCAGGTTGAAAAAAAACGTCATTTTAACAGCTGGCACCAGAGTTCCCCTAAGGGAGAGAAGTGTTTTTGTTTAGGGAAATACCTGGATATACAGCTGTAACCAAGGAAGTATGACCTAAAAAATGCTTTATGTGAAAACAGCAAAACCCAGTGATAGCATGACTGCTCCATTAAATGTTAACAGAATCTACAGGGTGGAGAAGGCATCTAGAGAGGAGAGTGGGCGAGTTATCAGTGAGAGTTGGGGGAGAAGTTCATAGCAACACAATAGAACGTTTGATCATGAAAGTTGGTAAAAAAAAAAAAAAAGTGTCAGGGGATTCAGGGTATTCAGCTATTAACTAAGTCAGAGTTTGGTTCTGCAAAGTAAACCACCTTTATCACTGCAAACCTTCAATAAAGCCATTATACATACAAATACCTTCTTTGAATAATGGTTTTGGTTTTATTTCTGAGTATACATGGGACGAAGTAGTTAGAATAGCTCCCAAAGCTAAGATTAAAATGAGATCTAGAGCTCAGAAAAATATGAACATATTTCATATTTTTCTAGAGGAAACATGAGCATAGGAGTCCCTGGAAAGAAACAGGAATTATGGGGAGGACATTGAGCTTGCTATAGAGTATAGAGAGCTTGAGTCAACTCTATGTAAATTTCAAAGAGAACTAACACCTGGGTTACATGAATGAATAGAAGCAATCTCCAGCCTACAAGCATGAAAGGAATAGGACAAGGAGGAACATGCCAAGGTGCTTGGAAAACTGAATTTGGATTTTATCTATTTCTGTGAGAGAATTCTATTATTTTTTCCAAATGTTTGAGATGTCAAGAGCAATAGCTTCACAAAGGTTAATATAAATTGAAAAGCATTCCAAATAAAATCAAATTATTGTTTTGATTTTTAAAAAGAGTAAGGCAGTTCTTTTACTAGCTGTAAATACAGTAGTATCAAAATTGAGTTTCCTGGATGCAGGTTCTGAGTGTGCTCAGAAGGAGGTAAGTGGTGCCTAATGCTACTGCCACTCTTCCTTGAACACTTTTATGTATTTTGAAATGTCAAAAATCACATATTTGCAATGTAAACACTGTACACTCTTTTAGCCATATAATGACCAATAAGCCCCACCCATACATAAATCAAAAGAAACCATGGATCGCAACCTTTCTCCTCCTCCTAACCCTATCTCTTTACAGGTCATCATATAAGGAACTTGAGCCACCTCTTATTTGGAAATTATTTCATCAGTCTTAACATCGATAGTTAGCTCAATACTTGTAACAATCATTGATTTTCTTTTCCTTCCAAAGAAATATATCTTTACCTCCACAATACTTAGCACTTCCTAACAACATGTTGAATTGAACGGCTCCCTAGACCAAAACTTCCTCATACCTACATTTACCTTTAATGTACCACCCTCAACATATATCTTAAGTTCATCTACTAATAGCTTTCTAAAGTTGCAAGTTCTGAAAATGCATCCCATATACATACGTCCACAGAAAATCCCATTTTAAAAATTATTTTCTTTTCTATTCTGCTTCCATGGTCAATCCCCTCCCTGTTGTCCATGTCTATGGGCCATTTTTACCTGTTCCTTGACTAGATCCTTCCCCTTCTGTTCCCCCCTTATTACCCTCCCTCCCTCTGGTCGCTGTCAGTCTGTTCCTTGTTTCCATGCCTTTAGTTCTATTTTGCTCATTTGTTGGTTTTGTTCGTTAGGTTCTGCTTATGGGTAAGATCATATGGTATTTGTCTTTCTCCACCTAAGCTTATTTCACTTAGCATAATACTCTCCAGTTCCTTTGTGCTGCCATGAAAGGTAGGAGTTCCTTCTTTCTTTCTGCTGCATAGTATTCCATTGTGTAAATGTACCACAGTTTTTCGATCCACTCATTTACTGATGAGCATTTAGACTGTTTCCAGCTATTGGCTTTTGTAAATAATGTTGCTATGAACATAGGGGTGCACAGGTTCTTTTGAATTTGTGTTTCCGGATTCTTAGAGTAAAATCCCAGTAATGGAGTCATGGTATCAAAAGGCAGTTCCATTTTTAGTTTTCTGAGGAAATTCCATACTGTTTTCCACAGTGGCTGCACCAGTCTGCATTCCCACCAACAGTGCACTAGGGTTCCCTTTTCTCCACATCCTTGTCAGCACTTGCTGCTTGTTTATTTGCTAATGATGGCCATTCTGACCAGTGTGAGGTGGTGTCGCATTGTGGTTTTCATCTGCATCTCCCTGATAGCTAGTGATGTTGAGCACCTTCCTCAACAAAAAAATGGCTAAAGATTATTTTCATAGTAAAAAAAAATTAGGAATGCCACATACCACCTCTTGAAGATTCTTGCCAAACACTTGTACAATGAAAGTTCTAAAAAGTCCTACAATTAAAAAAAAAAAAAAGACTTTCTAATCTTGTTTAGGTAAGCATTTGCCAAATATCTTTGTCTACATATCACTTTTTTCAAATTATACTTATTAATGTCTGAAAACAATTAGGATATAGATTGCCTTATATAAAAATATTGGTAATGGCCTCAACAAGATAGCAATTTAACCTTTTCCCTGAGCAGTCCAAAACTGCTATCAGGGTTCCAAAGTGGAAGGGACCAGACTGCATCTATTTGGTTTTGCTCTGCTATCCACAATAGGCAGCTTTCATTCCATGCCTTGATATACCTGCTCCAGCTCCTGCCATCAAATTCACATTCCATCCAATGGGGAGAAGAGAAATGGAGCTCCATTGCCTTGTACGTTAAGCAAATGGCCAAGAAATTGTTCATATTGCTTTCACTCCTTATCCCATTAATTGTGGCTTGATCACAGGACCACAACTAGCCACAAAGGAAGCTGGGAAATATAGCCTTTTATGGACACAGACATAGTCATGTGCTTAGCTAAAACCTCTGCTGCAATAGAAGAAGAGAAGAAAAGAGAGCAGAGAAGAACTAGTGATTTTTGCTATAATATCTATAAGAACCTATCCGGAGACATGTTCACTTAAAATTTGAATGAGATTATAGGGAATGCATATTAGCCAAACTAGAAGGATGTACTTTACTAGAATTAGCAAACATCTCCTCCAAAAGTTCATAATGAAAAATAACTTTTCATAAATTTTATTTTTTCATATCTTTTGAGTGTAGTGTATATTCAAAACATTCTTAGAAAATATAAATGTTTTCAAAGATTCGCATTGAAATATTTCTCTGAACTCATTATCCAATTCAAACATCCTACATTGAAAAGATGCTGTAGAAATTACTTTTCTCTAAAGTACATGTTCATAAGGAAGACATTAAATGGCATTAATTTATTTTATTCCCTAATCCACATTTCCTAATCCTAAATTCAGGACTGCCACTCATTAGGAGTGGAACCTTGGGAGGGTTACTTAACCTGACCAAGTCTCAATTTTCCCACTGTGAAATGAAGATAATAAAAGCACATTGCAGTATCATTGTGGGGTTTAAATGGAATAATGCATATAAAGTACCAGAATACAGGAGAGAGTCAATAATTGTTGACACTTACTTTCGCCTGAAAAAAAAAGTGGATATACATAGATAATCTTTAATATTATGTCGCTATGACAAAAAGAAATAATCGGGCAGAGAGGTGTTACATAAACAGTACTGGCACTGAAACTTCAGGAAACACTGTGGTAAATTTGTGCTTTCTCCTTTATCTCACTGAAAAATTTTAAATGATATTTCTTACTAACTAATGAGTACAGAAGACCCTAAAATATAATCACTGTTTCTTATTGCAATGTTATAGATCTTCAGTCTCTCTTTCTCTGTCTGTCTGTCTGTCTCTCTCTCTCTCTCACACACACACTCAGTGTTATATGAAATATATCAATGGTAACTGTTTTTCTGTAGATAATAAAAATCTAGAAAAGTAACTTGGAATTATTTATACATGTGCATTTCTAGAAGCAGGAGGAACTAATAATTGGTAGGATAAAAGCTAGTTGCCATGTTATCACACCAATAAACCTGGTTCCTGAATAACATGGAAAGTTACACTAAGAATTAATACCACACAATCTTTGCCCTGAATTTTTCTCTTAAACACTTTTGTTATTAAACTCTGTGTTTACTCAGTGCATGAATAAGCCAGGCCTCTATGGCCCAAATAATACTTTGATACTTTTTAATACTTATATAGCCCCTAATAAATTCCAGACACTGTTTTAGATGTTCTTCACTTATAACTTCCAATAAGGTAGATAGCATTTTTATTCCCATTTTACAAAACATAAAATGCAGGCAAAGAAAGGGTGAGTAATCTGTCCAGAGTTACAACCACCAGCAACACAAAGCATGAAGCCAAGGCAGATACTTTAATGCAAGTGGAGATGTAATTGCAGAAATTGTAATACTAGGTAGGGGGATGGTAACAAGGACCAAGGGGAGGGTGACTTCGTAGAACAGGGTTCAACAGCAAAGCAACATCAAAAGGGAATGTCTCCAAACTGTTGTTCTGAGATTTCTAGAACATTCTCTGAATGAGGGCAAAATAGGCCTCATTGTTCAGGGCAAGCTCCAGCCTTATAGATGGAGTAATCTATCTCATCAATGGATGCTTTCACTTAAGGGACCAAAGACCCTAGACAGTCATTGAGCATTCTTACCAGAGTCCACATCCTCTCTCCTGGATGCTTTATGAGAAGTTACTCCCTGACCCTACCTTTGCCTATTTCATTCTCCCCACCACCGCTCATCCGTCCTACCTTAAAAGAAATTCCCTGCCTCACAAAGCTTCCGCATCACACAGGAACTGATCAAGTTCCACCTCTTGCATAAAATTCCTCTTTTCCTTTTAAAGGCTAAAATAGTCACAGTATTTATTATCTGTATATTGCACTTAGTCATATATTTTATCAAAATGTTTTATTTTTATGCATAAGCATCTTACCTGGCAATTTTCTGTGGTCAAAGACCATCTAATGTTACTCCTCTCTATTACTAACAGTATACATCAATGTGGACTGCTCATATAAAACACCTAATAGATATCTGTTAAATGAACATATCAATGGAAGTCATCATTTATGTGTTATCCTACTTTTCCCATTAACTCATTCACTTCTGGTACACAAAAAATGCTCAAAAAATCTTCATTAATTACTTTACTGTTTAATGAAGAAATCACTTGTGGTATAACAAAAGATTATGATTGTACTCTAGTATTTGTTAATTTAAATGAATAATATTTAATATCAAGTACCTAAGGAACTTTGTATATTCCACAAAAGCCATACTATAAACACTATCCTTGGGACTCATTTCTATAGGAGGTAAACATTTTCTTCCTTCTTTCTTGTCTGGTGAAAACACATGGCATAGATTTTGTCCCTGGTAAGTCCTCCCTAACTGTGACACATAGTTGACAACAGTTGAGAAGTCTGAATGTTTATAGTGATAGTAATTGGAAAGAAGGCTTATAACTAAAGGCCACCAAGTCCCTTGCATAAATATATTTTGGGTTTCCTCTGAGCTTTCTGAAAATGTTGTATATGCATACAGCATGTTTGCATGTGCTCTGCCTGGCTTATGTAGACTAAGAGTGTAAAATTAAATGTGACTGGAGACTAGATACCCAAGCAACTTTAGTTTATGACATTATTTGGGACATAATTTCTATTAATATATCCACTTCATAGGAACTGTTCAGTAGTGCTTTATGAAAACATCTCTGTTGATGTCATGGCATTTTTTACTTCTTCCCAAATGTTTTCTACTTGTAATTTTTTAAATTTTAGACCAGAACTGTAGGGCAGATCACATAACAATCTGTTTCTTCATAATAAAGTAAATATCTTAGTTGATAAAATGTCTAATATTAAATGTTTATTTTTTTAAATGTTCTTTTAATATAAAGGCTCAAGAAGGCACAAAAATATGTCAAGTGGAATTTTTAAAATAAGAGACTGGTAAAATCATTGTTACCCATTTAACCACTCATCCAATTAAAAGATTTATCTTTAGGAGGATAACTATTGGCTATTGGAGTTTCGCCTTTTGAAACTCTCCTTAGTCATCTTGTTATTCCAAGCATCAGGCACAATACCTGGCACACCTCAGACACTCAATAATTGTTTGATCAATGAATACATGAAAATCTTTTAAAATAACACAAACGAACTACAATCTTTTGAGGATGGATGATTTTTAAAAAGCTTGCATCAGAGAATAAAGTCATCTTTGAAGCTGAATTTGTCTAAGAATATAAAAATTCAGTCTTTTCTACATTACCCTGGTATTTTATTTTATATCATTACCACTTTGAAACAATTTTATTTTATCTAGCTTTATTTCTTCTGATTATGATCAGGAAAGAGTGATAAAGTGGTTTGTATTAATGTAAACCTGAAAACTAGAGCCTATTTCAAACTTATGAAAACAATTGCCATAATTAGATGGACAACTATACTCTCAAATACCCTTGTATTCTCGAAAATTAACAGGAAAACTGATTCAAAGTTCAAAGCTGAATTCAAACTGATTCAACTTTGTACTAATTTGAAAATGCATACTAAGATATTCACTTACCTTCTCCACTATTCCATAATAATAGAGAGTTAAAACAAATGAACTATTAGAAAGAAAATAATCCCATATACAATTGCAACAAAACAACAACAACAACAACAACAAAAAGTACCTAGGAATAAATTTAACCTAGGAGGTAAAGGAACTGTATTCAGAAAATAATAAGATACTCAAAAAATAAACTGGGGAAAATTCAAATAAGTGAAAGCATAAACTGTGCTCATGGATTGGAGGAATTAATATCATTAAAATATCCATGCTCCCTAAAGCAATCTATAGATTCAACACAATTTCTATCAAAATGTCAATGCCATATTTCACAGAACTAGAACAAATAGTCCAAAAATTTATATGGAACCACAAAAGACCGTGAATAGCCTCAGCAATCTTGAGAAAGAGGAACAAAGTTGGAGGTGTTATACTACCTAATGTCAAACTATATTACAAGGCCATTATAATCAAAACAGCCTGGTACTGGCATAAGAACAGACATATAGATCAATGGAACAGAACAAATAGCCTAGAAATAAATGCACAGCTTTATGACCAATTAATATTTGACAAAGAAGGTAAGAACATACAGGGGGAAAAGACAGTCTGTTCAACAAATAGTGTTAGGAAAATTAGACAGATAGGTGCAGAAAAAATGAAACTAGACCACCTCCTTACACCAAGCACAAGGAGAAAACTTAAAGTGGATTAAAGTCTTAAATGTAAGTTGAAATCATAAAAATCCTAGAAGAAAATATAGGCAGTAAAATCTCAGACTTTCTCTTTGTAATATTTTCTCTGATATATCTCTTCGAGCAAGGGAAACAAAAGAAAAAATAAACAAATGGGACTACATCAAACTACAAAGTTTTTGCACAGGAAAGAAAACAATTCACAAAATGAAAAGACAACCCACTTAATGAAAGAACATATTTGCCACTAATACATCAGATAAGGGGTTTATATGCAAAACTTATAAAGAACTCAAACAACTCAACACCAAAAAAATAATAATAGCCAAATTTTTTAAAAAGGGCAAAGGACATGAATAGACACTTCTCCAAAGAGGACATACAAATGGCTAATAGACATATGAAAAGATGTTCAGTATCATTAATCATCAGTAAAATGCAAATTAAAACCAGAATGAGATATCACCTGACACATGATGATGACTATCATCAATAAATCAACAAACAGGCGTTGACAAGGATATAGAGAAAAGGGTACCCTTGTGCACTGTTGGTGAAAATGCAGACTGGTGCAGCCACTATGGAAAGCAGTATAGAGTTTTCTCAAAAATTTAAAAATGGAATTGCCTTGTGGCCCAGCAATTCCACTCTTGATAATTTATCTGAAGAAACCCAAAACACTGATTCAAAAGAATATAAGCACTCTTGTATTCATTGCAGTACTGTTTACAATAGCTGAGGTTTGGAAGCAGCTCAAGTGTCCATCAGTAGATGAGTGAATAAAAGAACTATGGTACATTTACACAATGGAATGCTACTGAGGCATAAAAAAGAAGGAAATTTTACCCTTTGCAACAGTATGGATGGATCTGGAGAGTATTATACTAAGTTAAATAAGTCAGTCAGAGAAAAACAAAAACCATAGGATTTAACTTACATGTGGAATCTAACAAAAATAAGCAAACAAACAAAATAGAAACAGCTCTTCCTGAAAGCGACCAGAGGTGACCTCTGAAAATGGTTTGCTGTTCACTTGACTCAGAAAACCCCACAAAGTCATGCAAATCAAGAGGTTCAAATCTTCGTGTTCACTTTAATAATACCTGTGAAACTGCCCAGGTCATCAGGGGTGTGCATATTTGAGAAGTCACCAAGTATCTGAAAGATGACACTTTAAAGAAGCAATGTGTCCCATTCCGACATTACAATGGGAGAGTTGGTAGGAGTGCTCAGGTCAAACCGTGGGGTTGGACACAGGGTCGGTGGCCCAGAAAGAGTGCAGAGTTTTTGCTGCATATGCTTAAAAATGCAGAGTAACGCTGAGCCTAAGGGTTTAGATGTAGAGTCTCTGGTCATTGGGCACATCCTAATGAACAGAGCTCCCAAGATGCGACGCAGAACTTCCAGAGCTCACGCGCGGCTTAACCCATACATGCGCTCTCCCTGACACATTGAGATGGTCCTCACTGAGAAAGAACAGATAATTCCTAAACCAGAAGAGGAAGTTGCACAGAAGGAAAAGATATCTCAGAGGAAACTGAAGAAACAAAAGATTATGGCCTGGGAGTAAGTTCAGTATAAAATAAATACTAACGAAAGTAAAAAAAAAAAAAGAAACAGACATAGATACAGAGAACAGACTGACAGCTGTTCGGGGGATGGGTAAAATAGGTGAAGGAAGCAAGCAAAAAAAAAAAAAAATTAATAGACACAAACAACAGTATGGTGATTACCAGAGGGAAGGGCAGGGCAGGTAGAAGATGGTAAAGGGGAGATAAATGGTGACAGAAAGATACCAGACTACGGGTGGTGAAAATCCAATATAATATACAGATGATGTATTATAGAAATGTATACTTGAAACCTCTTTAATTAACCAATGTAACAAAAATAAATTCAATAAAAATATTTAAAAATTTTTTAAATGTACTTTGAATCCCTCAGAAAAAAGTATTATTCCCATAAATTTTAAAGTCACCTCATAACACAAAAATAAGAACTTTTTGCTTATTTATGGAACAAAGTATATTTCTATCATTTCATATATCTATTCCAGTGGTATCTTTTCCTATTTGTAAAAGTAGGTATCCTTCAACATTTTACTCTGTAGTCTGAATTCGTCACTTTTCTTTTATGACTGCAGTATCAGTAAGTGCCAAGGTGCCATGGTTAGCCAATGAAAGCCCAAGCATCACAGGATGTTATTAAACTCATTTCTGGTCCTTTTGCTTTACATATCTTCAACACCAGATCAGAAGAGATCCACTCAAAGACTCCTGAACACGTAGTGTTACCAGAATTACATTACCAATACAATGTGTGCATTGCCCCTTGATGTATGGTCCTTTTCGAGGCATATAAATTATTAGACAAAAAGTGATAAAGATATTAATGCCAATGGGGGCCTGCTTACCATCATTAGAGGTCTATGTCACATTATACAACATTCATGAATTTGTACACCCTTCTTGCTCAGTGCTCACCACATCCTTATTTTAATGGTGTGATAATCTGCTTAAACAATTAGAAAACCCACTGAAAAACTTTTTGGTAAAAAGTTAGATATTAAATGTTTTAAGCCTCATGGACCATACATTCTCTAATTACTCAGGAAGGTCACTCTAATGTGAAAACTGCCATAAGCAATACATAAATGAGTAAGTGTGACTATGTTCCAATAAACTTTATTTCAATATCCTTACACTTAAATTTGAATTTCACAAAGTTTTTCATATATCACAAAATATTAGACTTCTTTTGATTTTTTTAAATCTTAGTTTGTGGTTGGTGCCAAAACAGTTGACAGTGGACTTGCAGTTTGCTGACCCCTGCATTACACTACTATGACCCCCAAAAACAGATTTTGAGTCACCTTTTATTTACCAACATAGGTTCCGGCTTTGTATGTTGCAGGCAGTCAACACATATTTATTAGATAAACCACTGCTGCATAATTTATGGTTCTCTTAATACCATGGCTAACTTATTTATGCATGAATGAATTTGTTGGCACTCTTCTCTCTCTCTCTCTCTCTCTCTTTTCTCTCTTTCTTTCTCTAGGACTCTAACGAGGTCAAAATATGCTGGTTTTAAAGGGTTAAGCAATTTCCACTAAGTTCAGGATATTCAGAAAATGGCTTAATTTTCAAAGGAAAGTTCAGTTAATAAGTAAAACAGGTCACATGGCACGTTATTAAAATTGTACACCTGCTCCCATCCCAGCCCAACCTCTGCATGCAACTCAACAACACTTAAGGCTCGGAGGAACATCTCATCTTTGTCTCTCTGTACCTGATCCATTTTTTTCTGGTGCTACCTATCAATTTTTCCATTAAATTCTAGTGCTGTCCCTGAGCCCACCCTTGATGTAGCACCATGTCCCTTTGCATATACAAGACCTGGCTGTAGTCTCGAACGATGTCTGAGAGAGTGATGAAGTACAACCTTGAGGTAGATCCAAGGCCATGTCACCCTTACCTAGTAGTTTTAGTGCCTTGTTCTTCCACTTCCTTCTTTATATCACATAATTGTTTCACCCTGTGCAGTTGTCACCAGCCCTTGCCAGCGCAACTGTACCTTAGAGATGACATATCAGCAGCAAAGAATAACCCTATCTTGGTGAGAGTTGTATGTCCCATAGCCCTATGCAAACCTATATAGCTTGTAATTGTCCTTTAGTGGGACATACAATGTTACAGAAATCAAATATGCCATATAAGCAATAACATTTTGGAAAACAAAGTTATTCTTTTTCACTTTGTATTACTTTAACATAAAGTTTTTAAAAAATCAAAACAAAGACATTATTAAAATTAAACAAAATATTTATTTAAGCTGCATACTTTGTGCATGACTCTAAAAGCAATAAAGATAAATTTGCTAAAATAAGTAATTAATATAGATTCTATTTTTAGCTACAAACAGTTGAAATTATTTAACTACCAAGTAACTCAAAATAACCTTATAAATTCTCTTCATGCCTATGTAAACTATCACTGAAATTTAAAGCTAAACATTTTCTTTTCGAAATTACAAATTTTAAATACTACCTTAGTTATTTTATACATTGGGCTCAATCCTAACTTTCATAGGCGAGAAACCGTAGTTAGATTTCTCGGTGAATGCAGAGAAAGGAACTCGCTAACATGCTCAGAAGGTTTGGGAGAAAGAAGTCTGAAAGATTTCTAAGAGAAACTTAGTGAAGCTTATTTCTTCCTTGTCTCAAGAATTTTCACCTATTCATCAAAGTAAATAAATACATAAACATAAATTAAAATAGATTAAGAAATAAAACTTCTTAGAACCAGATAATCTTCATCCACCAAGCTAAGAAACTCACATGATGTCAAGCTATACTGGAGAAACTGAGGGAAGAATTCCAGCGACATAATCTGAATAAAATGGGATCCTAGGAACGAGGCTGGCAAAAAAGATAGAGCACAGGAACCATTAGCTACAGTGAACTTGGAAAGATTCAACGGGTCCTTGGGCAGGTCTTCTCCCATATTCTGGGTCTGATCACCATGGATACAATTAGAAGACGCCATGCTATCCCTCCTGCTTACTCAAGGGAACCTCACTCAGCCTTCTTTGAACACAACTTGGATGCACTTGAAAGAGGAGAGAAATGTTTCAGAGCGGGTGTAATGGGTCATACTTCACACATGTATGATTTAGAGCCAGCCTGGTCTGTGACCCTGGGGCCCTTTTGCCCAAATCCAAATGCTGCAAAATGGCCAACTAACCAGAGTCAGTGCAAATGTGTTCCTCTGGCTTGCATTTAATTATTTAACATAAAGCAGGGATCAATACTAAACTAACCCTCCCATTCTTAATTCTTTTCTCACAGAAGAATTTTGCTGATAAATTTCTGAAAATGGCTTAACTATATTCCACTAATGAAAGCCCCAATTTTATGGGGCTTCGTTATTGGTAATAAAAGGGCTGCTTTTTGTGAATTTGAATGAACTGACAAAGACTCACAGGGTTTGCCCTGGCTAGTGTGGCTCAGTGGATTGAGTGCTGGACTGCGAAGCAAAGAGTCATCAGTTCAATTCCCACTCAGAGCACATGCCTGGGTTGTGGGCCTGGTCCCCAGTGCAAGGAGCTCAAGCGGTAACCACACATTGATGTTCTTCTCCTTCTCTCTCCCTCCCTTTCCCTCTCTCTAAAAATAAATATATAAAATATTTCAAAAAAACTCACAGGGTTTAAGAGAAGTCAAATTTTATCTGTCAAACATTTCCTAATATACACTCCAGAGAAAAATAAATATGGAAATTTTCAAAGAAAGATATTTAAATGTATTATTCTTCTGGAGGTTAAATCTTTCATGTTATTATCCTCTAGAACTTTAAATATAACAGTTTCCACAGATAAGACTAGATTACTATTTTTAAAGGAGACATGCACGTCAGCTTGCTGTGGGCTTTCATAGTAAACTATTTACTATTAATAGTTTTCATATGTAAACTATTTACTACAATGTCATACACCTACTAAGTACTCAATGAACGTGAATTCTTAGCTTTTCCCTTAGGCTTTGAAAGACTTTGTGATTTCCAAGTCAAGAGTTAGCAAAACATTACACCAGACCAAAATAAAAATTACTTCACCTACAACAATGGGTTTGAGACTCAGCAGGATAAGAAACATCTCTATGTGAACACATATTTTTCAAGATGTGGAATTAACCAACATAATGAACAGCAGGGTGGGTCGGGGCCAAGGAGTTGACATCTCTTTAAAATGCAGTCGACCATAACAATGGTTCTGATTTCTTTCCAATTGATACATGTGACATTTGCCCCTCTCTGTTAAACTGAAATCACAACACTCAGTGCAAGAACCAAGGATTTAAGGAGCACCTGATATGTATTAATCAAACTGAGATGAAAATTACTTTTGCCTAGTTCCAGCCCTTTGCTAGTGTTCTCTCTGGCACCACTGAAGAAAGGGAGGAAGATTAGCACCCCCACTTTTACAGGCAGTAGAAAAAGAATCAGAAAATCACAATCCCATTGCTAAGCCCACCTTGCCATCTCTGGTAACCACCCCTCCCTCTCTACCCCCGAGTCAACAGGTTCTGTGTTTCTTTGTCCAGAAAGTGAGAGGTCAGGTGTTTAAAAATGCCACTGAAGGCTCTTAGCCATGACATGGTCTGGAATCTCATCAGTTGACTACCAAGTCTCAGCATTCACTTTGTAAAATGAATTAACTCATAAGAAATTTGCTGATAGTTGCAGGCTCAGCACTCTCAATAATAGAAAATGACAAATGTTGTTTATTGAATTTGTGTTTTGTCTTCCTCTAAAGAAAGACTTCCACCCATGGACAAAGACAATGAAGAGAGGGGAGAGGATTGAATGTGGGATGTGGGGGAAGGGTAGGGCAGGGGAGAGTAATGGGTGGGGGGAATGGGGACAACTGTAATTGAACAACAGTAAAATAATAAAATAAAAAAATATAAAATGCCTTTCATTCCCCTTGCTACCAGGAGTACTGTGTGTCTCGTGACCAACATTTTAACATAAAGGGGCTATATCTTAGGCAAATGTAGGATACACATCTCATTTCATGGTTCCCTGCTGAGGGTATTACTTCCAGATATGTAACTAATTTGCTCCTTAGTGTAATCAAAAACTGAAGAAAGATGCCACTTGAAAATCATTCAGGAAAAGAAGAGAGAAGGAGAACAGGCCTCTGAGATGTTATTTATAACACAGTGCTGATTTCACATGACCTTCACAAACAAAGAATCACATGTTTTACAACTTTTTACTAAGGCATCCTTTTCTAATAAACTTCCTTATGTTTTGCATTCTTTTTGCTGCATAATATGCAAAAATAGAAAAGAACAATGGCTGGAAACTCTGTCTCTGTGAAGTGTTCTCACTAGCATGCTGAAAAGTGTTATAATGAATATTTTTGGCATCAGTGGCTGATGGCAGCTTGGTGCTAGCAGCATTTGATTCAAAATGTCATATGATACAATAATACACAAATTGAGTGCACAGAGGGGGTAAAAATCATGCAACCTGTCATAGGTACAGCAGTTTTTCATGAACGGCCAGGGAGAAGTATAGAGGTAGAAACCTAAAACCTGAAATGTGGAAAAAACACTCAAATCACCCAATACCAGGAAAAAATTTATTAACAAATTGAAACAGCAATTTTTATGTAATCATAAGACAGGTGTTTTCTCAAGTCAAAATCTTATGGCATAAATTTATGAACGATCTGGTACAACTGAAGTGCTTAAGTCAATGAGAAATCATATTTACTCAAATATGATGAAATACTTTTCTTACTATTTTTAATAATTAATTTTCTTTAAATAATACTCCTTTTTTCTATTGCTTAATCTTTGCCTTCCACTGGTCTTTTTTCTGAAGATATTTTTAAAATCAATTCTATAATCTGAATATGATGATAACAGAAATTGCCTTATCCAAAAAATGTTTAAATATTAACAATGAATTATCTAATATTTACTTTTTAAAAATAAATATATTCCAAATGTTCATTTCGAGGACATTTATTCAATAAAATGGCATTCCCTTCTCTTGACTTTATCCTGTATTTCACTATTTGAGTAGTTACTGGTACTAGATTGTCAATTTGGGTTTGCCACTCCTTCTTTCTATTTCCACTATTTTTCCAATTGTCAGAACAGCACTTGTTTTCCATGAGCCTATCAGTAACACCTTCCCATTTTAATTTTTCTTTAATACTTATCATTAGACTGACTTTTCTAATTTCGCCTACCTCAATACCAGCTATATGACCTTAATCACATAATTTCATCTCTCTGTGCCTCAGTTTCCTTATCTTCCTCATAAAGTTAGTGTGAATATTAATGAGTTAGGGTACCATTTTGAACAATGCCTGGCACACAGTGAGCTCTGTGTTAACATTCTCATCTTAAAAGCTGAAGTAGTTTAAATATGCATATATTATCATTCAAAATATTTTAAAATATCTATTTTTATTTGTTTTCCCACCGTTAGTCTATGGATTACATAATTTAAGTAACTGATTAAGTTGGTCAGCCACAGGATTTTAAATACTAGAAGAACCCTAAAAATCATGTTGTTCAACTTCTAATTTCTATAGTGTGTTCCTAATCAACATGATTATTATTATCGGGTATTTGTTAAACAGACAATTATACTTCTCATGTCCCTAAGGTGCCTCTGTAGTCTAAGCTTGGGACTTGGTGATGGTCTCAACATTACTGACAAATTCACGCTACTTTCCATCTTTCAGGTCCACGGATTTTTAACAGCACAGATCCTCACCGCACCTGGCACTGTGGTACCTAACCGTGCATGGTAAAGGTAAAAAGGATTCCTGTAGACTTTTCCTTAACCCTTAGCAGTGTTCCACTCTTCCTTTTCCTTTGTCCAGTACTGTCTAGTTATAATACATCTGAACAATTATCATGCACTAGATCCTAAAACCACTTCTCTAAAGTTAGGCAAGACAGTTATAATTGTCCCTTCATTCTTCCCCAGGAAACACAAATCAAAGATTAGGATCTTTCCCAGGGTCACAGAATTAGAAATATCAGAGAGAACCATAAAGCCAGCTCTTAGGATTTCCCCTCCAAAGCTGTTTTCACAGCACCATGCCGGCTCTCCCCAAAAATGTTTTGCATCATATTTATCACATGCTCATCCTATCAATGAAAGCAAATAGTCCAGCAATGGGCAGAGAACCAAGACACCAATGTAGAAATAGTAAGATTATACCTGAACGGGCAGTAAGCTATTCACATCATTTAGTAGCCCAAGGTTAAGTTCACACTGAAGCTACCTACATGATGAAAATAATGGAGAAATAGATGCATGAATTTCATATTCGGTCAACATAGAGTTGACAATACAGGCCTTTGGGCTACGGAAGAAAAAATCTTGAAAAGAATTGGCCCAAGTCTTATTTTACATTCACATTGATAATGTAGAACTAAATTTAAGCCGCCAGGACCACTGTTTCTGTTCCCTTTTGAGGGTCAGGAAACCATTGTTATTTGGTAAGCTAAAGGAATTTCAATTCTAAAATGAAATGTTTTCACATTTTATCACAGAAATTTAGGTAAAAGGACGTTCGTTTAACATCCTCATGGTATTTCCAGGCCCACAATGGCAACAGATGGTCTCTGAGTTTTAGAGATCTCTCTGTGTTGTATTTTAAAATATTTACAATAAATTGACATAGTGTAGGAGTCTGATCACTTATTAAAAGATTGTTTCTCAGGTTTTGTGAAATTTCTCTAAAGTATGAGATATGGCCTGTTGTGGTTTGCACCTTAGGCCAATGGCACAAAAGTCTCCACACCATATTGAAATCACTTTCCATCTTAGGGGTGACCTGCAGATAGAACATCATCAATACTTCACCAACCTCGCTTGTCCACTGATATGCCACAAGGCGATTGATTATCAAGTACAATTTTGCTAAATGCATTCAAGAGTAGTAAAAAAAATTGTAATTGTCATAAAATGTTAACCACAGATTCAAATAAAACTGAACTAGAAATGGCATATGTAGTGTAAGCTTGAAATCTTGAATCATGCAACTGCAGAAGCACAACTGTGCAACCATAGTGCTCCATTTTCCTTCCAAACCACTACCCAAAAGCATCTCTGGAGTCTGTGTTTCCTTCATGTAAATACTAAAGCTCATGAAACAAGACAGCAAAACTGGAAAGCCATAGAAATGCAAAGATGACATTTATTATACTTCTTTCAGCTCTTCACAAACTCTTCATAAAGAGGTCAAGCTATATAATTCTTTTATGAAGATAATATGGTTGAAAGAATTTACCTATCTGCACCTGTTCCCCTTTTAGTGTAGTAAAAACTATCCAAGAATAAAAATCACACAAATGCAGCAGAGGAGAAACCTGAAAACTAGGCTAGGTGATCAAAGGTAACATCAACAGCGGTGAGTCATATTAATATTATTGAGAGGTGCCCTTCATAAGATATAATAAAAATGCCACTTTCCCTTTGGGATCTTCCTCACAAAAATCTATAATCCCAGGCTAAACATGAGGAAAACGTCAAACAAACCCAAAGTGAGGAACATTCTACAAAACATTTTACCAAGTGTTTCTCAAACTGTTAGAGTCATCAAAAAGAAGGGAAGTTTGTAAAATGGTCTTAGAGAAGCCTATGGAATCATAACTACTAAATATAATGTGGTGTCCTGGGTGGGATTCCAGAAGAGAAAAGGAATATTAGGTAAAAACAAATGATATCCTAAAAAAGTGTGGACTTTGATTAATAATAATGTATCAATATTAGTTCATTAATTGTGACAAATGTACTACACTGAAGTGAAATGTTAAGTAAAGGAAAACTGTGTGGGGGGGTATGTAGGAACTTTCTGTACTGTCTTTGCAAATATTCTGTAAATTTAAAACTATTCTGAATTGAAAGTTCTCTTAAAACTAAAAAAGTCATTCCTTTCATTTTATTGATGTCAATGGATCAGAATAATTCTGTTAACTAACTAGGTTTTTTTTTTTTAATTTCTTCTCTTTTTACAGGGGAATGTAATGAATGCCATGGGAAGCTGACAAAGTAGCTGGGATGCACTCACAGAGTTTCCAGCAGCACAGTTTGGAGCTGACCAACTCATGACTCCAATTTTGTTTATACAAGCTGTACTTATTATTTTAATTATGCAATTTAATTATTTTAGAAATCACAAGTATAATGACAAAGGAGAGTTACCTTCAATAAAAATAGATTGAATGATTTGAAAAAACTTGATAAAGGCAAATGGCTAAAAATACTCCTTTGAATATGTGTCTTGTACCATAAAAAATTGAGAGAAAATGTCATGAAAATCAAGAAGAGTTCTGTACTCAGATTGCTAACATCCGTTAAGTTCTGCTCCACTTAACGACACCAAAATTAGAAATC
Organism: Mormoops blainvillei; assembly: GCA_004026545.1. Classification (NCBI taxonomy): domain Eukaryota; kingdom Metazoa; phylum Chordata; class Mammalia; order Chiroptera; family Mormoopidae; genus Mormoops; species Mormoops blainvillei. The sequence goes on from PVJD01002885.1 coordinate 177,492, forward strand.
ATAAACCATGGGTGTGATTTCTGCAGAAACTCAAATTCGTTCAGTCATAATCAAGGAAAACACAGTGGGGCTATCTCAAGGCACCGGTCAATGAGCATTTACATATTTAATATAAAATAAAATGTTTAAGGCACATGTGTCTAATTTTTAATAACTGCCCCATTGACTGTCTTTATCATTACCTTATTTTTTCAATTATCCAATTACTACTAATCCCAATAGACTAACCAAAACGTTCTATTACAGACAATTTTTACTTTTATCTTTTGTGCATTAATATTTCACAGTAAACTGTAACTGTCTTTCCTTTAACTATTAAATTCAGGTTTTTATTTTGCACTGTTTTATAATGAGCCCATTGTGCAGTTCTGTCACCTTTTTCCCCTAGTTGACTCTAGACACACGGGTGATTGCCTAATTATACTTTGCTACTCATAAGAAGCAAATTTCTTAAAGCGACTTTTTAAATGAACAGTGTAAAGCGTCGTGTGAAAGGTGGAAGAAATATCCCCAAAACAAAAAGAACAAAACAGGTTGACATGTTTTTGTTTTTTTATTAATTCAGTGCCCTAGAAAACTATATCATTTTCTGAAAATCAAGTGAATCTATTCTCAAAGAACTCTAAGTAGGATTGAAAATGAGAACTGAATAAATATGGTATGTTCCTCTCTTGCAATCCGGGTAATAAATTCTGCACCAGATGATTACACTAGATGTGAATCTGTTTCTTATATCATGCTGAAAGCAAGATCACTAAGACACAGCTTACTTTTCCCAATAAAATCTATCTTTCTCAAAGGTGGATAAAAAGCTGTTTCTTTGTGCATTAGTAAAATACATTCTAGTCAAAGTTGAATGCTACCAAGCTGTTAAAATTTTCTAAGCAAAAGAACAGCAAGATGTTCTAAGTATACAACAAATGAAATTAAATGATTACTTAAAAATTCAGCTATTCAACCAAAACATTCTTTTAGAAATTAATATGGTTTTTGTCTAGAATATGTTTCAAAGAAATATTTTTTTTAAATAGGGATTTTATAAAAATATATTTGTGAAACAAATGGAAGAGGGTCCAAATGGATTCTAACTATCCCTTAGGGATATAGAGTAGTGCAGAGGATCCAAAATCAATGCTTCTTAGGATTAAGCAATGTGCAAGTTTAAAGGTTAGAATTTTCAGCATGCACATAGTTTGGATGGATTTTTATATTTCCTTTATGAACACACCGCTGACAGAAGTACCAGCTGGCAAGTAGGCAAGAGATCAAGAGGAAAATCAAACAGGGGAAGAACTGCTGGGGCCAATTTAGGGGACGAAACTGGAGAGTGTAAAGTGAGGAAAGAAAGATTGTGGGTAAGTGAAGGGGGAGGCTCCAGAAAGCAAAGTCTCAGGACAACAAAGATCCCCAGTTCCTTTTCCCTTAGTTGCTTCCGCCCAAAATTAACAGACTAACAGTTTAACATGAAGAAAGAAGCAGATAAGATGACTGGGGCAGCACAGCAGACATTACCCAGGATGATGGACGTTCAGATTTTGAGAATACACCAACCAGTAATATTTGAGGAACATGAGAGAGAAAAACAAATACATAAACCAAACACAAAAATCCAGTTGTACTTTAAAAGCTCACTTATCTTATCCCTAAACAAACTTCTGTTCATACATGTATTGCATATTTCAAATGTTTGAAATTAAATTTTATTTAACTGATATTTTTAAAGTTATTTAATATACTTCTCTTTCCTGTTACATCATCATATACTTTCAAATCTGCTGTGGGAAGAAAATGCAAACCTCATATTCAAAGACTAAAATTAACTATACACATGAAGTATACCCACATTGGTTGTTTAATAGATGCAGCAAAAATGAGCATCCTTGTCTTGACTGCCTGACTCATAACTTATCTCTCCCACCAACCTTCTTGTTGTTTCCTCAAATTTTCCACCCTTCCACCTAAAAACTGCAGCTGTATCATGTATATTTTCTCCCTTTCACCTAGTTGTCAATGGAAATTTCCACACAAATGTCTGTATGGACCATTCAACAAAGCATGCATCCTCTAAATAAGCATCTTCCCCCAGTCCTTTTGTATTCCCTAAAAAAAGTTGTCAATATCTTCTCAAGATCAAGACTGCTGTATGATCCTCCATAACCCTCTTTCCCTAACCCCTGGCTTAGTCACTTACCAAAATCTTCCCATTCTATCTCCACAAGCACTCTAGTTTACAGCACCATTGGATTTTGAACCCTATAATAGGAAAAACCTTTTTCTTGTTGTTTATCAATTTTAGTTACTAGAGCCCCAGCACCTAGCAAAGTACCACATACAAGAAGGTATACGAAACGAACTCATTGATTAAAGTTATATATTACTATACCTAACTACAATACTTTTTGTTGTTAATCTTCTATGTTAGATATAATCACTAGCCTTTGACCTTTTTTAATATTCCATATTCTCTTCCCAGCCCTACAAACCCTCTAGCAATAGACTAGACTAAATCTAACTTTAATGAAATTTCAAATTGATAACCATTATAAATATATTACTTTGCAAAAAAAAAGTGACTGCCTTTTTTTTCATCTTCCAGGTTTTCCTAAAATTAAAATATGAAACAGGCAACTGTTAGGTCAATTTGATTAAATATACACAGGTCAAATCAAATAGTTCAGGCAAAATATTAAAATATTTCAGCCATCTACTTAGTGACAAAATTGACCATATTGTCAAACATTTAATTTACCTTTAGATGTGCTGAAACATCCTTAATCAAAAGTAATACTTTGAAGCAGAATAGTTCCTTATATATATTTATATGGAGTTTACTTTTTAAAAAGAGTTTTCACATTTTCAAAGAGAGACCACATGATAGGACACAAAACAAGCCTCAACAAATTTAAGAAAACTGAAATCATATCAAGCATTTTCTCAGACCACAAGGTCTTAAAACTAGAAATCAACCTCAAGGGAAAAACTAAAACACATTCAAACTCATGGAAACTGAATAGCATGATATTAAACAATGAATGGGTCAATAATGGGATCAAGAAGAAAGTTTCTGGAAACAAATGAAAATGAACATACAACTGTCCAAAACCTATGGGACACAGCAAAGGCAGTCCTGAGAGGAAAGTTCATAGCAATACAGGCCTACCTAAAAAAGATGGAAACATTTCAAATAAACAACCTAACACAACATCTACAGGAACTGTAGAAACAACAACAAACAAAGCCCAGAGTGAGCAGAAGGCAGGAAATAATCGAGATCAGAGCAGAACTGAATGAAATAGAGGCTAAAAAACAATTCAAAGGATGAATAAATCCAGGAGCTGTTTCTATGAAAAGACAAACAAAATTGATAAGCCTGTAAGCAGACTCATCAAGGAAAAAAAGGAGAGGACCCAAATAAATAAAATCAGAAATGAAAGAGGAGAAATTACAACTGATACCACAGAAACATAAAGGATTGCAAGAAATTACTACAAACAACTATATGCCAAGAAAATTTGAAAAGCTGGGTGAAATGCACATATTTCTAGAAAAAATTAATCTTCCCAAACTGAATGAAGAAGCAGAAAGTCTGAACAGACCGATAACAGCTGGTAAAACTGAAGCAGTTATCAAAAAACTCCTAGCACAGAAAAGCCCTGGACCAGACGATTTCACAGGAGATTTTATAAACCATTAAAGGAAGAGCTAACCCTTGTCCTTCTCAGACTATTCCAAAAAATCCAAAAAGAGGGAAGACTCCCAAACTCTTTTAATGAGGCCAGCATCACCCTAATCCTAAACCAGATAAAGACACCACAAGGAAAGAAAACTACTGGCCAATATCACTGATGCACAAAGATGCTAAAATCCTCAACAAAATATTGGCAAACCACATCCAGCAATACATTAAAAAGATTATCTACCATGATCAAGTGGAATTCATCCGAGGAATGCAAGGGTGGTACAATATTTACATATCAACAAATGTAATATATCACATAAACAAAAGGAAAGAGAAAAATCACATGATCATATCAATAGACCTGAAAAAAGCATTTGATAAGGTATAGTACCCATTTGTGATAAAAACCTCAGGAAAGTGGGAATAAAGGGGTGTTCCCCCATATAATAAAGCCTATATATAAGAAATCAACAACCAACATTATACTGAATGGGCAAAAATTTAAAGCTTTCCCACTAAGATTGGTAACAAGACAAGGATGCCCGCTTTCACCACTTCTATTCAAGATAGTATTAGAAGTCCTAACCACTCCCATCGGACAAGAAAAAGAAATAAAAGGCATCAAAATTGGAAAGGAGGAAGACTATCATTGTTTGCAGATGACATGATACTGTACATAGAAAACTTTACACACTCCACCAAAAAGCTACTTAACCTAATAAGTAAATTTGACAAAATGGCAGGGTACAAAGTCAATATTCAGAAACTGAAGGCATTTGTGGACACCAATAGTGAAATACCAGAATCAGAAATCAGGGGGAAAATCCCATTTACTATAGCAACAAGAAAAATAAACTACCTAGGGATAAACTTAACCAAGGAGGTTAAAGACCTATACTTAGAAAACTACACAACACTGAAGAAAGAAATAAAGGAAGACACAAATAAATAGAAGCATATACCATGTTCATGGATTGGAAGAATTAACATAATCAAAATGTCATACTACCCAAAGCAATTTATACATTCAAGGCAATCCCTATTAATATACCAATAACATACTTCACACATATAGGACAAACGTTTCAAAAATTTACATGCAATCATAAACAACCCCAAATAGCTGCAGTAATTTTGAGAAAGAACAAAGTAGGAAGGATCACAATACCTGACACAAACTATATTACGAGGCCATTGTAATCAAAACAGTCTAGTACTGGCATAAGAACAGACACATAGATCAATGGAACAGAATAGAGAGCCCGGAAATAAACCCATGTCTCTATGGTCAATTAATATTTGACAAAAGGGGCAGGAGCATAAAATGGACTGAAAATAGCCTCTTCAGCAAATGGGACATCTGGACAGCTACATGCTAAAAAATAAAATTTGACCACTAACTTACACCACGCACAAAAATCAACTCAAGATGGATAAAAGACTTAAATATGACTCATGACACCATAAAAGCCCTAGAGGAGAACATAGGCAGGAAAATTTCAGATATTCCACACAGCAACAGTTTCCCTGATATGTCCCCTAGAGCAAGGAACATAAAGGAAAGAATAAACAAATGGAACTACATCATTAAAAATTTAAAAAATTCTGCATGGCTAAAGAAAACATCAGCAAAATCAAAAGGGAGCCAACCATATGGGAAAATATATTTGCCAATGATACCTCGGACAAGGGTCTGATCTCCAAAATATATAAAGAACTCACATGACTCCACACCAGGAAGACAAACAATCCAATTTAAAAAATGGGCGAAGGACCTGAGCAGACACTTCTCTAAGGAGGACATACAGGGGCCCAGAGACACATGAAAGGATGCTCAGCATCACTAGCCATCAGAGATGCAAATTAAAACCACAAGGAGATACCACTTCACCCCAGTCAGAATGGCCATCATAAACAAACCAACAAACAACAAGTGCCGGTGAGGTTGTGGAGAAAAGGGAACCCTA